>OX328124.1:79172263-79489671 GCA_946811695.1 Gonocerus acuteangulatus | reverse complement strand
ATAGTTCATTGACGTCGACATCGAGTGATAATGACTTCTTGTTTGAACATATGGCAGACTTCTATCATTGTGAGCTGATGTGAAAAGAAGGAGAGTTGTTACATGCTATTTTCAATGTTCTCTGTCACCGAAAAGGAATTCAGTTATTTTAACTGATCAAATTTATGGATCATTAGTATTATATGATATACTAGCTGTTCCCTGGCGTGCCATGCTACACCTACCTTTTGTATCTAGAAAAGCAAAAATAAATTAGAAACCCAAAAGTAATATTAAAATCTAATAACACAAATCTGTAACTCTTCGGGTTCACACTTTCGAGCCCTTGATCTTCGAACTGTGTGACCTAAACGATTATCTAGCTAATTACACTTCTCGTATCAAGACCTACCTGTGCGCCAAGTTTGGTAGAAATCCGTCAAACGATGTGGATTTGGGTAAGAAACAAACATACAGACAGACAGGTGGTAGACGTTTTTGACCTAGCCTACGAGACTTCCCGGATGAAGACCTACCTATTTGCTAAGTTTGGCCGAACGGTGTGGATTTGTATAAGGAACAGACATACAGACAGACACATGGTAGACTTTTTGACCTAGCCTACGAGACGACTTGCCTAAACAAAATGAACGTTCAAAACCTGCATTATTTTTGCCTATATTATGCACGCGCTATGTAGAAAAAAACTGCCATTCTTAAAATTTACTTAAGGAAGAAAATAAATACCAAAATATACGTAATAAACATACACGTACATGTCCTATTAAAGAGGTCCAAATTTCAATGACTCTTGAAGTAATTTTATTTGTTAACCAAATTAAGATATTTAAACTCTTAAAAACATTTTTGGTAGAATTATTTTCCAGCTTTTTTGTCAGATTTTTCTTTACGTAATTCCTTTAAAATATATGGAAATTGGATATGATATCGGCTAAGTAAAGGAGAACCGGGGATTATTGTCTTTATCATTTCAATGGTGTTTGATTGTGTTATATGTTTCGTTCCCTGTTTGAATTCCAAAAGTATATATTTATCTTCTTTATTTTGATTTTGTAGTACATTTAATTTCTCTTCCAATTCCTATCTTGGGATTCCTTGTATTTTTGAAATCTTCATTAGGATGAAAGTCAAATGAAAAACTTCTCAAAATTTTAGTATCTCACCACATGTTTGGGATATTATAATTAGATATCCTGCAAAAGATAACAAAGCATACATTTTTTAAGAATAAAAGAATTTCATAGAAAATCGAACAAAACACTTCGATATTGAAGAAAGCAAGAAGGTCCTCGTCCTCGTCTTGACTTTCTGTAAAGGTTTAAATCAGCATTGTTTGAAGCTTTCAAGAAGAAGTTAATAAAGAAGAAATGGAACCATGTGAATTTGCACAAAATAATATTATGTTTTAAATTTCTTCGCTGGGGTTCAAATGAATGGTTCGTGAGACGACTTCTCTCTCCAGCGGTGATGCTCTTCTCCATGTCACAATATTTCGTCGGTTTCCTCTCCGACTTCATCAGGCTGCTTCCTTCGTCCTTGGTGGTTACTAAGGGAATGATGTAGTAACCACCCTTCCCTTAGTAACCACCAAGGACGAAGGTAGCAGCCTGATGAAGTCGGAGGAAACCGACGAAATATTGCGACATGGAGAGGAGCAACACCGCTGGAGAGAGAAGCCGTCTCACCAACCATTCAAAATAATATTACAATTTTTCGTAGCTTTAGTTTGACGTGCTATCGTTGTTTAAGTAGGTTTACAACCATTCCCCAACATCATGTTGAGTGCCCATTATGCATGTTCAAGCGAAGTAATGCGATTCTTTCGATGCAGGAGCACGGCTCCTGCGAAGTTCATTAGCATACAAATATGCAAATCTGTATTTTATTTATATTTTCAGTTTTAATTAGTATTGGTTCGCGGTTCCATTTAATTTTTTTTTTATTGAGTTTTTGCTTACGGATTTCCATGTTTACTGGTTTTATAATTTATTTAGTGTAAATAACTTATGCAAATGGATATTTTGTTGTGCTTTACAAAATGCGATTGCTCACATCAGGGGAAGTTTTGTTTTATTGAAGAAAATATATGAGCATGTGATATATAATAATGTAGCTTCTTTGGATAAATATTAGTATTCAATTTATTCTCGCAGAAAAAAAATAAATTAAAGTTTATTTGCTGAAATTCTTAAACAAACAAATATTGAATTAATTTCAGGGTAATTATCGAACGTTTTCATGGAGCTTTGCTAGGCGGCCAGGAGGTGGATGTTGTATAAGAGTTTTGCAATAATAAATTCCCAATATCAATCATATGAAATGTTGAAAGAATGATTAGCATATCGTGTATATAGATAGCCAATTCATTTGGGCATCAATCTTTATTTATTTATTAGGTATAAAGCAGTTCTCTTAACTCTTTGCAGACTTATTAAAACAAAAATACCTTTAAGTCATCAGGAGGAAAAATATTGGCAAATGTGCAGTTGAATTAATTTGTTTATTAACATAGTAAATTCGGAGGATAGTGAAAGGGCATTAAGGTTTGCAAAAAATTAAAAAATAGTTAAACCTGGCTCATTCTTTACTTTTTAAGATTTTAAATTTTAAGTTTTAGAGCATATGCTACATATGTGCTGCTCTTCTACGCTTCTAGTATTCGAGCACCCTATCTGTTAGTTAAGGCCCATTTACACTTTGATTACTGCGAGTGCAAATGATTAGTGCTTAGTGTTTAGTGGGAGTAGTGTCCACTGTACTGTTTAGCCTCCACTGTTTAGAACAGCAAGTATTATGGTCGAACGCCTCAAAACCTCAATTGAAAGAAATCCTTAAGGAATTTTTAAACGCGGTGGTGTCTAAAGAACTCGTGGAATCAGAACAGTCAAGACCAAGAAGACTAAGGAAACGATAGTTAATAAATAGACGACCCATTCATGGGGCGAGCTACCAACTCCCTAAGGAATTGGCCTCTGAAGCAGAGATGGGCATAAATTTATTTATAAATAAAAATATGAATTTATTCGTACTTCATATATTTGTAAATACGAATATGAATAAATTAGTATTCATAAGTGTGAATACGAATTTATTTGTATTCACGTATATTAAAAATAAAAATACAAACAAAATTTTATTCGCAAATTTTCCTGCGAATACAAATAAATTTACAGAAAAAATTGTAAATAATCACAATAAAATGTGAATTAAATTAATATGCAAATAAATAAATAAATTATTCGTTTTAAGATTATAGGGTTCCATATCAAGTGATCCAAAAACGAGAAAAAAAATGTCCCTCATATTTTTTTTTTTTTTTTTTTTTTTAAATTTGGCTCATCAATAGTACCCCATAAGACAATTAAAAATCCAGATTTTTAGAAATGTATCTTTATTAGTTTTCGAGTTATGAAAGTTAAAGTTTTTAAAAAAAGCACATTTTAGGGCCGACACTTGATCATAAAATGTACCATAACTCCCAAACGAAATGAATTAGAGAGGTGAGGTAAAAAGCATTCGTTAGTGTATTAAATGCTGATTGAAATGATATATATCATGACGTATTTATGAAAATAGAAATTTTAAGGCAATTTTAAAACTTAATTAAATTCTTAAAATTTCTCTTAAAACGTATGTTTAAAAATTTTCAAAAAATTTGTAATTTTTCTTTGATATTTTATCTCAGTTTTGTGTAAATTTCAAGCTAGGATCTCAGTGGGATCATATTTATTTTAATTAATAACTTAATCAAAGGTAAATTTTTAGAGAATGAAATGAAATCCATCTAATATAGACACAAGACAAAAAACAAAGAAAAAAAGTCCTTTGGCATACATCTCGTTTTGGCTTAGTGTCCGAGAAAAACGCAAAAAACTAAAAGAAATTATGAAAAATACGTCTATTAAAAAAAAGAGATCAATTTTTTTTAAAGTACATGTATCAAACCCACTCCGTCCCTCACCCTTTCACCCCCACGACCTTTAACCCCCCCCCCCCCCAAATGTAGGAGTGAATTTGCCTCTGATTTTGTGTGTAATAATGAAATATTAGGTCCACATTTGTTTACCCCTCGACTTAACGCAGAGTCTTTCGACGCATTCCTCTATAATAAACTGTCGTCGTTCTTGGAGGTAGTCCTTTGTCACAGAGATTCCAAGACGATGTTTGTCCAGCTCACTACGGGAGGGCCGTCTGAAATTGGTTGGGCAATCACTATCCATGGCGTTGGATTGGACCTGGTGGGCCGGTATCTTGGCCGGCTCGATCTTCAGACCTCACGCTCTTGGATTTCTTCGCATGGGGACACATTAGATTTAGATTTTAGATTTTTAGAGACAAGGTGCCCGGCTAACCGAGGAACCGCACCTAGGCCTATAAGACCTATTGTGCCACCTGACGTGTCGTTCTGTTACAATGCCAGACCCGTATCCGAGATGAACTTCCTTAACGTTGTGATGTTCAGCTCCGGTATCCTCCTTGGATCATCAATTATCGCCGTCCCAAAGTGCAAATACCTCTTGGCTGCCAGCGTTGTGCATCTGCATACAATATGGTATGGGGTCTCGTCATCCTCAGAGCACAATCTGCACCATGTTGTATTGGAGAGTCCCATGGAGTAGAGGTGTCTCCGTAGTTTGCAGTGCCCTGTAATTAGGGCTGTCAGTAGTTTCACCTTGCTTCTACATAGCTTAAGCAGTGAATCCGTTCTTTTCTTATCCGCAAAGACCATAAATTGCTTCGCCTGTCTCTGTGTAGCACTTCTGCTCCATTTCCTCTTGTGTTCAGCTTCAGCCCACCTACGGATGTTCAATCTGGCAACAGCCGGTGCAATTCCACATATTGGTTCTGGCGAAAGAGGTGTCATGGATGCTCCTATATTAGCCAATTCATCAGCCTTCTCATTCCCAGGTATGCCAGAGTGCCCTGGTACCCACTCTAGTTTGACCCCGTTATACCTGCCTAGATTATCCAAGCTATCCTTACACTCCTGTACGACCTTAGATTTTATTCTGTTTGCAGCTAGTGCCCTTATAGCGGCTTGGCTGTCAGAGAATATTGTAAAGCGTTTGTCTCTAGGATGTCCGCTGTTCATGATGTCCGCACACATACTAATGGCCAATACCTCAGCTTGAAACACTGTAGCATAATTGCCAAGTGGTATGTTGAGACTATGTGTGGTATTCTGAATCCACACCCCTGCTCCTGTACCTAGTTCAGTTTTCGAGCCGTCGGTAAATCCATAGCTGTCTACCCGGCTTTGTATCATTTTATGTCCCATCGCCTCCTCTCTTGTTTTGATTATTGTAACAAAATTTGAGCTGAAGGTTATCTGGTCTTGGTAGTCCGAAGGCATGCAGAGAATTGGTTCCTGCAGATTCCTTCGGATAATATCACAGTGTGCACTAAACGTTGGACATGGTTTCTGTCCCAATATACTGAACCTATATGCCGTATGTCTAGCCGTTTCTTCAATAAAAATCTCTATTGGCCTTAGGTTAAGCAGGATCTCCATAGCCCCCGTGGGGGTGGAGCCCATTGCGCCTGTAATCATCAGGCAAGCCATCCTTTGCGGAGAGCCTAGTATTCTCTTATTGATTGTGGTGTCGCAGCGATGCCACCACACTATTGCACCATACTTAATTATCGGTCTCACAATCGCAGTGTAGATCCAATGCATAGCCTTAGGGGTTATGCCCCAGTTGTTCCCAACAACTCTCCTACATGCCCACAGGGTCCGTGTGGCCTTGTTGGCTGTGTTGTGGATGTGCTCCTTCCAGTTAAGTTTCGAGTCCAAGGTGACTCCTAAATATTTTACTGTACTGGAATAGCTTAAATTGCTGCCTGCAAGCTTCGGTGTACCTAATCCCTCCACTTTCCTTCTTGTTGTGAAGGGTACCAGTGTAATCTTCTGCGGGTTAATCTTAAGATGTTTATCCCTGCACCATTCGTCCACAATGCGTAGTGCTGCATCGAGCAGTTCAGCTAGAGTAGGTAGTACCTTCCCCGCCACTGTAATCACCAGGTCATCAGCATACGCCTGTACATTAAATCCCTGATCCTTGAGTCTTGTCAGCAGTGTATCTACCACCATACACCACAACAGAGGTGATAAGACTCCCCCCTGGGGGCAGCCTGTCCTTGGTTTAATATGTTTGCAGTAAGTTCCCTCTAACAGCCTTATGGTACGATCTCTCAAAAGGGTTACCGTCCAGTCTGTTATGAATTCCTCTACTTTCCTACTGACCATGGCGTCTCTTACCGCCGCGATGGGAGTTTTATCAAAAGCTCCCTCCACGTCTAGAAATGCACATAGTGCTGTCTCCTTGTACTGTACAGTCCTCTCCAGCTTGCACACCAGATCATGTAGTGCTAATTCGCACGATTTGCCTGTCTGATATGCGTACTGTTGCTTGTCAAGAGGATTATGTTTTAGCGCAGAATCCCTGATGTGTCTGTCTATGATCTTCTCTAGTGTTTTGAGTAAGAAAGATGATAGACATATCGGTCTGTAGTCCTTTGCATACAGGTGTGACGCTCTTCCTGGTTTGGGGATAAAGCATAGTCTGGCTACTCTCCAGTTCCGTGGTATGTAGCCTAGTACAAGACTACTTCTGAAGAGCGTAATGAGTGCTGATAAAAGTATCTCCATCCCTTGTTGCAAGAAGGCAGGATAGATCCCATCTATTCCCGGTGATTTGTATGGACTGAAGGACCTGATGGCCCATCTCACTACCTCCTTTCCACGTTTCCATACCTCCGGTTTACCTCTCCTGACTGGACAATCATTGTCATCCGGATTAACCAGCTCGCTGTCAGGAAAGTGTGTTGCAAGTATGTAGTCCAGGGATTCCTCGGCTGACTCCGTGAAACCCTCTTCTTTCTTCACAGTCCCCATATTTTTGGTGGGACTTTTCGCGAGTATCTTGTGGAGTCTTGAATATTCCGCTATACATCCCACCTCAGAGCAGAATTTCCTCCAGGCCTCTCTCTTCGCTTTCCTCACGGCAGCTGTGTACTGTGCCATTTTCTTCCTGTACTCCTCCCAGGACCCATTCCTTTTAGCCTTATTAAAGAGTCTTCTCGTCTCCCTCCGGAGCTGTGATAGGTTTTTGTTCCACCATGTGGAATTGCTGTTATTGTTCTGAACCTTCCCAACACAGCTATCCTCATACGCCTTGATAACAGCTTCCGTGAGAAAATTGTTCATAACCTCCAGTTCAAGACAAGTGTTAACCCTCTGTGGACAGCTATCCATCCTACAGGCTAGAATTTCCCTATACCGATCCCAGTCAGTGTATCTTGGATTTCTTAGGGTAAGAGCTACAGGCCCTTCCCCGTCTAACCTATATGTGATATACCTGTGATCTGAACCCGAAACTTCCTCCTCTACCCTCCAGTTCCTGATCACCGTTGTTAACCACCTAGTAGCAAGGGTAATATCAATGACTTCCCTCCTATTCTTAATTATGAAGGTTGGCTCATTACCTTTATTGACAACGTGCAAGTCATTATTCATAATATATTCTAATAGTGACTCACCTCTAGGATTACAATTAGTACTTCCCCAGATTGTGTGGTGTGCATTTGCGTCGCATCCTACCAGACACTGCAGTCCTCTCCTCCTGCAGTGTTCCACGGCGCTTCGCATTCTCTCTCCAGGTGGATTGCACTGCTCGTATGGGAGGTAGGCCGAGGCCACCGCCACTTCTCTCAGCACACCTCCCAGACGAGCAGTAAAGCTTGCTACACACAGGTCTCTGTAACAGAATTGCCATAGAGGAAAAACATTAAGTCCATTTTTGAACACAATACAGGCCCTGGGATTCGGCTCGTGCCCTGAAATATTACTGTAGCCTTTCCATCCCAAACCCCGTACCTGTCCTTTAAAAACATATGGTTCTTGTATAAGGATAAGATCTAAACCCTTACCTCGTGCATACTGCTCAAGCAAACCAGTAGCCGCTTTGCAGTGGTGCAGATTGACCTGCAGTAGCTTTATCGTCATCAGCGTAAGTCTTCCGACACAGTGGGCTTCCCACTGGAGGTTCGGAGAGGCTCGCTTCCAGGCTCTGCGGAGGAGGGGCCACAAGGACCCACAACCTCCAGCCTAGAAACCTCCCGTTGCCCACAGCTTTCCGCCCTACCGTCCGGACACACTTCCACTGAAGACTTCGGCTCCACCACCGGCGGCTTAGTCTCCTCTGCTTCCTTCTCCCCGTCCTGAGTGGCTGGGGTGTCTTCCTCCATGGCCGTGTCTATTTCCTTCTTTTTCTTCAGCAGGGGCTGCAGCACGATCTTGAATACACCGTATCCAAGACGTCCGTTCCTCCTCTCCTGAATTGCGCCCAAGTCGTTCTCTGGCAGCTTCACCGTGACGAAGTGTCCGGTATCTCTCTTCTGCTGATCCAGAACAATCCAGCTCTTGGTATTGCACTTGTTCTGGCAGCCGATCCTCCTCAATAGGTCTTGGCTGTCAACCTTTCCTCCAGGCACAAACATACCAGCTCGTACCATCGGTGTCAGTTCGCTCAATTCCGCCGTTCTGATCTTGTACTCACCTAGGTCCACCCCAGGCATGTACTTTTTGAGCCATTCCTTTGATTCACCATCAAGACTGTTCACTACAATGGCTCCACCGTCCATGTAGATTCCATCGATCTCAATCTCGATGCTAGCCTCATTATCTCTGTAGTAATCGTCCATTCGTTTGATTACTGCATCGTTCAGTGCCCTGTAGTGATCCATGGTAAAACCACTCTCGGGGTACTCCGTCGGGATAAGTGCCAGCTTGAAGTCTGACGCAATTCCGGCATAGCTCACCGGTCTTACCATCATCTTCTGCCTCTTCTTTACCACAGGTGAGGGAGTGTTAGAGCCTTCTTCGTTCCTGCGCTTTCCTCCAGAGGTCCCAGGTTCCGCCTTATCATCAGCAAGAGCCAGAGCCTTCTTGAGTCTTCTTCTCTGTGCACCTGAGAGTTTCTTCCCTGGTGCAGAGTCTTTTTCTTCTTCAACAGATGTTGACGGCACGGGAGAACCCATGACCAAGTCCCCTACCTCTCTAACTAAATCCGAAAGGGATTCCGTATCTGTGGCAGGTGTTAATGGATTGTCGAGTACGTTAGTCACCTCGGTAGTTTCATTAGTGTCATTTGTTTCATTAATTTGCTCTGTCGGTGCCGAAGCCCCCACAGGATCAGGTAAATTAAGTTTATTTTTATGTTTTTTTGGCATTTGATTCCCACGAGAAGCAAGGGATAAAAAAACGTCGCCTGCAACAGAGCCCCGCATGCCACAGGAAGGCTACTTACAATGGGGGGTCGCCCGGTGCCCCAAGGGGTTACCTACTCGATGCACGTCATGTTTATCCACCCTGTGCCATCCATCCTCTCAGCGTAGGCTGCCGCAACCTTAGGATTGGGTGTTTTCTGAAAAAAAAAAAAAAAAAAAAAAAAAAAAAAAAAAAAAAAAAAAAAAAAAAAAAAAAAAAAAAAACCCACCACCACCCATGGTACCACTTTCGTCTGGCTTCTCCCCTAGGTCCTGTTCAGCATGGTTGAACCTGAGCTGACATAGCACCAAGGTTCCTAGAAGCACGCAAGCCCCAACACCTGCTCGCCTAGATAGGGTCATCACCAAGGTATGGTACCGTGGTTGGGGTGGGGACACATTAAAGATTTGGTCTACAGAGAGCCCATTGGCTCTAGGGAGTACCTCACCCTTCGCATCAGATGGGCCTGGGAACTGATTACAGCAAAGCAATGCACTAATGCCATCCAATCTGTCAACGTGTGTTGTGATGCCTGTATTGCTGCAAGGGGACAAATCTTTGAACAGTTTGTAAATTGATTATTTAGAATTATTAGAAGAAGAAATTGTTATTTTATAATTATGTAGGCGTCCCGAGTTAAATTTAAAATGTTTTAAGAATTGAGCATTAATTTTTATTAAGAAATTAATTTTTTTTTTGTGTGTGTTTTAGCACATTCCTCAGAAGGAAAGTAGATATTTTAAATTATGTTGAACTTACCGCTTTATATGGTGTCAGTTAATTTTTTCGAGCAAGAAATTTTGTTGTTGTTTTTTTTTTGGGGGGGGGGATAGGTGTGTGGGTAGAGGGAGTGGAAGATGAAACGTACTTTTAATGATTTTTATATAGGAATTATGAAATAGTGCCTTTTCACGATTGTGTTTTAGTTTTTTACGTTTTTCTCGGAAAGGAAGCAAATCGAGATATATGCCAAAGGCCTTTTTTTCTTTCTTTTTTGATCCTGCATCGATTCCCAAAGTTAGGCCGTTTTTGGTGGGGGAACACCCTGTGTATGTTTGATGGATTTCATTTCTTTTTCTGAAAATTTCAATTTTTTTAAGTACCAACATAAAGTTAATATTTAAAATAAATATGATCCCATTGAGATCCCAGCTTGAAATTTACTCAAAACTGAGATAAATTATGAAAGAAAAATTACATTTTTTTTGAAAATTTTTACACATACGTTTAAGAGAAATTTAAATTTTAAAGTTTTAAAAATTATCTTAAAATTTCAATTTTCATAAATAAGTCATGACATACATCATTTTAATCCGCATTTAATACAGTAACGAATGCTTTTTACCACACCTCTCTAGCTCATTTCGTTTGGGAGTTATGGTACATTTTATGATCAAGTGTCTGTCCTAAAATGTGCTTTTTTAAAAAACATAAACATTCATAACTCGAAAACTAATAAAGATAAATTTCTAAAAATTTGGATTTTGAATTGTCGTATGGGGTACTATTGATGAGCCAAATTTAAAAAAAAATCAAAAAATATGAGGGGAAAAACTGTGAATTACTTAATATGGAATGACTAAAGTTATTGAAGTTTTTTTTTTTTTTTTTTTTTTTTTTAAGCACTAGTCGCACCCGTCATACCCCTATGACTTATTTGGAATGATTATTAAAATAGAAGCAGATATTACTTTGTCCACATTTCTAGAAAGGTCTTGATTTATGATCTTACCTGGATGGTCGCCCAACCCTAGGAAGGCTAACGCTAGGCAGTTGAAAAGCTATAGCTTGAAATCCATATTTCTAACATTAAATTGTTTTTCTTATTTTATTTAACCTGTTTTATTTTTAAATACATTATCCAACTATAAGCAATTTAAAAATAACAAGGAATAAAAACAGTCAAAATGAACAGTTCGAATAAGCAAAATCAATTACATTAAAGTTTTAAGCACTTATTTCTCCGATTGACATCGCCTAATCAAAAATTTCTTCAGAATCTTTTTTGTAGAGCATTTAGTAAGCTTTCTAATGGTAATCTTCCGTTTACCAAGATTCTTAACCGTTTTCGAGATATTAAGGAAAGTATACAAATTTACCAAAACTTTTTATATCTGTTAATGAAATATTTTATTCTAACCCTTCCTTAACTCCAAACGTGACCAAAATTTTAACATATTAGTTTTGATGAAAGTAGAACATGCAGACAATTTTTCAACTGAATCCCATGATTCTAAGTAGCCAAACCAAAAACAGTATTCAACAAATATTTTTCCAATTTCCTCGTAAACGGTTAAAGCTATCGCCTTGAAAATGGCTTCATTCACCGTTATTTTCGGTCTCTAGGGGGTCTGAAACGCAAAATTTTCTAGTCGGCACTTCCGGATTGTTTCATGACATCAACTTTATAAGCGGGACTCCTCCCTATGATGAGAGGGAGGAACCGCGCTAAAAGGGTCCCAGTGTGTTTAGTGGAGGCTACTAAATAGAAAAATAAAACGTGCTTCGCTTCACTGTTTAGTAATCTCTTGAACTTCATTACTAATCGCCCGCGCTAAACAATTGTTGTCCACACGTGTTTTGTACTAATCACTAAACACCGAAACAAAAGCACTCGCACTCGCACTAAATGGGATGTTCCTATGCTTATGTTCGGCAACAAATGATTCTGTGTTGAGGGCTTTGGTCAATCCATCTCTACGGCTGCCCTTCCATATTTAATATCTTAAATCCTTTTAGAATATCATCCTTAGGAAGATATCTTGGCCCGGTCCTTTCTTCGCTGAAAATTACGATTATATACACTGATTTCACGAAGATCCTTCTTAATTTAAAGAAGGCGTGCCAAGTTCTAAAATTCACTACATAATCTTCTAAATATTCTCTTGAATAGCAATATATTCCTGACATGGGCCGAGCAATGGCAAGCGTCCAACTCATCTGCACGCCTTGTTGATATTTTTGTTGATCTTTATTACACTACTTTCTTTCCTACTCCTTCTTGCGGTTTTGCACCTTTTTTTGTATCTTCCAACGGAAAGTATTCGATCACAGGAACATACTGACCATATTACCGCGTAAAGTGTCACCCCATGGTTCAATGGTTAACGCCTTGGATTCTCCTGCGGGAGATGCGGTTCGAGTCCCGTCTGCAGCAGATTGATTCCTATTCGTTGAACGAATTTCCTGCTCCACCATGGACGTTTAGAACATAGATAACCCAGCGCTAATGCACAACAAAACAAAAACAGCTCATATAAGTGTAACGTGGTAATCTTTTATTTTCCCCTTGCTTTCTATCTATTACGGACATAATGGGACCTCTCTACCACGTTGATTTCCTTTTCCTGTTTCTTTGGGTGGTTAACTAGCCTTTTCCCATAGCAGTTTTCAACCAATTGAGAACGTCATTTAACTGGAAACAGGTAGCAAGACATTGATATTCCCTCCGACAAATTTTTCTAGTCCCCCCTCCCAATCACTACTCTTTTCGCTCTTCTACGCTTGTACTTTTTTCTTCTTACATTTATCTCCTTACGTATTTCACAAATCATCGGTCACCAGCTACTCTCACACGATCAGTCGCAGAACAATATCAGTGGAACTTGTTATTTTTGTACGCCACGGTGCACAGTTCATTTCTTCGGATCATTTGCTATTAATCCTCCGATTTATTCTATTTACATTCTCCTAGAAGTCATAAAACGAGAAGAAGAAATATAAGACTGCCTACTATAGCTATCAAACAACATTAGTTATCAGGTTGAGAGTATTACAGCAGTTCAAAGAACAATATTACCACAAAAAACAGTTAAAAATATATCGTTGAAAGTGATTTCATTTTATTTCTCACATTTAATACCAAACAAAAAAAAGTCCAGAATCACAGAAAAGGCATCATCTTAGCGTGTTTCCATTATGTTTCATTGAAAGACATTGATTATGTTTATTTTTTTTTTTTATTTATTTGAAATCTGTACAGGTTAACAGTACAATGATCAAGTATGTTGATGCAGATATTTTTTGCACAAGTTGACAAAACTGGCAAAAGTAAAATTGATTATGTTGGATATAGCTTATAGCACCGATCTCTCCGAATCAGATCGCTCTATCTAATATAGCAAAAAATAAATTAATAAATACGTTTGTAGGAGAATTAGTAGGCTTTATACTTTCCAAGATTTTCCAACTGCTTTTGAGATTTTTTAAAGAATATAGGAACATCTTAAAACTGCTCATGTTAAACGTTATTTAGATAAACGTCAGGAAAAATGTCCAACTCTAACCGCCAATTTAGACAAACATAAACGACTATCCAATTATTAGTGGTTTCACTTTCTACCAAAAACTATTATAGATATGTCATTGAAAATGGTTTAATTTTATTTCCCACGACTAATATCCTACGAAAAGAGTACCCCCAAAAAAACATAAATGTGAAATAGAGACCAAGTTCCTGCCCCCCAAAGAAACACTCCCTTTCTCAAAAATATCCCCTCCTAAAACCCCCAAAAAACGCCTTACCATTCTACTCCAAAAAAGTAGTATGAGTTGGTGTATGAATTCAACCAAAAATATTCGCCAATACAAGAGATGATACAAGAAAGAAATGTCCAAGTTCATTACTTGGAAGACCTCATAGTTACTTACTAAGAACAGTAAAGACACTTCAACTGACCTTTAAAAACAACAATAAAAATACTTATATCCAGTTACTAAAATATCACTTTCCTCAACCAGGTATATTCTTAAACTTGGCAATGTTTAGTTTTTCTCTAAAGATAATTTCGGCACAAAAAAAACATTGCCAAGTTTAAGAATATACCTGGTTGAGGAAAGTGATATTTTAGTAACTGGATATAAGTATTTTTATTGTTGTAAGCGCAAGAAGTAGCTTGAATTTCGCCAGGAAGCAATGCTACGTTTAGCGGATTCTGCTGGTTATCGATCGTGATCTTAAGTTTGATACCACATTTTCACCATGTGTCTATGAATGTATTATTAACATAGCACTAAAAAACATCATATAAGGCTAACTCCTTGCAATGGGGAAACAATTATGGGTTTACAATTATGTTAAAACTGGTATAATGATGACTAAGTGACTGGTATGATTGTTATAGCTAGAGTGAAAAAGTATCTGAATCCAACATTAAACTATACTCCAGATACAAATGTTAGGAAATATTTACTTCTCAAAACCCAATGCTATTTGCATACAGGATTCCCAAGATCAGTTTATTCTGCCGGATCTTTACGCTGGTTGGTTGGTGGAAATCTATGCATGGCTACAAGATGTAAAAGATATACGGCTTCCATAAAGCAAGCTACCGTATAACAGGATTGATACTAAAATGGAAAATAACCTGGCGGGCCCTATAGCTACAGGCTTAGCAAAAATCGATTCTCTTTATATCCTCCTCATAAAGCCTGGATTTAGTTATATTTGCAGGTTCAATTTTTATTTTCATTTTTTTGGCAAACAGTTCTAAAAAAGTGTTAGATATAGTAGATATTTTTCCATTTTCTTTTATTTACAAATAATAATAGTAATGCTATTGATTCTTTTATATTAATTATTTTCCTCAGTGATTAAACATTTCCCATGTGATTACGTTTATGATTATAATCGTAATTACAAGAGTGATCACGACCTTTGTCTCTGATTCCGACTGTAGGTATTCATAATTTTCTTCTGTAATTTTGCTTGGTAAGTCTCAAACATAGCTCATTGTTGAGCAGCAGAGAACTAAATCTAGACAGATATAAACAAATTCACACCGTTTGATCGATTTTGACGTAACTGGGTATACAGGTAGATTTTGATACGGGGAGAGTCAAAGGCAGAAAGTAGGTGTAGCATTGCATGCCGGGTATCAGCTAGTAATTTATAAAAATAAAAGACGTTTGAATTACTGTCGTAGTTATAGAAAAACTTGTGATCGCAGAAATATTATGATTACAACTTTTTCTGTGCGTACGACTGTAATCATCAACTATTTTTGCTGTGATACCAGTTATAATCACAGAAGAAATTTGTAATTACAGTTGTTTTCACAGCAACAATATTGTCTTCCCTTCGTGTCTTCTTTTTATACAATCTCATCCTAAAACAATACAGTTATTAGATTTATATGGGTTTTGTTGTGTTCTGGAAGGAGTAAACTTCCCCCGGCCATCGGCATTTTTGACCCCGTTAGTAATACGCAACAAATATTTACTTAATTGGCACCAGCAGAGACGTAGTGGTGCCACGTCAGACCGTGGTTCTGGCGCAACTAAAATGGAATACCCACTAAGCTCGTGGATAAAGCATTAATCCACACAAAAATGGAAGGTATCTATTTCTTAATCTTCGTAGAGATAATCTCATCTGCACATATAACTCCGCCCTCCTCTATATGTATTACTATGAATAAATAGTGTATGCAGGAAAAGCTCTTTCTACTAATTCCATTTTAGAAAAAGGTAATAACAATTCATTACCTTTCCCAGAATATTGTTCATAGTTCTTATCACTGGTTTTTCGGTCATCGACTGTACATTATAACAAATTTACTGTATAATATAACAAATTAAAATACTTTTTTCTAAATTATTGGTTAAAATGATTCAACAATATTTTTACAATTTAATATTTTTATTAGCACTATAAGTGATAACACAGGCACACAAAATAAAAAAAGTGGTCTTTTCCAAAGACACCATACATATATTCGTATGTATTTCGACACCCTGAATCCGAATCCGCAGCACTCACTCCAGCACGTCTGGTTTAAGGGCATTCGAAGGTCAAATTTCAATTATGAAGTTGTTTAAGAATAACTAGGGCTTCCATGGTTTTGAGGGTCGCTAAATTCGTATCCGAGATATGTTTCACCCCATTGGCGCAAAGTCAAGATCATTTCAAGGAAAAATATGTTCATTTTGCAAAAAATAAATCTCCAGTCAAAAATTCATATTTGCAAAAAACATATTTCATTTTAGGTGACTTTGGAAAAGAACACTTTTTTTATTTTGTGTGCCTCCCCGCATACTACTAGTGGTACATCTACCTTAGGTTGTATGTCACTGGGCTAGTAGATGTGAGCCAGAAGAAGCAGTGCTCTATATTATGGCTACACAGTTTCTCTTCTTCAACTCCTGGTGGAGTCTCGGCCCTGTTCATCACCTTGAAGAATGTTCCTAATGGTTCTAAGACCATTAACCTCTTTGTTCCTACACTCATTTGACCAGAGTTTAGTAGTTTTCTTTCTTAGCGCGTTTCCTTATTCCCTCAGAACGGAGGAAACACGCTTAACAGAAGTTCCGGAATGTGTCATCAAGTCAAGAGACTCGATTCCATCTACTCGTATCAGGTACTTGGAAGAGAAAGGGTTACTCTGAAAAATCGACTATTTTGAATTTTATTGAATAGCAAGGGGAGTATAAAGCGGCGGGGTCACCTATCTGGACCATTTTTTCCTGGTGATTCTGTATCGAAAAATAGTCGACACGTGTCCGAGCGTTCCATCCAATGCGCCTTAGGAGCCGAGAAATAAGATAAAATAGGTTGAAAGTGCTGTATTTTTATATCGAGTTTAGAAAATGATATTGCCATGATTCTTTCACCAATTCATTTAAGTAAACTAGTATTATAAATTTTTTTACCCCAAAAATAATTGCTGGTTTAATCTCAGTATCTCAAGAAATAATGATTTTTCCCAGTCTGGAAGAGACTAATTTTTTTTTCAGAAAAAAAAAGACTAATTTGTAAGAGAAAAAGTAACGTGACGTTTTGAATTTCAATATCTCCCCTTGAGATAATCCGATTTTTACGTCATTGAAATCTTTCTAAAGAAGAAAGACTCCTTTTTCTAACCATATAAATGACTATTATATTATCTATCTCAAAAGGGACTTGCAAAAAATGGCTCTCAAAATAAAAATAAAATGTAAACTTTTTTGCATATATCGTCAATCCCAGAACACGTAGAAACACTCCGATTGGAAGGAAATGTGCCACATTAGGGCCTTTATCGACCCTCCAAGTTTGGTTTGAATCGGGTAAATATTCTTTGATCTGCACGAGTTCGTTAATCTGCTATATCGTTCCATCTGAAATAGTGGCAGTAATATTTGTGATATTGGAACTTTTTTGTGTGTGTGTGTGTGTGTGTGTGGTTAACGGCGTATCAACATTAGAGCTATTAATGCCGTATATTGGAACTTAACTACAGGATACGGATACGTAGTGGATAACTAAAGAGAAAGATCTCGTGGGGGGACCAAAGAGAAAAATAAACTAAATCGGTTTTTATGAAGTTGGGGCTTATTTCATATTCCGTTCAAAACTACCACTAAGGACGCCGAAGACCACCTTTATTCGAGCCTTGCGTTGTTTCAATTTTAAAATGTTCTCTTTTTAATTTTGGACGTTGCTATTATTCATCAAGATCAAGAAACATAAATGTTAAGTTTATCGAACCCACGACCTTAAATGGGCTAACAATTATTAATTAATTATTAAATAAGACAATTAATTAAATGTGCCTAATAAAACAAGGACATTGGGGCATCTTAGTTAGGAAAAGTTTGGCAATGTTTCAGCAGCTCAAAGTATATATCTCCTTAATTTAGAAATTTATTTAAAAGAAAAAAGATTTTAGAAAAGATTGCAAGAGAATTTGATGAATGGTCCCAACTCTGAAAGCATTGAAAGAGTATAAACTTTCAGTATGCAAATACTGGGTATTTTGGTTTTTTTTCTTGGCTCCCGAGCAACTCATGTTCTATAAAAAGTTCACTTATAGCTTTTGTACGCGGGAGTAATAAATATAGTTTAAGAACTGCGGCAGACGACACTAGGTTTTATTCTCTCGAGTATTGTAGATTTATGCACATTTTGTTGAGGACAATTAAATTTAATATCAATAATATAGATGACTTGGTTTCTTTATGTGGAAAATCATTTTTTTTTTTTTTTTTTGCGGACAAGTTGAGGAATGTGTGCATTATGGGCGTAACATTTAGGGGAAAATATAGGTTGACAAATAATAAAATATAAGATTGTATATTAATAATATTTCATTTTAAACATACTTTATTGATGGTAACCAGTCTTTTTATCATATTTTATAATATTAAAAAAATACCGACTCATAGGTACTGCGTCTTCTTAGAGCGTTTCCGTTCATAGCCCTGCTCTTTAGAATTGCACCCAATTTTCTCGAAAACACTTATAGATATTATCTTGATAATGGATTGATTCGTTTTTCTACGGTAGAAAACCTATAACGAGAGTACCTCCAAGCGTATTCACTCGAAAACGTAAGTGTTATGATTTTTTTGCCAGAATTTCACTCGGAAAACCATTTTCCGGTGGAAGAATTCTGCTGAATTTGACCTTCGAAATTAGAGAAAAGATTTTTGAACCAAATTTCATAAATATCGGACCATTTTTCATTCTTTAAGAGAGCGAACAGACAAATGGATGGAGGGAGGAACGGCGCCTTTTCATACTTATTGCTATTTTGCAGCAAATATATTTTTTAACATTTCTATATTGGCCACTATAGGTAATTTAATTAAAAATCTTTTGACGCCTTTGGAAAATCTCTAGCGTGAATTATTACCGTAAAAACCACAAAAAAACGATTTTTTTTATCTATGTATAAATATAAAAAAGGAAAAAAGTGTTTCCGGAGTTTGTCGATTTTCGCATACCTCAATTATTGTTATTTAAGTTGCTTCGAAGATATTCCATCTCAAAACAGATGCGCCCTGGTCTATATAGTGCATAAGCCATGATTCCGTAAGATAAACTAAGTTTAGAAGTCGTGTACGTTTTTTTTCCTGTTTTCCGCTAAAGATTGAAGATACTAAAGGAAGGCCGTTGAAGGAAACCACAACCTACGTGGATAAGGATAAAGTTTAATAAGGTAAATTCCAGGGCAAGCCCAGCGTCTAGTCGATAAATCTAGAGGTTCGCCGCTCGGAGAAAATCTAAGGACGATACGGGAGTCTTCTTTCTATTATATACTCTAATGGAATTCTTTTATACATTCCTAATACTTGCTAGTTTTTTTTTCTTTTAATTTTTCTAGTGCAATTTGTTTTGTTTTTTACATTCCATAGAATAAAGCTTTGCAGTTGCAATCGAAGAAAGAAAATACAAAAATTAGAAAAAGTCATAAAAAAAAAACAAAAAAAAAAACGTTTCTTCCATATTCCTCGACAAAGATTATCGATATGATAGTGATTTCATTAGTTCCCACACGTTCAATTACTCATATAACGTGTACCTGGAATCCAGGTAACGCAACAACTTCAGCGTTCAAAGTTTTTTTGTCTGAATTTAGCTTAAAAAAACAATGTCGCGGCGCACGGATTCTGATGTTTAACGACCTGACCTTTGAAAGCACACAACAAAATGTTGTATAAAATTCCATTAAAATCGGACAATTTTCAGACCAGCTTCAGTGCGAAAAGACAAACAAACACACACACACACACACACACCCACACATATACATATATATATATATATATATATATATATATATATATATCTGTGTGTGTGAGGGAACCTCCATCCATTATGTGTGAGAGAGGGAGAAAACTCGCTAAAAAAGACTGGGTCATAGAAACTGCCATAATCTTAGTGCAGTTCAATAACGTTCTTATTCCTAGTGTGATTTAGAAAGCCCCGAATTGATAGAATTAATATTTTGGGGAAAATTTATGCGCCTACTCCAATGACATCTTGAAAGAAAGAAAGACTTTAATCACCACAATCTATAGAAACTAACATTTGCGAAAAATTACAGACAAAGGCCTCTTTGACTTCCTCTCATAAAGTCCAATTACCAACACCATAAAATTGTTTTTAATTTACATATCTTTTTTTATTGACAAATTGGTTTTACTGCTGAAAGATGAAATGTACATTCAATAATCAATGAATTTCTTTGAAGTATTATTCGCATTTTTAATAGTTCACTGTGTGTAGCGCTGTAAAATAATAATAATAAATCATATGCCGAGAAACTGCAAAAGTTTCAACAGTTGGCCATAGAGCTGATAGACTTGTATAAGTTGGATTCGGCAAGGATTACAGCCGTCATAATCTCGACCAACGGGCTCATTCCAAAAACGACAATAGCCACAAATACCTATCTGAAACTGCCGGAGGATCTAATTAAAAATGCCCAACAAGCGGTACTGCTTGATACCGCCGGAATGGTTCGGAAATTTTTAAATGAAAGCCCGTAAAAAAACAAAAAAAAAAATCAATAAAAACTAATTCTTTCGGTTGGCAACAGCCTCCGAAAGAATTTATCCCAGGAAACTGAGGAGAAAACCCCCACCAATAAAAATAAAATATAAATAAATAAGTAATATTAATAAATACTAAATACACCGGTTCCCGTAGATCACCGAAGTTAAGCAACGTCGGGCGTGGTCAGTACCTGGGTGACCGACCACGTGCTGTTGGCATTAGAAAAGGGTGGTAACCTGTAGATAGTCTGGCGCTAATGGCCAAGATGCAGATGCGCCGTTAAAAAAAAAAAAAAAAAAAAAAAAAAAAAAATACTAAATATAAGTAACACATATATAAGCTTTGACATGTTACACATTATTAGGATAAAAATTACAATTCGTGACGAAATAGTTATTTCTGTGGGAAATCATTCATAACACACATATCATGGCACATATTTAATTATTAATTCCTGTTTGTTTTATTAACAGTTTAGTCTTCTTTATACCTTATTTTCAACATAAAAGTGTCCGATGGGTGGGTGGTCTCCAATTTTTGCTTCACGGCGTAGCGGAGGTGACCTCATCGGAAATCTATTTTGGGGGTAAATTAAATTCCTAATTTGGTAAGAATTCATTTTTAAACATAGCGTACAATACTGATAAGCAAAAACGGCTATTTTTGAAAAATTTACTTTTTTTATATACTTTTCAAACGAAATTTTTCATGTTTAAAATGATTTTTTTTCCGATCCAAAAGGAATGAGAGGGATTTTCTAAATTGTATGCTTCCAATATATTTTTTTTTTTTTTAAACTTTTTATCATGTTTCTTTAATGGCGCCCTGTAATAAATGATGATACGTCGAGGGAGGGTCCTTGTTGAAAGGATTCTATGTTGGAGAGCGTTCTTCTTATCTGTGAGCATTCCTCTTATCTAGTACCGCCCTTTCATCTCTTTGTTTCTGCGGAGGGTTGGAGGGTCCGCGAGAACCAGGTCAGGTGGACCACAATAGCACATTTTATACTCTTCTGTATTATACTCTCTTCTCTCTTCGTAAAAATTAAAACACTAAAATCATGAAACTTTATTTTGTTTTTCTATTTAGTTGTTATGCATTGTATCTAAACTTAGTAATAAGACTATATGGTAATTCGGAGGAATAAGTGCCCCAACTCGTATTTTCGTGAAACTTCACATAATGTTTGATTTTAACGTAAAAACGAATAAAACCGCAAAACAAAATTGTCGCAAAGCACTTAACCTTCCTTTTTCATAAGCAGGATCCAAGAGAATTTACTTAACTTCAAAATGCATTACTTTTTATATTACGTTGCCTCCGTAATATACGATAATATTAACGAATGTTCCGAAATGTTAGGCGATTAACAAAAACCGAATATTTGGTGGTGATGTGGAAATATAAATATTATTGGCTATATCAGAAAATATATGTTTTAGGAGAACAATCCTGCCTAAAATGAGAGCATCCATAACACATTTAAAAATGTTGCAAAGTTTTACCCTGGGCACTACTCAGAAACCTATGAAAACGAAAAAAAAAATCAGGCAATCAAAATGTTTGTGAAGTAAAGAAGATTTTGAGCATTTTTTTAAAAACTAATAATGTATTTATTTATTAAAGTGACAATCTTTCATAGATTATAATAAATTGTAGTTTATACAAGTTGTATCATAACTATGAAACGTGTAAAATAAATACTGTTAAAGTTTTTTGCGTCATTTTTCTTTGTTTACATTTTTATTATTTTTTACGTTAAAACGAAGCTACATGTCCAGTTAACCGAAAGTCCGAGTTTGTGATTTTTTTCGTAAGAATTACCGAATATATAGATACTTGTGAAGTTTATATCATGCCTTCCACAAATCAGCAAGTAGTTGCAACTGAATTCAATTGCCCAACTTACCTACATAAAGTGATAGGAGGTGTTCACATCCCCTGTCTCTTCGAATACACGCCGCTGTCAATTGTACATTTATTTTTCGTCATTGAGGTTGATCTAATAACTTACATACGCTCTTCACTGCCACTCAAGCATATTTCATTTACCGTATTCCATGATGCAAACGTTACGCGTAAAGGCGTAAGGATATAGGATGCTAAAGGGAAACCATGAGATTGTAAAATAAAAGAGTACTAAAGAGCATGGGAGAACTGTCTAAATATTGCATGAAAGAGGGAAAGAGATGATGGTGGATCCCATCCACACCCTGGGGGCTGGGTCTGATTTCCCACAGGTACGGGTACAGGTACCTCTCGCTCTCTCTCTTTCTCTCTCGATCTCCTGAATTAATTAGCTCTTTCTCTCCCTCTCTCTCTCTCTCTCTCTCTCTCTCTCTCTCTCTCTCTCTCTCTCACTATGTTTATTTTAAAATATTTTTTTTTCGTTCAATAGAGCGTACTTCGTTCATTGAATACATACCACAGCAATATGCCCCTCTCTTTTAAATCAACACGGATCTTCTCAGTGTCCTTAATTAGATACCACGAGGGACACTTGTGCTTCGCTCAAGATGCCTTTTTGTCAATGAATTCGAAAACTCTTAGTTAGGTGTGTGTCAAGGGAGTGAAAAATACTCTATAATTCTGAAAAAATGTACCAATCCATAACAAAAATTATAATAATTCTACAATAGGCTGCCTACTGTTCTTAATTCTGATTTGATAACATTCACAGGAAATGTGTATGCACTCATTACTCATAGAAAGGTAAATTGTTATTATTTATTTTATTTTATGATGGATCATGTCTTAAGTGATTTGCATAAAACATTATAAGTGATTTGCAAATAAATTATTATTAAATGGTACAGTTTCCTCTTATGAACTGCCGAACTTGTTCCACTTCTTACTCACAGAAAAGTTTTTTTTCTGTTTTTCTTCTTTTTTTTGTGTGTACGTAAAAGTAACCCTAGAAATAGAACACGCTTTTCAGCCAAAAAGGTTAAAATATGCCATCATTCAGGTGTATTTGAATATAAAAGTCTATGTTTCATATTATGACTCAATTTTTATTTCTGTAATTCATGAAATAATTTTCATTTCACTACCTCATTTTATTTTTACGTTTCAGGTACGTACTTGGTTTCTATCACTTATTTTCTTTAAATGTAAGTATTAAACTGTTTCAATATCGAGGCTACAATTTTTCCCATTAAGAAATATTCTTAAATTCATAAACACATATTAGAGTGGATCATTTTTAAATATTATAATAGGAAGAAACCTTGAACTCTTGGTTCGTGAGGCATGTTTGCTGATGGAGAGAACTCAGCAGGACATGTAGCCGTGATCTTCAAGGTCCGACGTCATCCTTGAACGCACCCAATGTCGTTTGAAATATTCGATGATTTCTCAACGGATGAATAACTAATATCGTTCTTATGTCATATTTGATGATTGTTATCATTGTAGGCTTAGCCGGAGTTCTAATCCTAAATGAAGGTCCGTTTGGCGAATCAAAATGATGTTTTTGGGTTAAAATCAATAGAACAACACGATTTAGCTAGTTACGTACACACTAGTAGACCAATCTGAGTGGTAGCTGGCCACATTGAGCAACAGCATTCTAATAAAACCAATAATAGGCTATTATTAAAAAAAAAAAAATCTCCCTCTACTGGAGCAACATCAGGTGCAGACGTTTCTGGAAGCATTTCAAGTGACATAATACCACCTTCAATATCCTTCCTAATACCACCTTCAAAACCCTTCCTAATACCACCTTCTACCCTTCCTAATACCACCGTCTATACCCTTCCTAATACCCTCTTCCATGTCCTCCCTAATACCATCTTCAATACCCTTCCTAATACCACCTTCAATACCTTTCCTAATACCATCTTCAATACCCTTCCTAATACCACCTTCAATACCCTTCCTAATACCATCTTCAATACCCTTCCTAATACCACCTTCAATACCCTTCCTAATACCATCTTCAATACCCTTTCTAATACCACCTTCAATACCCTTCCTAATACCACCGTTTATACCCTTCCTAATTCCTTCTTCCATACCCTTCCAAATATCATCTTCGATATTCTTCCTAATACTAGCTTCAATATCCAGTAGAATACTCCCTTCAATAACCTTTCGAATATCACCTTTTTGTTTATACGCACAAATACATAATTTATGTTGTGAATGTTTTTGTGAATACATTTTTATTCACAAATTTTAATGTGAATTTATTTGTATTCGTATATTTAAATGTGAATGTTTTTATAATCACTTGATTTTTTGTGAATATTCACAATTTTGGTGTATATTTCGAATTTTTCCTCTACATTAAATTTTATTTACAGAAAAATTTGTGAATACAATTTTATTTGCATTTATATATATATATATATATATATATATATATATATATATATATATATATATATATCACATACGTGAATACAAATAAATTCGTATTCAATCTTATGAATACGAAATTATTTATATTCGTATTTACAAATAAATGAGGTACACATAAATTCTTATTTTTATTTCTAAATAAAATTATGCCAACTCTAATTACCATCCAATGTAGAGTAGGACGGTAATGATGCGGACGGTAATGATATTTGTCACAAAAATATTTTAATTTTTTTTCTAAAAGAATTAAATATTATATACGTATTATACCATATTAATAAAAAATATGGTAAAATACGTAGTTTATGAAGTACTATTTAATTGTGCTGGTAATGACCAGCACAATACTCCAATTGTGGTTTACCAGATAAAACACATCGCAAAAACTGATACGTACATTTCTCTTCTGAAACTTTTGGACAACAAAAATCAGTTTGAGAGAGCTGCTCCAACATCTATTTGGAAACAATTTGCTCCAGCCTGATAGGTTTTCTCGTTAATTCAAAAAGGCGGACAGTAATGATGTCAAAACTGAGGGACAACTTTAAAGGCGCTATTCCGAAGTTAGATTTTTTTTTTTAATTTATTTAAATTTATATGAATTCACCTTAAATATTATTATGTTAAAATGAAACATCACATGAGCAAAAATTATAATATCCTTCCCCCTAAAAAAAATAGTAAAGTGTAATAAATGTGTCCAGGGACAGCGGACGGTAATGATTTTGGGCCTATAAAATTAATCATTTTGACATTACATTTTGAAATTCAGAATTTAATTTTGGTAGCATTAATTTCCTCTTCATTCCATTAGTCATTCCAATAAGAAAAAAATTTAAAAAATCTGGCCGTCTTAATTATATGGCCAAGGGACAAGAATGTTAAAAACTATTTGAATAATGCTCATGTACATTTGTATACAATGTGCGTGAGTGTGAAAATCATTTGTCTAAAATCCATTAGAAAATTTAAGGACTTCTTTCTTTTTCTTTCATTCCTCCAGTTTCCAATGTCATGAATGTCTTGAATTTGTTTTGATATCTTAATAAATTTATAAGGAAATAATACATTTTGAACAATAAACCACTGCTCCATGTGTTTAGTCACATATGTCCGTAGCGTATATTTCTTGATTCTTTCGAAGTGTGCAGTCGTCGTACATTAAATGTCAACATGTCCGTATTTTTCGAAGTCACAAAAGCAGTGTTCGAGTTGATTCAATAGAAATCTAAAGGCATGTGAATTTACTCTTGCATGTCCTTATAACAATTGTGCTGTGTAAAAGTCTCTCTTAGGAGAAGTTTTGTTAAAGTATTCTTTGATGCCTGCTATGATTAACGATATGTGTTGTCCTTAAGTGGTTAATTCCATTAATTGTTATCAAGTGTAAAGTCTCATTCTTTTGAAAATGCCGGAGAAATATATACTTAATATTAGTTTAATATGGCTTCTATTACAAAACATTTAAATTAAATTATTTTACAAACAGCAAGGACATTTATTGCACTCTTAACTATTAATAGTAATAATTTGATTGGAAAAGCTAACAGCCGTTCGTGGTAAAACAAACCGAGGAAATGACAGATTGCTTTTACACGCTGAGCTGAGAGTAGTAGGTAGGTTTTGAAAAGAGGTTTTAGCATAGCAGAGATCAGCTGGGCGTGACTCACGAACTACTTAAGATAAGCCAGCAAACAGCAAACCCTATCCATCCTTTTATCAATCCAAGCTATATTTTCTCTATTTCTAGAGTATATTTAGCAAGTCGACCGGAATTCAGATCTCCTTGTTCCATAGCTGTTCGAAGAAAATACATCACATTTAGAAGTCTTATTTTCATTTAGGTTAGCTTACTAAATGCTCTACAAAAAAGGTCTGAAGCAATTTTCGATTAGGCGATGTCCATCGGAGAAGTAAGTGCCTAAAACTTCAAAAGTTTTTGATTTGTTCTTTTGAACGGGTTTTTGAAGTTGCTTAGCTCACTTTGTAATTGGCTCTTTTTTTTTTTGTTTAAATTGCATTTTCAATGCATCGAACTGTGACGTAAGTATCTCTATTATTATTGTTATGATGTTTGGTTTCATGCTTTTCAGGAGCCTCTTCAGGAGCTTACAAATAAAACTATGTCTGGTCATCTCATACTAATATTTTTTAAACCGACAATGTCTCTTTCCAGATAAAGTATAGTCTCTAAATGTAAAAACCGATTGTTGCCATCTATTCTTCGAGAGGAGCCTCTAATACTTCGTGTAATGTACAAAAATGATTATGTGTGTTTGTCTTCGGAAGGAGAGAGATTACAATCGGAAGGAAGAGATAATTCCGTTATACAATATATATATATATATATATATATATATATATATATATATATATATATATATATATATGCAGATGCTCCAAGTGTTCTTCCTCCAGTTCACAGTTGGTGCATATTTTATTCATTTATATTTCAAATCTTTGACGGTAGATGCTATGGTAAATTATATTCTTGTTCGCTAATCTTAGTTGACTGATGCTTCTGCGTCTATTTATGTTCATATTTACTAGAAGGTAGCTGTTGTAGGTATGAATTGCACTATATATGGTACTGTAGGAGGATGTGTTGATATGGTCTAGGTCATCTTGAATCAGGTTTGCTTTTATTTTTGGGGCTATTTCTTGGAGTAATTTGAAGTTTGGGGTTGGAGCTGCGACTTGGTCTGTTATATTATACTTTAGTAGATAGTATTTTAACTTCGTTACCCAGTTTTGCGAAGATATATTGTTCGGTTTTGAGTCCAGGAGGAGTAATTTTTGAAAGCATAATTTTGGGTACCTTGTTTCATCCACCATCCTGCAATTATATATATATATATATATATATATATATATATATATATATATATATATATATATATATATATAATAATAATAATAATAATAATAATAATAATATTTATTTGTGATTGAACATTGTTCTTACAAATATGGTCTTATAAAAAAATAAATAAATAAAATAAAGTAAACTTTTATAATATAAATTAATTAAGGACTGATTGTTCGGTTCAGCCACTATTCATTGCGGTTGCCTCTTTTCTTCAGTATATTCTCCAGGCAAATGCAAAAGGCATTTATATCGGTGATGCTAGAGGTGGTCAGGAAATAATAAGTTGCGGAGTTGTTGGTGTGTTCATCAATACTAGGTTTCAGAGTATTTCTGAGATTGGAGTATTCAGGACATCGCCACAGCAGATGCTCCAAGTCTTCTTCCTCCAGTTCACAGTTGGTGCATATTTTATTCATTTATATTTTAAATCTTTGACGGTAGATGCTGAGGTAAAGTATATTCTTGTTCGCTAATCTTAGTTGACTGATGCTTCTGCGTCTATTTATGTTCATATTTACTAGAAGGTAGGCTGTTGTAGGTATGAATTGCACTATATATAGTACTGTAGGAGGATGTGTTGATATGGTCTAGGTCATCTTGAATCAGGTTTGCTTTTATTTTTGGGGCTATTTCTTGGAGTAATTTGAAGTTTGGGGTTGGAGCTGCGACTTGGTCTGTTATATCATACTTTAGTAGATAATATTTTAACTTCGTTACCCAGTTTTGCGAAGATATATTGTTCGGTTTTGAGTCGAGGAGGAGTAATTTTTGTAAGCATAATTTTGGGTACCTTGTTTCATCCATGCCGAGTAGTTTCATCCACCATCCTGCAATATTATATATATATATATATATATATATATATATATATATATATATATATAGTAGACGTCCCATTTGACTTGTGCTTGATGAATGCAATTGCCATATGCAATAATAAAACACCTCAGGAACCCATTTACAAGAACTTTTTGCACAAAAATAGATACGAAGCCAATTAACAATTAAAAATGTAGGAAAAGCTGGTGATTTGAATTATAAAGGAGAGAGAATTGACAATTTTAGATCACCCTGTTCTAATAAGTTCTGAATAATATGCAAAATGCCGAAGAAGTGGGTCACATAATTAATTAATAATTATGATAATAAACAGATAAATGAAAAAACGTCCAATTCCTTCACAACAGTTTATTTTTCCGCTTAGCGCTTTCGGTAGCTCTTGCTACCATCCTCAGAACTGTGACAAAATGAATAGATGAAAATGAATGGAATAAAATAGTTGCATAACAACAAACTTCTAAATATTAAAATACTCACTAAAACTACGTAAAATAAATAATCACAATAATCTTGATTCGTCAACACAAACATTAAAATATTTTATGATAATAAACTTCCCCCATTGTCTAACGATTCCAACTCCTAGATTTCGCTACGATAAAATCGTTCAGTACAAAACAATACTAGTTTCAAGAGAACTTTACTCAGGTGGAAAATTACTCCGAAACGTACGTGGGTTGATGAAAGAGTGTTTGATTAAGTCTCCGCTAGCGAAACATGTTGGCTTGTGGTAAGCTTGGACTTTTTTTTCTGTGTTGTTTGCTTGTCGAATAGTATGGATTGGTCAGATTGAATGTGTGCCGTTTGTTGTTTCAGGAATTCTGAATGCTCTAGAATTCAGGTAAGTTGGTAGGCATAAAAATGAGGAAAAACGACATTTTATGTCGTAAATTGGTTGTCTTCTGTTAGTTTTTTCCTTTTTAATTATTCAAGAAGGCTTCAAAAGTATTGTTTTGTCATTAAAGTATACCTGCTTATTGAATTTAGCAGCCTGCTTTGTTCATACTCGTCAACTACTGTAGGCTTATTGTGACAGTTAATATAACTAAAATTACTGAAATGTGCCCGAAGGTCAAGAATAAAAATACACAACTAATCCGGCTGCAAATCTTCTATTTTCTGTCTACATAGTTCTCCTCTGGAAAAATAGGTGGCAACAATTGGTATTTACATTTAGCGACTTCACTATATCTAGAAAGACAAATTGTTGGATTTTTGAATCGACAATTATCGATTCTAAATTAATTATAATTTATCAGCCCACAAACCTGCCCACTATAGTGGACCAGCCGGGGACGGTGGAATGTTTTAGCCTCATGGGGTGTTTAAAAAAGATCTGTATGATGTGACCAGACATAGTTTTGTTGTAAGCTTCTGAAGATGCTCCAGAAAGGCACGAAACACATGGAGCATTAAATGAAAGATAAGCAAGCTGCAAAACAACATGCCGGAACGTTTTCAACGCAGATTTTTTTGAAGATCTGACGTTTTTCTCTTAGCCGAATCACAACTATACTTAAACGTTTTTAATATATTTTGTTAATTAAAACGATAAATGTTTTTTATAGCATTATATATTTGTTAATCTAATTCACTTAATAGGCAAGTTATAAATTTCGCTATTATGGGAATACTTTTTTAATTCCTGAGTCCTAAGAGAATCTGGTATTTTATTTTAGTTATTAGGTAATTTGAGGTGGGAAATCTAATGAAAGCATTCATGAGGATATATCTGTAACCGTTGCCCATGAAAATGTGGAAAACTACATTTTTGGGTGGATTTTCGAAATATTCTTATGTATCTCGAAACCGGTTGGGAAATCATAGTGGATGTAAAGTTTGTATTCGAAAGGTTACGAAATTTCCTACAAATGATTTTCTTATGCGATGTTTGTTTGGGCAATCTCACTCAGAGAGGTCCTTAAATGGAATAACTACCGCTTAGAATACTGTCAGTTGCCTTTTTGTGGCGCTTCTCTCAAGATATTCCTTCGCATTGATATTTTATTTAACATAAGAAAGAAACGCGCTAAGTTGACGCAATTCCTGCGAGTCGGACTTATTTTCTCAATTAAATTCTGTTCTAAGTCAAGGATAGTTGTCTTGTCAAAACTTCAAAAGTGATAGCATTAGAGTGTATAATATAGTTAACGGAAATATATGATGAAATGAGTGGATTCAATCCAATGCACATATAAAACATGGAAGCCAAGACATTGATTTGTTTTAGTGTTTATCTCAGGTCAAGTTCCCCATCCTCAAGAGGGCTTAGCTGAAGCTACATTCAGTTTATCATATTATATCGATGGCCACAGGGAATAAGTTGGTAAGTCGGAAAATAGGCAAAATGGGCATTATAGGTATCTCGTAAGACTCATGGATAGTGTAAAGAAGGCACTAACTCACATCCTTGATTGATTCTGTCTTCTAAAGATATGGGTTTCTTATTGCATGTTGTATTTGTAAATTATCTGTAAAATAGGTGCCCTGTTAGCTAAAATTTTGAACTTACTAAGTTATTCCCTCTGACCATGGATTTTACATGTTTTTCTAAATATAATCTAAAATTATGAATAAACTTCGTTATAATGTCAAGGTTACTCTTATACGCTAGATTCGACCATGAAATCAATATTACATTTATCCATATACCATCGTAAAAACAGATAATTTTGACTTATATATTGTAATTTAATCTAAACTTTTACGAGGACATTAATAAAGCTGTTTATAGTGGATCTACTAGAATAAAACAGGAACTATTTTGTTCTGAAAGTTAAATGAAGGGGATGAAAAGGGATTGGCTTTAGGTGTGTTGAGAGATTAAACGCCAAGATATTTAAGGAGAGAATATAAATCTTAGAGTAGGCTGCTTCTGAGCATCCATCTCTCTCCAGGCCTCCATCTTCCTACCCTTTCTTAACACAAATTTGAATAAATGGATAGAATTATTAAATCTCCTAACCCCTGGGCTACTGTCGTCATTTAGATTCGCCTTTAAGGAAGTCTACTGCTATTTTAGGGGTGGTTATTATTTTATATGTCTTTAGGTGTGGAAATACTCTACGGGAAAGAAATATATTATGTATTCTTTTATACATATAAAAGCATACATAATATTTTACAATTGAATGAATAATTAGTTGTATTAATTAATAAATAAATATAATTTCATTTTTACACCGACGGAGAGGGAGTGGTGGAGAGAGAGAGGTTTTAGCTTTATTGATGTAGAGGGTTGATCCTAAGAAATATCATCCAATGCTTTTTCATCCCTCAAAAGGAGAGAGATCCATTACATACTGGATAATACAAATACATTAGAGGTAAGGAAAACTCTCAAGGCCGTCTTATTGATTTACACGAAGGGCTTTGCCCCTGACTAGAAACTCCAATCCATTTTAATTACACATCTTTATAGCCTTTACCTTCTCTCGAAGGGCAATTTATAAAAGAGACCCTAAGGAAGTTCCAATGAAAGATCATTGAAATCCCATGAATCAGTAAAAATAAATATACGAACTCAGAGGAAGGTAAGCTGTTTGATGTCATTTTATATGGTATTCTGCCTTAAATGTTAGATGATGTTATAAATATAGTGACTTAGGAAACCATTCCAATGCCCCAGCCGGCGAAAACTTGCAGGGAAATAAACCCCTAAAACCGAAGGTGTCTAACCGCGTTTGAACTTACAGTTTATTGCGAAGTGAAGGGATGTTCCGGGATTCGGCTATGAATGAAAAACGTCAGATCATCAGGCAGAAATCTATATTGGACGTTTCTGCCTGAAGACCTGACGTTTTTTCTCCTAGCCGAATCCCAACCATCCCTTGACTTCGTATCACCGCAACGGCTTACTATCTCCATCTCCATTACATTTTATTATAACTTATTACTTTTAGAATACTACTCTAATATTGCTCTTCTATGTTATTATTAGTTTTGATTCCAAAACACCTTTTTGTTTACCGTTTTGTCCCCGTGAGAAATCTCACACTTATTAGAGAAAAATAAAACAATATTTTATACCACTTCATTTATTTCTGAAAAATTGACTTTACAGATTTAAATTGGCTTTGAAGGCTGATGTGTATATGTAGGCTTTTAAAGAAATTCTTCGTTTGCCAAATGTACCACGAACTTGGTGCATTTAGGTTGCAAAGATATTTGTAATGATACTCAATTACCCTTACTTTATTTGGAGTAGGTAAACAAGCGGTACATAGCTATGGTCGCCGCTTAGTTTTACTTAAAAGTGTATGTATTGATGCTGCTCTCCTACAAATTTCATCGCCGTACTCGGCCCTATATTTTTACACAATCTAATAAAATAAATATATCAATTAGATGTGTTTCACGAAAAACGACTTTACCATTATTATTTTCTGCAAAGAGTTGTTCAACATTTTGTGCTAGCATGTAACTGAACATGAACAATGCTCTTACTTGTTTACTCCAACTATCTCGAGTGAAACTTTTAAATTCAAGAGCAAATTTTAAGAAAGAGAATACGTCGAGAACAGTTAACAGTATTGCATCTTTTGTTAATTTATTTGACTCAGCATTCAAAAATTCATTTGGAATTACATTTTTCTCCACCTATAGAGTAAAACGTGACTTTTTCAGGATTTTTGCGCAAAAACCGACGTTTGACACCAACGTATAATCATTGTGGTGATATACTTACTGTTGATCACATTTTGGCGGAATGCTCCCAATATCAATGGGCCAGAAATAGTTTCGATATTTAGAGTATGGAAAGTTTAAACAAATCAGAATAATTTAAAAATATAGCTGACCATCTTAAACCCATCAAAACGTTCATGAAAATCTCAAAATGTAGTGTCTCTTAATAATAAATAAAAAAAAAAAAAATGAAATAATCTGATGTTTCTCGGTTATTAGGTAATAAAACAATAGGAAAATAGTGCTAATGATCATTGTAATTGCCGCACAATAAATACATGAAAAAATAATTTAAGCCTTGTCCAGGGCTATGGAGGAGAGAGAGAGAGTGAGAGAGAGAGAGAGAGAGAGAGAGAGAGAGGAGAGAGAGAGAGAGAGAGAGAGATCAGTTCAGTGTTTTGGAGGCTTCATTTCTGAGAATGTTCTTCCCTCCCTTCCTCAACCCTGAACAAGACTTGTATATCAAGGCAAAAATACAACTCTTTCAGATATAAAATGTATTATTTTTTTTTTTTAAATACGACTGAACACGGACTATCTACGCCTTCTTTTATTACGCCACTGTAACATATAAATCACGGTGTACGGTGCCAGTGGGTTAATATTCATATCTCAATGGCTTAGCAAAATTCAATTGGCCAATGGTGGATTTTAATCCTGATGCTCCCATGTTAGGCTCTGGTCCTAGCGAATAAAACAAATTGGCCTCAAAGAGGATGGCAGGTTAATTCATACAACGGAGAATGTCGACCCAAAACACATTCAAATTTTATTTAGCCTCTGCTATTATCAGTAGTGCTTATAGGTTTTTTCTACATTTCAGAAGACTTAATGAGATCCTAGAAACACGAGAAGAGAATAAATTACTCAAATGCCAGAACATTCCTTAGATCTAGATGTTCGATGTTATTTTATCAATAAATGTCATCACAAATGTAAGTGAAGGCTGTACAGGGCCGTGTGAAACCAATGGAACAAAAATCATCAGATTCCTTTCACTAGTAAGAAATAGAAATTCTTTCCCAGACTTGCTGCGACTGAAGAAGACGGATAAGCGTGAAATAAGTTAGAACCAGCGCCGAAAGAGAGCAAGGTGGTAAAGTTACAGGAAGGCCTAGAAGATTTATCAGGTTTCGTCCCTCCCTCATTCCATCTCTTTAGTTCTCTTTCCCACTTTCTGATGGATCACCGAAATGATTTCCCTTGAATAAAACACACCTCACTTTACCCAACTCTCTCCTCAGGTATCTGGCTTTTTTCCTTTAGGATATTCATCCGAAACCCCTCTAGCATATTTGTATTGAATTGTACGTATATATATATATATATATACAGGGTGTCCCACGTTGAGATGTCATAACTTTAGGGGTTTATTCTGCATCTCATTTGTAGTTCAGTGGCGCAAAAATGGGCGTTTGTAAAAATGTAGAGGAGCTACTCAAACTTTTTTCTTTTTTAAAAACTACTGGCATTTTTAAAGAAAAACTGAGGTTTCAGAATTTGTGAGCACTGTATCGTAAATACAAACCACATTTTTAGAATCTACATTAAATTTCCAATAAGAAACACCCGTTATTGAAATATTGTCATGTAAATTAAGAGCTATATTAAAACCCATATAAATGAGAATGTTTATGATTAGTGTTTTATTAAATTATTCAATATTTTCTTAATCACCTATTTTTAGACTTAGAAGTTTGCCTTCGCCTCAAAAGTTGCATTATTTAATAAGCTTCAAAATGGTACCTCGTAGTTTAAGAAAAAAATCTATTTCAATCTATTTTTTTCTGATTTCTAAGTCAAAAACAATGAATGTGCTTTAGCGTGAAGGAGCCATTATGAACAAATTCTTTAATTTCACACGATGATGGTGATGACCTATCCTTCCCCAACACGGACAAGGTCAAAGGTACAACACACCCGAGTAATTTTTACATTATTCAACTTGTATATCCTTCTGCTACAATCTTTTTTAATTAATATTGATTGCTTCAATTGTTCAAAGAATTTTAAAAATAATAAATTAAATAAGTTCAAACTGACTTTATTAATCCTCCATTAAGGCGAAGCAATCAGGGATTAGTTGGGATTCACCTAAGAAAACGTTAATAAGATTTTTGTAAAAATCTGTATTAAGGACGTTTCGGCTATTCTTTGGTAGCCTTGGTCAGATAAAAAGAAAAAAAAAACAAGAAAATACAGAATTAATAAACAGAAAACGGTTAACCAGTAAGATACATGATAGATCTATACATACAAATCACTTTGAGAACAATTTGTTGTTAAATTATGAGAACAATTATATTGTTACTAACTATTGTTCACAGTTAAGTGAAAAATAGTTATATTTCTATAACTTAGTTCTAGAAAATCAAGAAAAACATAACAACAAATTGTATGCTGTGTTACCTCATTTACTAATCCCCGATTGCTTAAATATGCCTTATTTTGATTAAGTTTTGACAGTAAATTCAATAAAATGAATGTAAATAGCAAATATCGTTGCAAACTGACCATTAAACATTAACACTTTATTACAAAATTAATATTCCCCAGGTCTTTTAATACTTTCTGAAGGAATATAGCTCATCTTCATTCAACTTGACTATAATTTGGAGTAAATCCCTGCTTCGAATGAACAGAGTTTATTTTGAAAACAACTCTTTCTCTTTAGATATCCACGGCCCATCGTTATATTGAGTAATATTGTGACAAATATATCATTTATGATAATATGAGATAACTTTCGACGAATATATCAGTTATATTACTTATAAATCAGTTATACTATTAAAACTGTATGTATACTCACATGTATGTGGCATGTTCTTCTGCTACAACTTGTTAAAAATTAATTAATATTGTTTGCTTAAATTGTTCAAAGAATTTAAAAAATAATAAATTAAATAAGTTCAAACTGACTTTATCAATCGTCAGTGTAGCAGTTCGAACCTATCGCCCCTTATCGTTCCACTTGAAGTTGTAAGACCTCATCGAAAAGCGCCGGCAAGGAAAATGTCAAATAGGGGCCGGCCTAAAGGGAAACCTCGTATCCTGACGGATATTCATGAAAAGCTAATTATTGAAGGTGAAAAAAAAAAAACAAAGCAACACCCTAAACGTAAGACACCACATACAAATAAAACCTCTTCCTAAAAAAGTGGTAAATAAAAAGAAAATTATTCTAATGACAGTTCAGATTCCGATACTGACACTGAAATTTCTTCAGGAGAAAGTGACTTTGATCTGTGTGATAAAGGTCGTGAGTTAAGTCGATAACCAGCCAAAATTTGAAAAATATGATTTGGAAAAAGGAAATTTTAAAATAAAAGTAAAAAGACTATTACACATTTAGTCGCAGAGGTCTGTGGTATTAAATGCCCAATGTTTAATATCCAATATTTGAAAAAACAAACTTTAAGTGACAAGTTTACGAGAGAAGATGAAAATTTGTATGATATTGATGTTGAAGACATTGTGGCTAAACTTCCATACCCTACTATTGCTAGTGGATCTGCTTGACAGTTAAAATGATTATCGATTTGACTGGATTTTTCAGCATATTAAGCATAACATAATACCAATAATAGCTTTTTATTATGCTTACATCCATGTCCTGTATTAAACTTTCAATTAATTATAATATTACTCTGTTGAGGCAACATACATTCATAGTGTAAGTTCAAATATTATTATTTTGCGTCTGTATTTCGTCTAAGTTCCGCTCGGCTTGGCTCGGCTACCCTCGGCCCCGTATCAGTAGTGAGCTTAACAGGACAATATGGCCAGGCCACATGTTTAAATTGCTCCTGCATTTATTACTCTTTTCGCCACATAAAAATTAAATTGGCGCATCTGAGAGCCTTCATAGTCATCACCAAGTCATCGTAACCTTGACTACCAGTGTGATTCATCTCAGCTGAAGGTGATTTCTACACCAACTTTGAATGTAGTTCTCAGAGGACTTTCATAAATATTCAAGAGTAGCGAGTCTACATTCATAGCTGCTATAACATTATATATGTCTATTATGGTTCTTGGATTTGAAAACATAACAATACCCCATTTGGGATAATTCCAATAAATCAAAGACGCCAAATATATGAGTCTTGGACAATTGACTCCGTGGAGTAGTTGCTACGGTTACAACGCAACATTCCACTAAAATGCCAGCGGATCGAATCCGGGCTAGGACAATTATTTTTTTTTTACTGTTTTATTTTTTTATGTAAATAATGTTATTATTAGAAGTATATTATTCTCCTTTTTATATAATTAATTTTAAAATTAATTTAATAATTAACAATTGGGTGCTAATGACCTTAGTAGTAGATGCACCTAAACAAAAAAAAAAAAAAATATAATTAACAATTATTCCAGACCATAGTCTGCATCATTTAAATAATTAATAAATCTTTTAACTTAGAATTTCTTCTAAATGTTCAAGTCCTTTTCTTTATATATGTTCAATTTAAATAAAAGATAAATTTCTTCTAGATGTTTAATTCTTTTCTTTATATATATTAAATTTAAATACAAGATAAAATTGTTCTAAATGTTTAATTATTTTCTTTATATATATTAAATTTAAATATAAGATACATTTCTTTTAAATGTTTAATTCTTTTCTTTATATATATTAAATTTAACCATAAGATAAATTTATTTCCTTTTTTAATATTTAATTTAAGGGTAATATAAACTTGTTTAATTCCTTTTTTTTCAACATTTAATTTAAGGAATATTTATTATTTATGTTTATTTATATGTTGTATAAATGGTTTAATATTTCATTTAGTTTATGTTGCTCAATAAATCATATACAAGTCATTGCAACCGGTGTTTTTTAATTTTCTTTTAACCCCTGTTCTCTCGAACCATTTAGGGGATGGTAGTAGGGATAGGAACGGCTCACTTTGAACCACTACCCCGCTACAACATTATGGTCCTCCGGGCCGGATTACAGTGCCTTGTTTATTTGTTGAGCAACATGTGTTTTTGATGTTCCATTCTTTAAATATCAAAACTTTAAGGATTTGTATTTCAAATTTGTACTTGTCCTCAGCATTCTGCTATATTATTTAATTTTCATTTTGGTATTTTCTCATGGTTGGTCGGTTTTAATAGGCCCATTTTTATTTTTCCTTGCTTCTTGAAATCTTTCCATCTTTCGCCATGCCACGAATCGAAGACCTGTCCTCAGAGGACATTCGGGAGGTCAATACTCTCATCTCCAGACTCAAAGGGATCCCAGGTCAGATTAAAGCCATACGCGATCAAGGAATGAAGATCAAGACTGATCCTAGCCAGTTGTTCCTGTTTATTTATTTTTTTTTTTTATTTATTTATTTTACGAGCTTCGCAACGACGGCGACTTGCTCTTTTTTTAAGATACAGTAAAAAATACAAATTTATATGTTCACAATTATCAGTAACTTATAGTACTAAATACAACAAAAGTTTGAAAAGAGCTTACGACAAAAGTTAGGAGGTTTGTGTTAAGAATTATGTGCTAAACATTATTTAGAGCCTTGCTTTTTGAAATGTAATATATTTACATAACATATAACTAAAACTAACAACAATTTTTTATTAGGTCATGATGGGGTCTACATGTTGTGGTTTTCCATTAATGACCAAGTAAAATTGAGTAATAATTACATAATAGAAAATAAAAATAATAATAATAATTACACTATTAAAAAAAAAAATCTTTTGTTTCTTCAGATTCTGTGATACAAGTTTATGTGTTTTAAATATTGGAGTATTGAGTGTACGTATGGACTACGCTCTGTAAGAAGTTCTTGTAGGTAGTGTGGGATGTTCAGTTTGTCACGTCTTTTACATTCAGTGAGTATATGTTTAATGGTCAATGTTATGTTACAAACTCTGCATATTGGTTTGTCTTTTTTCTCCATGAGGTAATTATGTGTGAGCAACGAGTGTCCAATGCGAAGTCTGGTCAGTACTACTTGGTCTCTTCTTGTCAAGGTATGTTGTTCGTTACTCCATGCTTTTACTGTGTTCTTAATTTGTGATAATTTGTTGTTTGTTTGTAGCCAGTGTTGCAACCAGTCGTTTAATGTATGTGTGCGTAATGTGTGAACCAAATCATCTAACGTTATGTTTTCAATGTCTACGATCTGTTTATTAGTTGCGTCTTTTGCATGTTTGTCTACCGATGTACTTAGTCCGATATCCTCGTGTCCGGGTAGCCATAATAGTGTAAGTGTGTGATTGCTGAGTCTGTGTAATTGTTCGTATATCTGTTTAATTATTGGATGGTTAGTATAAATGTTATCGAGGGAGCGTAAAGAACTGAGTGAGTCTGTACATAGGAGTATGTTTGTGTTTTCAGTGTTATGTAGTTTTGTGAGGGCTAAGTGTATGGCATGTAATTCGGCTGTGTAGATACTTGTGTTGTCATGTAATTTGATTGAATGTGTTTGGTTTTGGTTAATGGCTGCTGCTGCAGTTCCAGATGGTGTTTTCGATCCGTCTGTGTAGATGTGGATATGGTTAAGTTTATCTGCCAAAAGTGAGGTAAATATGGTTTTGTAAATTTTGTTGGATAGTGGATGATTTTTTTTAAATTGTGCTAGTGTTAAGTCAATTTTGTAGTTTTTTACGCTCCAAGGAGGGAATGTTAACGGTGTGTTTGTGTATGTGGGTGTGTGTAGTGTGTCTCTGTCAGTGTGATGTTGCATGTTTCTTATGAGTAGTGGCTTCTGTTTTGGATTTTTTTGTATGTATTTGTTTATCAGAGAACTGTCCATAAAGTATTTTATACAGGCTGTATTTAAGGTTTTTGATTGTAACAGAAATTTTATGCCCAAGTACTTCTATACTCTAGTGGAGGTTCTCCAGCTTCTACACAAATGCTATCTGCAGGACTTGATCTAAAGGCCCCAGTCGCTATTCTCAGTCCTGTATGATGTATTGTGTTGAGTAGCTTTAAAGTGTTTGGGCTGGCAGATGAATATACTATACAGCCGTAATCCAGCAGAGATCTGGTATAGGCTCGGTAGAATGTTAGCATTAATGATCTGTCAGCTCCCCACTTTGTGTTACTTAGAATCCTCAGCAAATTCAAGCTTTTCTTGCATTTGTTAAGTTTATTCCTGTTTAAAGGGATGTATAAGGAGCTTAGACCTTATTTCCAACAGTTTAATGAGACATGGAACAACTTCAAGGCTTTTATATTTCGCGAGGAATGCCTGAACAATTTCCTGGGGAAGAGAAGAAAAACTGGCCCAAGGTTGTGCGGGAATATTACTATGAAGCATGTGCGATTTATGAAGAGTACATGAATCCCACTCCTACATTTCCTATTAATCCTAGTGCATCCACTACATTGCCCGCGACAGCTGCCAATAACTCTGCATTGAATGAGAGTAAATCCATTCGTGCAAGACTCCCACAAATAGAACTCCCACAATTCGATGGTAATTCCAAAGAATGGCCTGTTTTCAGAGATTGGTATAAGGCATTAATACACGACGAATCTACATTCTCCGACATGGAAAAATTCTTGTTCCTGGTTTCGTGTCTTAAGGGACCTGCTCGTTCTCTTGTGGCTACTGTCAGTCTTACAGAGTCAAATTATCCACAGGCTAGAAAGGTGCTCCTGGAACATTACGACAACAAGCGCAAACTTGCATACACCTATCTAAGAAAGGTCTTCGAGTTTAAGCCACTCACTGGACGCCCTAACGCCACAACTTTGAAGAATCTTATCACCAACGTTATCGAGGGCATCGATTCTCTTAAGCATCTCCAAATTCCCGATCTTGGTGACTTCATTCTTCTTCTTTGGCAGGGGGCCCATAAAGGAGTACACCATTTGTTCTCTTCTACTACTTTATTTGAAATCTTTGCCTGACATGGTACACTTTCCTTAAATAGTATTCGTGTCAGGATTATTATTTTTTTCTTTTTTCCCAATTTTTTCCCTTTTTTAAAAATAATTCTTGCTTTATTTATAAATTTTATATTATAAACCCCCCAAAAATTTTTTTTGGAATGACACGGTCCTCACTCTCACTTCCCCTGACACATTCATCAATCCTCAAAAAAGAAAACAATAAGTACAGGTATAGTATCCTATACCCGCATTAAGCGAGGGAATAACAATATTTATAATAAAAAAAAACTAAGTATTAGGAGTTAACTGAATAAAATTATAAGTTAACACCAAACATTCCAGAACTGCCTGTTATATAAATAAAATTATGTGTCTATATCACAAACTTTGATAAATTAAAAGTATTTGGCTTAAGCACCAAATCACAAACTAAAATTTAACCGTAATACTTATGCTTCAGTATTATGCCTGACTCACATATATAAAAGCCTAAATTCGGTAACCAACGGAAACCGGTATATTTATCGTGGCTATGGCCGTTGGCAATTATTATTATCAATTTCCTTTTCGTGAAAATACGATAATTCCAATTTATTTAAAAATATTGTATTAGAATAAGGATTTGTAATTTTGTTAACATTGTTATATAATTGTTGATACTAAATTTAGAAATTTAGTTTTCCTGTTTATCAGTTTAATGTGATAGACTGCTTCCTATGAAATTGTATGTTTTTAAGAGCAATATAAAGATTCATTCGTTCACTCATATCAGCAATTAAGATAGGCAAAAAAACATTTTGAGAAAATTTACAAATTTTGGATATTTCCTTAGCCGTCATAAGTCTGTTTTCGCGCTTTTTATATTTTCTAATTACTACTGCATGTACTGCATTCAGAACTTTACTTCTTTAATTTTTATTTTGTTTTATTATTGATACTATCTTCTTGCCCTGATAGTCTTAATAAAAGATAATTATCATGATAAGATTTAATTATGTACAAGACAATAATACGACACACATTTAGACCCGCCTATCTTTCATGTCTTGCGTTATAGTCTAACTACGTGATTACAAGTAATGCGAGTACGTCACAAAATATTATTGTCCAACATAAATGTAAAATGTCCACTATTTACATAAAAGATCAAACTCTAGGAACGTTTTGACTCTTAAATGACCCCTAACATGGAGAGGTCAAGTCATATTGAACAGACCTTAGACACACATTCCTCGCACATTCTTACCATAGCCCGTTCAGTTAGATGGAATAGTTCTAATCCCGCATGCGCGAAATTCTAAGGGAAATATTCCCGACGGATCCGCCATTTGCATTTCCATTACAATGAACAACACGCTACTTTAAACCCAATAAAAACTGATTATGTCTCGTTTAGAGCCAGGGAAGACTTTGAGAGGTCCAGCAAGGGTGTTTATCAGTACTTAGGCAAAGCTAAGGCTAAAAACAATTTAAGCCATAATATATATATATATATATATATATATATATATATATATATATATATATATATATATATATATAATGTATTCCCTGTGCAAGATATTGGCTGTAAAAATGTATCATTAATACCTTTATCACTAGGAGGTTTAATACGTTTTTAGTCTTAGCTTTGGCTAAGTATTGATAAATATTAGACAGCATTTCCTTTGTCTGACCTCTCAAAGCATACTGGATTATGAATGTTTATGCAGAGGAATCAACTTCACCTACTTTGTGTAAACATTAAGTAGGTGACATTCTAAATGGATGTCAGATTCGTTTTTAGCAGATTGAAAACCCCCTAAATTCAAATTTTGGGAATATTACAAAAAAAAAAAAAAAAATGCATTTTTATTGTCGTTTAGGGGGGACCCTTACAATTTTGTTAAAGATTCACCAATCCGGCCATATTTCAAAGAATATTTACCAGATATAAACCAAACTTGGATGGTCAATAAAGAACCTAATATGCTACATTTCCCTCCAATTGGGGTGTTTCTACGTGTTCTGGGATTGACGTTACATACCAAAACGTTTACATTTTATTTTTATTTTGAAACCTATTTTTTGCAAGTACCTTTTGAGATAATACGATAGTCATTTATATGGTTAGCAAAAGGAGTCTTTCTTCTTTTGAAAGATTCCAATGACGTAAAAATCGGACTATCTCAAGGGGAAATATTGAATTTTAAAACGTCACGTTACTTTTTCGCTTACAAATGTTTAGTTTCTTCCAGACTAGGAAAAATCATTATTTTTTGTTTTCAATAATATTCACTACATTACAGTTCATTGGGGTGTTGATTTTAAATCTGCTATTATTTTTGGTGTAAAAAAATGTATAATACTAGTTTAATGTGCTCATGGCCTCAGCAGCTTATGCACAATAATTGATATAAAAAAAAAAAATACTAGTTTACTTGAAAGCGTAAGCATATTTTTGAATATATTTGACGAAATATAAATTATTTTTCCTTTAATCTACTCTATAAAACAAATGAATTGGTGAAAAAATCATGTCGATATCATTTTCTAAACTAGATATAAAAAATAAAGCCCTTTCAACCTATTTTATTTTATTTCTCGGCTCCTAAAGAGCATTGGACGGAACGCTCGGACACGTGTCGACTATTTTTTGATTAGAATCACCAGGAAAAAAATGGTCCAGATCGGTGACCCCATCACCGTATGTATACCCCCCTTGTTACCCGACGAGACTTCCTGTATCAAGACCTACCATAATTCCAAGTTTGGTCAAAATCGGTCAAAGGGTGTGGATTTTTATAAGGAACAAACAAAGAAACAGACAGACACGTGTTTATATACATACATACATATATATATATATATATATATATATATATATATATATATATATATAGATGTATATTGCTGTAACTGTTATGTAACAGGAGTTGTGGCAATCACTTAATGACAGTAGTAAATTTATTCTTACCATTTTACCATAACATCTAAAACAAAATTTTATAATTCCCATTATTTTTTAAACTAGCCAGTCAATTTCCGCATGGACTAAATGTTGAACATTATCCTAAAAACTTTCTTATAACCCAAAACATAGGTTAACATCAGGAAGCTACCATGTCACTTGACAATAGTCTTTAAGCCTAGGTAGCAGAGCATTTCCAATAAAATAAAAAACAAAAACATATATATTTACAAATTCATTAATCTTCTAAAGTGAATGATCTTGTATAACCATACAACATCATCATTTTGTGGTGAAATCTTGTCAAATCTATTGACTCTTGATAATATTCCAAGAGCGTCAAGAGGAACAGCTGCCTGATCACAAAACTCCATAATGGCTTTAGTATGCGGAGTGACGCCATTACAGGCTAATCCTACAGATAATAAGCTTAATCCATCTCTACTAATGCACAGTCAGGCTTCATCCAGCTCCACCTTCGTTAATGGATCTTAATCACTTTCAGCTGTAGCCTTCCTAATTAGCAACAACAACCATATTCCATAATCATTCATTTTTGTAGTTACGATCGTGAGAGAGGTTGACATGATAACGGCGATAACGTCACATCAAAAGTCAGCAGGGATTACTATCTGTCATCATTCCATGTTAATATTGTGTTACCTTTGTCCCTATACGAACGAAAACGAGTGTATATATGTATATGAGTATGCATATACATATGAGTTTATTTGGATGTACGCTTAGGTAAGAGCACGATCTTACATGTCCGGATGTACATTTTATAAATATACTCCTGTCTCTGCATCAATCTAATATTCTATTTTTAAACAATTTTATATTTTGCCTCTGACTCTAAATATATTTTTAGTTAGACGTTTTTCTTTTCTTGTTAAAAACATTTACTATACTATTGACGAAGTTGTACAAACAAGGCAGAATCGGACATACACCACTCACACACTTGCATTGATTTACAAAACAAGACAAACCAGGGTGCGAGACATACAACGTTCCTCAAATTGTGAAACCCCTACAATATCGCAGGATATATATGTCAGTTGTCGGATAGATATTTTGTTGCAAGTTTACATACTGACAGAAATAGCTAGACACTTATGTCAGGGATATGTATACGACAGTTCTGGATTTGTTCAAATTTGCGATAAATTGACCATAGGTCATTGGTCATGGCGCAAATAATCAGTGTTTAAATCTGTTGGTAATACAGCTAGTTGCCAAAATATTTATCTAAGAAATTAAATTCTTCTTTTTACAATCAGTGTATGCACCTGATGGTGTAGAATTTTCGACACTTATAGCTCGTGATATATATAACAGACATAAATTGTCCGAAGATTACATTTGTCACAATTTCTGTCTGGCATAAATATTCTGCTATAACCATCAGGTGTAAACGCACCCTAACAGACTGCAAGAAAAGTACCACGGAACCTCAGTTAGCAGTTACAGATAGGAGCCCATATAATGCTACCATACTGACGTACCTACAGAATACGAATACATACAATGTAATATAGTAATATTACAAATAACCCACGATTTTTATTCCCAACAATATTTCTGTCCTTACAATAATTGTCGACCGATTGTCATTTATATTATTTTTATTTAATGTTATATTTTTTAAATATATTTTTTATTCATTATTCCTTTTTAATATCATTATTTATTTCATGTTTTTCTTTTTACGGTTGGCCATTATATTATTAGATCGATTAATAACTCCTAATGATCATTGTAATCGACGTACAATAAATAAATTCCTTACGTACAGCGATAATTTTTCTTTTGATTATCGTAAAAAGCGTATATTTATGTTGTGACATGAAGGAGAGTTAGGATCCACTAAAGGCTTTAGATATTCCCCTGGCTGACGGGTCTGTGATGGGGTTGGTGATGGGCCTCCCTTCATATCCCTACCCATTCATCAGGTTATATAAACAATGACGGCTCCCTGTGTAAGCTGGGGCTATACGCTTCCTTCTTATCTACTTAAGATTTCCCAGAAAAATAAATCAATTTGCTTAAAGGCCATAAATCACTCTTTAGTTTTTATCGTTTTCGTCAGGGCTTTTACCTTGAGAAGGTAAATCCTATTTAGACGATTGAAGGCAACCTAGTTTACTTCGTACAATATTTGGTTTTCCAAGGAACTTTACATTTTTAGTGAATAGGGTCTTAAAAGGCTTCATGAAAATTATATTTTGTTTGAAGTTAACAGTACGAGTTATAAAGATAATGAAAAATAGCAGAGGGATGTTATAGTGTGAATTGTGAAAAGCAGTAGGTTTTTTTTTCATTATTGTTTTTTTTACGGCTATTCTGCATCATGGTCTTTAGCCAAGATCTGTAGGTTGCCACTCTTCCTTAAAAGGGCAATTTAAATAAAATGAAAATACAACTTAAACACAGGAAAGACTTGGAAGTCTTTTTTTTTTTTTTTTTTTTTTTTTATATTAACTTGTAATTATTTATTAGGCATATAAAAAAACTGTAATTTATTGTTAGGTTTGTATTCAAGATAAGTACCTAATCAAAATTACACAGACAGCTCCAACTTGTGGCATTCACAACATTCATTATCTGGGTCGCCGACATTTGTATTTTCCACACCATTTATGTGAAATAGGAGCTCATTAGTTCCTAATGCTGAATTCCAATCTTCACCGAAATGATTGGATAATAGTCTCTTGACATCAGCACGTTTCATATCAGAAACCTTGTTTTGAAATGGTAGTACATCTCTGATACTAAAATCTGATGTTGAGGATACGCAAAATAATATCCGGACGCCATTACACGCGATAGTGGTGGTTTTGTTTCTTAACCTTTATGCAGAGGCGGTTTTGCATCTAACTTCGCAACTGTCAAGACATTTTGTAATGGATTGAGTCAGTATAGCGTATACGTTTTTAAATTGAATCATAGAGAATCGGAAGAGGGTTGCCAGTCGAAAAAAAAAACCTTATTAGCCATAAATGGGGTAGAAGCGCTTTTGTATCTATACTCCTCATATATGACCCACATCTAGTTCTTCCCTAGTGCAATTCAAGACGCATATGTTCCGTAAACATTTATTTAAATGAGTTTGACATTAAAATTGAAGTATATTGTTGCGATTTTCAGTACAAACCAGAGTTTTCCGAGCAATTTAGAGAGTGTGTTATATGTTTTCTACCGAATGTGGTTAAAGTTTTATATGTATTTTCGTTCTACAACATTCTTTTACATGTTTATTTATGATCAAGGCTATTTAAGTAGGAATTGCTATTTGTAGACATACATAGTTTCATTTTTTTGTTACAATATACGATATTTATAAAAAATAAAATCAATCTTCTCATTGAACAATGTCTAAGGAAAGTTATTGATTGAGAGAGTGGAATTGTGCCACTTTAGGACTGGAGATTGAAAGGGACTCCTTTCAGTCGGAGGCATGCCAATTAAGAAGGGAGATTGTCTTTGCTTTGTAGCCTTTACCGGATAATGTCCTTCCAGCTCTGATTCAATCACGTTATTGACCCGAGAGCTTTGGTCGGCAGGACGAATCTTGGAGGTCACGAATCGTTCCTGGGTAAATCTATAGTGCTCACTGTAGTCTACTTAACTAGTACAATTTCTTATATGCGTCTAGTTTCGCTTTTATTTTACTTTAGGCTTGCCTGATGCAAAAAGTCCATCACTTAACAAGGCCATTCACGTTCCGAATTGCAGTACGACATAGAAGACTACTCGTTGGATGAACGCCTCCACTCACGCTCCGACTTGCTATCCAACACGCAATCAAACTTTAGTCCTAGATTGTTTACATGACTGTATACGTCGCTTACTATCCCAAAAATGTATCGAGTGTCGACAGAAGATGGCCGAAGGACAAGCACTGACTGAGGTATGTTGGACGGCTTTGATCCGACTCCCGTACTCACGCTCCAACTCCGTCGCCAGTCGGTTGTCGGACCTTCGAGTCGTCCCTCTTATTGTTCCGACTCATCCAACTACACGTCCAACAATCCGACAACCCCATTCACGATCCGGCTTGTGGTCCAACTTCGGATGTCGGACCACTAGCTTTAGAAGATGCATTACTAAGAACATTTCTCATTAACGTGCTTGGCTTAAGCCACATTACTGAAGGAATACTGTAATGTAACAAATGTAAATACGAAATAATCATAAATAGCTTTGTTTTTTTATATTATACGAGACTTCCTGTATCAAGACCTACCATTATTCCAAGTTTGGTCAAAATCGGTCAAACTGTGTGGATTTCTATAAGGAACAAACATACTGACAGACAGCTGGTAGGCGTTTTTGACCTAGCCTATGGCACTCCCCGTATCACGACCTACCTGTGTGCCAAGTTTGGTCAAAATTGGAAGAAGGGTGTGGATTTGTAAAAGGGACAAACATACAGACAGACAAATCGTAGAAATTTTTTACTTAGTCTACGAGACTTCCTGTAGACCTACCATTATTCCAAATTTGGTGAAAATCGGTCAAACGGTATGGATTTGTATAAGGAACAAACAAATAAACAGAAAAACAGATAAAGAGACAGACACGTGATTTTTATTTATATAGATGATATCCTTAACACAGCAGCGTAACAATTCCTGAGGATTAACATGAATTAGTTACAGGGGGTAGTCCGTACATTCAAACACTCCATACTCATTTAAAATATACACACGTTTACTAGAAAGTATTATTTTATATAACTTTTAATGAAAAAATGTTATTCTTTTTAGCACTTTCCTCCGAAGGAAAGTAGCTATTGAGGTTGGACTCATGACGGAATTTTTGAAAAATTTCTTCAAATCTTTATCGATCCTACCTAGTAGACACCGAAAATGACCCCCGTTAAAATTTATATATATCTATATATATATATATATATATATATATATATATATATATATATATATATATATGCATATATATATATATATATATATATATGCATATATATATATATATATATATATGCATATATATATATATATATATATATATATATATATATATATGTCTGTTAACACGATAGCGGCCAGAGTTTTTGTTTTTTCGACACGAAACTTGGTATATAGCATTCAATTAGCAAACGATTGAACGAGTTCGTTAACCACCAAAGTCGGTCCACCGGAAGGGGGGGGGGGTTTACCCCTAACCCAAAACACTAATTTGACTATGTCAGCCGTAATATTTGTTATACCTCAACGAAACTTGGTATTCGTAGTGGTAATATAGAGAGAAAAGTGAGATATAAAAATGAACTAAATCGGTTCATTAGAAGGGGGGGTTTACTCCGGACCCACAATACCAATTCGCCACTACCAGCCGTGATTTTTGGTATATTTCGACGAAACTCTGTATTCGTAGTGGTATTCCACAGGTAAATATGTGTTGTAAAAATAAACTAAATCGGTTCATTAGGAGGGGGGGTTTACTCCGGACCCACAATACCAATTCGCCACTACCAGCCGTGATTTTTGGTATATTTCGACGAAACTCTGTATTCGTAGTGGTATTCCACAGGTAAATATGTGTTGTAAAAATAAACTAAATCGGTTCATTAGGAGGGGGGGTTTACTCCGGACCCACAATACCAATTCGCCACTACCAGCCGTGATTTTTGGTATATTTCGACGAAACTCTGTATTCGTAGTGGTAATCTGCAGGTAAATATGTGTTGTAAAATTAAACTAAATCGGTTCATTAGAAGGGGGGGTTTACTCGGGACCCAAATTCCTAATATACTCATACCGGTCGTAATTTCTGCTGTATTGTAATGAAGCGCGGTATACGTCGTGGGTAACTCATGAGAAAGAAGTGTTGTAAAAATGAGCTGAATCGGTCAATCGGAAAGCGGGGGTTTAATTTGTAATATATTTCAATAGAAAAGCCCGTCAGAAGTAGGTTCACAAAGCCGCCGCAAGGAGCGCTTTCTACCACTAGAGTGACTGTATCCTGTTCCTGCATTAGATCAAAATACGATAATATGAGGTTTTTTGTATTTATTACGTAGTGTAATAGGTACCATGTGTAAACATAACTCTGGAAGCAAATTAATAATTGATCAGTTACTCATTACAAATTTAAAAGAGAACTATTCATGTTTTCATTTTATTTATGTAGGATATTTTAAGCAAATTGTTCTGGAAAGCAGTCTACACTACCCAAATTCTGAGGAAAGTGCTTAGTTATGCAGCTCCTGCGTGACGGACTTTTTATTTTTATTGTATATAAATATTGTTATAATATAATAATTTTTTTTATTTCAAACCAACGGACTATCCTGTAGTGACATTGGTTCTGCCGTTCTAATGAGTAAATCGCGCATCTGTCGCGGAACTCGGTATAGATAAGTAAATAATAAGAAGCAACCTCAATAATTATTCTTTAACTTAATTTTTTTCCTGGAGTAAACCCCCAACTTGTGAAATTTTGCTTCTGTATTTTACAAAACATATGCTTCAAACTCGTACCAAGCTTTCGTTTTTTTTTTCTTACTACTAGACGACGGGTAAAAGGCCCATTTGTCCTACACCGATTTTTTTTTTCAAGTTATCCTTCTCTATACATGGAAACGATGATGCTGAAATATATTAAATTTATACAATTCAAACATTTTTTTGTATACCCGAAATTTCAATGCTGTCGTTCTTGTCACTCAAGGACAATCACTCAGTTGGAGTTATGCCTTGTTTCTCATTTTTTTTTTTTTTTTTTTTTTTTTTGTTTCTTAGAGAATGAATTCAATCCACGGTCTTATACCTGAGACACGAACTGCTAAACTTCCAGTTCTAATTCTGTTGGGCGTCTGGCCTTCTAGAGTTGTATTGTAAGTCTAAGTCGTATCAAGTCTACGACCTGTTTATTTGGACTAGACTAAATCCTAAACGTGACTGCTCGGGACGTGTGATTGCCAGCAGTGGAATGAGGAAGTTGTTCCCGACAAAGCTCGACGATTCTACTTTCTAAGCCCTGCAAAACCTCCAAAGGACTTTGAGGACTTTCTTAAAGTCTATCTCCTAGGACTAAAGTTTCTCTTTGTGGCCCGGAGTTTCTTAATTTGAAGGAGACTACTGTGTGGTTTCCATGCTTCTCAAAACCTTTATTAGCTACCTTTGAAAGCGCTCTCAGACCCTCTTTATATTCTGCTTAAGAACAAGTATACAAGGACCTCTTTGTTCTATGGTCGCAAAGCCTGATCATTACGTTTCAGATCTTAGTAATAATATATAGCTACATTATTTCCATCTGTTTGTGTCAGACATCAACTGATTTATGTAAATTAGCCCCCCCCCCCAAAAAAAAGACATTAAATGACTGGCCGACAGAATGGACTAATTTTGAAAACAAGTTGCGGCAATTAAAAAATACAAGTGCATGATTGAATAAAAACCTAACATTTAATGGTAAAATGAGTATTTTAGTAAAGCAATGTAAGAAAATTAGAAAATTATTGGTAATAGTATTTTTGCAGAATGAATGTTGAAAAGGCGGGGGTCAGTTTCCTGTTGTGGCGCCTTAAAATTCCTTCTCTTTGAGATGTCATTTTATATTTTTCACGAAAGAACAAAACCTACCAATAACTGCTACTATTTCCTTTCTAATGGCCCTAGATATATGAACAGAACCACGCTAAGATGACCTAGTTCCTAAGAGTGGGGCTTTTATAGAAATATTATAAATTATAATAAAAATGCTGGGGGCGAGGTTAGCTCAGTGGTAGAGTACTGGACTTATATGCTGGAGGACCTGAGTTCAAATCCCGAGCAAGCACTAAAGATTTTTTCTTCTAGTGTCTTTGTTCATAGATTGAATTCGGCCTCCCTGACCGTCCCTAGGCCAACCCAGCCTTTAATTAATTTAATAATGGGTACCTTGGTGCTAATGACTATAGTAGTCGAAGCGGCAAGGGGAAAATCATGCGGCTGGAGCATAGTACTGACCACACTATCTCCCTAGTGTGCCGTATGGTCAAGAATCAGATACCTCTACAGTATCTGCCCCTCGGGGCCCTCGTGGCCTGTTACGGGACTGATTTTTTTAAAATAAAAATGCTAATAACAAAGTCCAAAGCTTTAGGTTTGTTTTGATCCTATATTTTAGAGAACGTGACTCTTTATTGTGTTCTGTTACACACCTGACATGAACCGAGATTTCATTTCATTTCCCGATATATCGATTTCATTACTCCGCTTTCATCGAACAGATCAAAGACTAGTCCTAAACGGCGAGAGCTTTGAAACAGAATACTTGCTGAATTAGAGGGTTGGAGAAGAGGCTTGTAATCCATGAATAGAGAAAGACCCTTTCATAATCCACCCCATTAATACTATAATAGTTCTGTGGTTCGTCTTGTACTCATTTAGCAAAGAGTTCATTCCCACTTTTCAGCAATATAACTTGAAAACTGTATTTCCATTCATAAGATATGAAGACATTGAACACTTATTTAATATATCTAATTAATAATTATAAATACGGGCAATAAGGCTACGCTGTTATAATTTTGTGAATGCTAGGCCTTGAAGAAAGCAGATTTCTGTTTTCTAAAAAACAAATATTATGAAGAATTTTGTGGATCTATACGAGAAAATCTACTTCATACCCATTGGCTTACTCAGGCGGGCAGTTCATCGAAAGACTATTCCGAAAAGAATTTTGAAATATTCAGAGGTGGGAAAAATAAGAACAGGCAAAGACTGTGGTGGCGCACAGTAGTGCTAAACGGGGAAAAAACTGTAGATACTTGAATCTTTCTGATTTCGGTATCATTTCTAAAGTATTTTATTGTGCTGAGTCGAATGATACCACTACAAATTCTATAAAATAATTATTTTGGAATATAAACGGGTTTTATATTAATATACACCTTCTAAACAGCAAATATTCAATTAAAAAAGTCATATTTTACTCTGAACCTGAATGAACCAATTTCGTGGTAAATTTTGGAAAAAAAGAAAATTCTTTTAAAAGCTATATATATAAACATGAGACTTCCTGGATGATATAAATTGTTCTGGATTAAAATAAGTGGTATAAAATATTGTTTTACTTTTCACTAAAAACTGTGATATTTTTTCTCGGTGAGAAAACGGTCAACAAAAAGTTGTTTTGTGATCAGAATTATTAATAAAATGAAAAATAAATATTAGAGCAGTATTCTACAAATAATTAGGTATTCAAAAAGATTCAGTTTAAACGGGTTTGAACACTTTCGGTTTGGGTTTATTCCCCTACCGGCACTAAAATACAGCGCCCGTCCGCCGCGGTTTCAAGTTGTATAACAATGGCCAGGTACAGACGTGAGTCGGGGTGATTTCTGTTTGAGGCAAGGGCCTGAAGTGGCTATTTGACTGAGGACGTATTATACGTATTTAATTAAATGGTGATAAGGTTGGCATGGACCTATATTTTTTAATAGTTTTACCAATGTGGTAAGCGAGTTGAATGTGCACTAATTTTGAGAGTAGTATAATAATAAGAATTTGTTAGATACGGAACATCCATGGTGCTTCTAATTTCCGTGTTTGAGATTAGCTCGATATGTTATCGACACACAAATGAAGCATTTTGACTGCTTATGGAATTCTACAGATCATTAAAAAAGAAAACGTTTCTAACAAAATATCTATTAATTACCTTGTTGTATTAAAACCCAACGAATAATAAAACAAATTCATGAGGAGCATAAGAAGTTGTATAAAATATATAAGGAAATATAAAGCTTCACTGTACTAACAATACCCTCACGGGTAGATGCAGACTCATTTAAATTTAATAAAAAAAAAAATAATAACAGATATAATTGAAGTTGGTCTAAGGAGGCAAAAGAGTTTTGGCAATCACTTCCACAGACTACATGAATTAAATGGGTACTTCCTTTTCGCACAAAAATACGCTGACGTTATCCCGAAGAATCTACCCAACAGAATGCAGTTGTTGGGCGAAACAGTTGTACCGCAGACGAATTCGCATCACTATGCTCCATTTCTGTGGGATTTTAGACATCGAATGAAACCAATTTTAAGACGACGTATCTGACCGTTTTTGAAACAAAACACTAGAATTTTATGTTAGAGCAACTCAAAATGACGAATATTGAAAAGGTTCTCATTCATGCAAACTAAGATGCATAAATTCTAGTTAACTTTGGAATAGAGGTTGTATGAAGGATTGGAAAATCAGTAATTTTAGTCGTTTCGTCTATATAATTTTGCAATAAGTCGAAAAAGGTTGAGATATTGTTGTTAATGACCACTGGATAGAATAATAAATTTCGTACGGATTTCGTACAAGCAAAAAGTGAGTCCTTACTTTTTCGGACATTCGAAGTCATCATTCCTACTCCCTCGTTAGTGAGGCTTAAGAAAATGATGGCGCTAACCTTGTTGACCTTTGACCCACCTGAATATCCACTGAGAACTGCCAAGAGATAGAAATGCCTCCATTATTATAATCTACATAATTGAAAGAAATAATTGATGATATCCTGTAGAGGAAAAAGGGATATTATTCAGACATCTACATATCAAAAGCCCATACGGAGCCCGTTTAAATAATGTATTCTCCTGTTATGTGCTACCTCACACGATATTTCCCATTAAAATTACACGCCCTTCTAGAGGGCAATACTGAGCAACTCTAAACAGGACAGCATTAAGGGTGAACCCATGTAACCGTTTTACCATATAGCTGGCCTTCAAAGGCTCCTAATGAGAACACGACGCTCTATTTTAGGGATCACCGCACAGTCGTGCAAAATCATAATCTACCTTGACAAAAACCTTTCTCCTCATATTCTGCGATGTTCCTTCCGATATATAACAGGCTGTCCACTGCACGAAAATCATGAAATTGTCACTAAAGTGAAAATAGGGCACGAAAGTCACGAAAAAGTCATGAATTTTGAAACCATGTCACGAAATTTCAGCCTTACCGGAGTCTACCATAATCGCAGGACTTCTGCGCATTTGTAATTGTCGTCGTTTTCGTACGGTGACTCAATTCTATCTGCCTCTCCATCCCCTTTCCTCTGTTAGATACCTTTGTTGTAGCATTTACACAGCATTTTTCCATTATTTACTTATATTTGTATTTCTCTTTATTCATATTCAGACTTTAATCTTGAAATTATGGACTCTTTAATTTGCTCTATCATGTATATTGACAATGAATATTTAGTTAGTAATATTTTTAGAAATTTTGAATTCTACTACCGTTGTTCGAAATTTTTGACGCTTCTAATTCAATATTCATTATAAAAGTTTTAGTACTATCGTTTCTTCACTTTTATAATTAATGTTACTATCCTCTTTAACATATGATGCGCATTTTATACAGTTTTAAATTGCTATTTTGTAGATTTCACGGTAATCCGTGTAAGGTTACAATTATTTTTATACTTAAAGTTAAGGCTTTTTCTTTTTAAGTGAAATTATTTTCCTTTTATGGGCGTGAAATTTGCATTTAAAGTCATGAAAATGTCACGAAAAAGTCATGAAATTGGCTTTTACAAAAGTAGTAGACACTTTGAATAAGAATAATTCATACAAAACACGACAGTGAAGTCAGAATTATTTTACGCCTAGCAAAAAAAAAAAAAAAAAAAAAAGAAGTGTTTTTTTTTTTCTATTGGAAGATTAATATTACAATGAACATGAATTCCTTATAAACCTGTAATCACATTCAAGTACAATAGTTCACCATATTTTTCATTATTCTTATGAAGCTACTAATTACTTATATATAAGTAATTAAAATGAATATCTAAAATATAAAATTACATTATCATCAAAGTTTCCGCGCTCTTGTTAGTGGAAAAAGTTAGTAAACTGGTAAGAAGTAGGATAAGATGAGGGGGTTATGGGTAATCGCTATGTTTGTTACTAGTCTGGACATTAGTTTTTTGCAATGTCTTTCTGTGAACTGCTTGTGAAATTCATATGTTGGATTTCCATGACATCTTCAAATAGTTTTCTGCACCCCTATTCCCACATTTGCTAAGTTTAAATTTAGTATAAAATAAAAATTCTTCTAGAACCGGTTTAATTTTTCTTTTTTGTGATTTTTGTGAAGGTAACTAAAGTATTTCTAGAGGCCTTTCGTGTGTCTGCCTGCCAATACTTGTAGCGCAATGTTGTACGCTCCACGATGGTCCCGAGGGCTAGGGTTGTTACGGAGTCCAACATTTTAAAGATTGTCCAAAAGGAAATGAATTTATCTATGATAAATCAATTTTATCCTGCTCGGAATGGACAAATGCTTTAAAATTAAATACCAATTACGCGCCATTACGAGGTGTTCCTGGTGTTTCTGGAGCATTAAACATTGGACCCCTCTGTCGCCGATGCGGTAGAGAGACCGAAACTCCTGCACATGTGATTGGAAAGTGTCCAAGAAACTTGCTCCTTGTTACCAGGCGGCATCATAACGTTAAACATAAGATCATCTGACTCCTCGAAGAAAAAGTGTTCAAATGTCTTGAAGAAGTTTATGGTGTTGACGATGACGGCTCGCCGAGGTAGGCCGATATTATTGCCTTCAAACAAAAATCGGAGAAGTGCATCCAATTCTACGAGGAAAAAATCCAGGATACTTTTGGAAGAAGAGATTACGTAGTCCAAGGCCTATTGTTCGGGCGAGAGGGACGATCCCAAAAGCGACAAGCGATTTCCTACAAGAACTAGGCCTGGATCCCAACAAACTCTGTATCCTTGCGGAATCAATCTTGATAGATTCCCTGGGGATACTGAGCTACCAAAATTACGGGAGCTAAACAGCTGTTTATCAATCTTTCGGAATTCATTTCACAAAATTTACCTCCAGACCTACAAAAATAATTTATTTATTTTATTAAATTCCCCACCAAAATTTATTTTCTCGGCAAAACTTCTAATTAATTTAAAAATAAACCATATTTTAACCAATTGAAATGAACTTTCGAAAGATTGATAAGCACGCTGTGTTTTTAGCAACCCTCTTTATTTTATATTTTTTATTATATTATATCTTTATATTTGGGCAGCCCTCTTTATTTTTTTGTTTTAAATAAAGAATTTCTTCTTTTTCTTCTACTTGTTAAAGATATATTTTCGTAAATATTTAGGATTTGGGTTGTGAACCAACCTTTTCTTTTTTTTAAGAAATATGAAAAACAGTAAAATTAGACGAGAGACTATCCTTTTCTTGGTCCAATATCTAAAAGTAAACTACAGCAGGCTATAACTCATAACGCCTACAAGCCACAACAATTACAAACTACTAAAGCTATTTCAATATCACTAAACAAGACATAATCAAGCTTTTTTTCAGAAAGGTGTATATAGACTAACAGTAGCAAAGATTATTCTCCTATGTAACAAAAGTCACAATTCTTATAATAAAATTGTTAGATACTACATTAAGAATTATTTTATCTCAAGGGGCCATTAAAAAAGTTTTGTATTATTATTATGATCTTTAGTATTATGAATGCTTTATTTGGTTATATTATATTCACTGCAGTGATAAAAAATATCAAGTCTTCGATAGTAAAATTATTTATCAAAATTGATGTCTCCTAGGATAAGTTAAAACAACCCTTTAAATGTAGTTTGCCATTAACCGAAACCGCTGCGCTGCAGTTTGCCATTTTATGGTTTACTTTACTACTTCAAGTCCTATTACTGGCTCTAGGCCTGAGGTTTGCTTGGCCGACGGCAAATCCTTCCTATCTACTAAAACCAGATAGTTCCACTTTTAGTATTTCCCCTGCTTCAGTTAAAGTAAGTAACGTAGCTCTTAATGGAACATTGCTCTCGATAAAGAACGATTGTTTTATATGTATTATCTTATCAGTAGTTAACATTAGTTACAGGCGAAATTATTTGAAAGAGTTAATTGTAATAGTAATAGTTTTATTAATTTGTGCTTTTCCTATCTTTGAAAATAAAACAAAAACTAAAATGTTCTAATTTTCAAAAATCTTCTTAGAGAAAAAAAAAACATATAGATATTGCTGATTTCCGCTGTTTCCCATAAAAATTAATAGAACCGAAAAAAGGTAGCCCACACATCGACACACTATGCAGACATTTAAAAAACCACATTTATACCCTAAAATGTAAATATTTTACTAAACTAAACTACCCTATTAGAAATTGTACTTATTTTTAATTCCATTTCATTTTTAATATTTTGTTTTTCATTTCTTACTTTATTTAATTCATGTCTTTTGTTTAGCTGCTACTTGTTTCAGTTCCCACTAAAGATGATGTCTTTATTAATCTTTTATTTTGACAGAATGTTTATAACAAAATAATCACCTGTCACTAACTTTGCTGAACTATATACGTATAATTAAATAAACAAATAATATTTATTTTTTGTGTTTCGTATTTTGTACGATAAACACACTGAGTTAAGTCAAATGAACAAATAAATGCAGAAATAAATATAAATGCGGAAGAATAGCGCGAAAAAACGGCATTGAAGTGAAATGAAAATACCTAAACAATTGCCTTGAAGCTTACATAGTTAATTTTACGATATTTTTTCCTACGCCCGCACTAAGTAATTCAGGGTAAGATGTGCAGTGTCTATTCTGCTGCCGTTGCACAGCGGACAGATGTCTGTATCCACTACACCGATTCCGTCCAGTTGTGTCGGAGAGCTATCCTTAAGAGGCAAACTGCTAATTCTCTAGGCAGATAACGAGACGCAGGTCCACTTACGATGTCCTTCAGTGAGAGCTATGTTCATAACAGTGTTTATTTGGGATTAATCGAAAGATAGTTTCACCCGAGATGATGGCTGTTCTTTGCTTGTGGCTTTCTTAGCCAATTCATCAGCTTTTCCATTCACAGGCACTCACCCATCCATTGAGATGCGACAGTACATTTGGCTGCTAAATTTGAGAGCCTTTGTCTGCGTTCCATAGTGCGATGACAATCCACACGAAGCGAGTTTGATGTTAGGGCCAGTATTGCAGCCTGTGAACCCACCAAGCTATGTTGACAAAATAAAATAAAGCATTCAAAAAAAAAAAAAAGGTGGTTACTCTTGTATCAAATTATTAATTTGCAATTATGGGAAATTTTTTTTACTTTCTTGAAACGAAATTTCTTACCAACAGTTCGTCGGTTTTTGGCCCAAACAATGAGGAACACGTGCTGTAACAAAAAAGTCCGTCACGCAGGAGTTGCATAACTAAGCACTTTCCTCAGAATTGGGTAGTGTCGAGTGCATTCCTGAATAATTTGCTTAAAATAACCTACATAGATAAATAAAATAAAAACATAAATAACACCTGTTAAGTAAATCCCCCCCCCCTTCCGATAAACCGATTTAGTTCATATTTACAACACTTCTTCCTTATTAGATACCCAGGACGTATACCGCGTTTCGTTACAATACAGCAGAAATTACGACCAAATTAGTAATTTGGGTCCGGAGTAAACCTCACCTCCTAATGAACCGATTTAGTTTATTTTTACAACACATTTTTCTCTTAAGTCAGAACGAATACCGAGTTTCGTTGAAATACAACACAAATTATGGCTGGTATTGTCAAATAACTACTTTGGCTCCGGAGTAAACCCCCTCTCCAGATGGACCGATTTTGTTGATTAACGAACTCGTTCAATCGTTTGATTGGGGAATACTACATACCAAGTTTCGTGGGGAAGAAACAAAAACTCTGGCCGGTATCGTGTTAACGGACACATACATAACTATATATATATATATATATATATATATATATATATATATATATATATATATATATATATATATATATATATATAAATTTTAACTGGGGTCATTTTCGGTGTCTACTAGGTAGGATCGATAAAGATTCGAAGAAATTTTTCAAAAATTCCGTCATGAGTGCAACCTCAATAGCTACTTTCCTTCGGAGGAAAGTGCTAAAAAAGGGGAAAAAACTAGAAGCGAAATTGGTCCATTAGAATGTGTGAGTTTTACTCCAGAACAAAAATTAATAACTGAGTCAGCTGTTCATTACAAACATTAAAACATTTGTGAGAAATGCGGCGCTAACTAACCTCCTTACTAAGGAATGTGCGAATTTAAGCATCTACGTGACGGAATTTGTTGTTTAAAATGGTTGTAAGTTTTTTTTATATTAAAATCGAAGAGCGCTTTCTAATTTAATTTTTGCGCTAAAGGGCGTATGCTCTGGCGAGAGTGTTTCCAGAACCTCATTGGACCACAGCACTGAAAATGTATAATGAAAATTTTAGTAATGAAAGAAAGTATTCAGACAGAGCGTTGGCTTTGTGAAAGAACTGCTATGTAAAGATATATATCTTCGGAGGAAGACTTGGCTTAATGCTTACAGCCATCTTCATCTACAGAAACGCCAATCTGAATTATTATTTGTTGGAAGGAATTATGTTTTTTGGTACTTTTTTTAGATAGAGAATAATAGTTTTTATAGTTACATGCATTTATTTTTACCCGAATGAAATAAAGAGATGCCGTTTCTAGAGCTACTTAGATTCATGATCTCTGAAGTATTTTCTCATCTGAATATGAGAAGAGGACAACGTTCTATTTCTATCGTAAATTGCCAGTAATTGAAAATGGCGTATCTGGAGCATACGAATTACCCCGCGTGACACTATTTTACACGCGTAGGAGGGGTTTGTTTAATTAATTCTTCCCCAATCAAATTACATTTAATTGGTTCTGATGGCGCATATTAAACGCAATTAGCCTTCCGACATTTTTGATTATCAGCAGCATAGGTTAGGTAGGAGGGTTGAAGGCACTAGGGGGACTCGAAGGGGAGTAATTAGGTTTCGAGGGAAGGGAGAGGGAGGGAGAGAAAAGGGAGAGGTAGTGATGGGGGAGAAAGAAGGGATCTTTTTGCCCTAGCTTTATCCCTACGTCCTACCTCCACTCAAGAATCTGTTCGGAACTGTAGGGTTCTTGCCTTGAGAGAGGGTTCCAAGATGGTACATTGTCATATGTGAGCTTTCCTCTGATATACCTATTAAAGAGTATACTCTCCAAGTGTATCAAGTCTAGAACAGTCCTTGTCTGCACATGGGACAAGGGCTGTCAATACGGATCATGTAGGAAGAAAATATTTATCCCCCGAAAAACTAACATTAAAACAATGAGGCCAAGTCCCAGACCCCTCCCAAAAACAGTTAGCCTATGATATCATAGTGTTGGGCCAAGGTTTAGGCTCTTAATACCTTTTGAAGAACCTCTCATAATGCCCTCTCACTTATTTGTGCAATCTTTTTGGCCAGTTTTCGTTAACTTACATACGGCCGGATTGATGACTTCAAACGATCGGGTTTGTATGAACTTTAAGTAAGTTAAAGCGGTCGCGGCCGTATGTATGTTAACGAAAACTGGCTAAGTTGGAATTGCACAAATAAGTGAGAGGGCATTATTAGGTTACTTGAAAATGTATTAAGAGTCAAAACGTGGCCCGATACTATGTTATTATAACTTTTATAGGCAAACTGTTTTTGGGAGGGACCTTGGACTATTTTTGGGAGGAGCTAGGTTACTGCTATGACTTCATATTAATATACTTGTAGATTTTAAATAAGCAATTTTTAATTAAAAGTGAAACAGATTTAATTCACTAAGTGACAGAACTATTATTCTCAAGTTTTCCCACTATCCACAATCCCACAGACCATTTTGGGTGGAATGGGATAATATTAATAGGCATGGCCTGGGTAATTAGAGAAGAGAGAATAATTCTGTGTTTGTACCGCGGTGTTGGAGAGGAAGAAGAGAGAATCGGGGTTAATGTTGTGTCGGGATTGCGGGTCGGAGGCTAAATAGAAATGGTGGCAAGGGAAGCCGTAAAATGAAAACTTTACTCATAATTGGTGGTGGTTGGGGGTGGATTCGGACCTGCTCCGGGGGCAAGTTCGGTAATTACTAGCTCCAAGGGGGTGGCAGTTAATCGATACTCTACTCTCGATGTGAACTCGCTGGCACACTGTCCTACTGCCACGAAGATCTCGTGTATCCTACGACATGGTGGTCTCAACATATCATGCTTTTTACGTGGTCAATTAGGGCATTATGACGATGTGGCATCATTAACAAACCCATTCATTATCTGGGGTAAATTCGTAAACGAAGTAGAAACGCAAACTGTGCTCCAGAAAATGATATCCGTTTATTACAGATAAGAAACAATTTTTGAAAGACGGATCATTAGGAGGATATATGGTGCAGTTAAGATAGTTGGAAAATGGAAGATAAAGAGTAATGCTGAAATCGCAGCCATACTGAATAATCAGGTTATCAGGAGAGAAAAAAAGGCAGTCCAAGAAGCCGTTGTAAAGATGAAATAGCAAGGGATGCTGCTAAGCTGGGCGTCAAAAATGGGATGAACGCTGCCAGGGGCCATGAGGGATGGAAGGGCATAGTCCGGAAGGCCAAGTGTCACAAAGACCTGTAGAGCCGGGTAGTTACTTAAAGTAACAGATAAGAAACGAAAGAATCATAGAGAATACATTTTTCACGTCAATCTCCTTAAGCACGCCATTCACGTTCCGATTTGCAGTACGACTAGTGGTCCGACTTCCGAAGTTGGAACGTACAAACGCAGGAATCGGATACAACTGTTTAGCCCAAGCCTTAGCCGGTTTGGCGGCTTGATGCAATTTGAGCGTAATACAGAGTAAACCCCAACCTCTAATGATCCAATTTAGTTAATTTTCAAACACATCTTTATCTTTAGATACACACAACTTATACCGAGTTTCGTTCCAATGCCAATTATTAATTTGTTAGAGGAATGCAATATACCCAGTTTCAAGGTGAAAAAACAAACAAACAAATCTTGCTGATATCGTGTTAACAGATGCATATATATATATATATATATATATATATATATATATATATATATATATATATATATTATTTTTATCGGGGGTCATTTTCGATAGAGGTAGAAAATGACCCCCGATAAGAATCATGGATCGAACCATGGTTCATGGTTCGATCCATGATGATTGAATAAATGCTTCAAAACTTCTTAGTGCAACCTCAACAGGTACATTCCTCTGGATAGAGCTAAAAGAAGATAACGAAAAATAGCTACTTGTATTACCTTAAATTGGGGTTATGCAAACCTCACTACTTATACTCTCAGTCAAAAAAGTTTCCATACACCCATAAATAATGGAATATATGCAAATAAAGGAATTCAAGAAATGTGCAATAGTATTATTTGTATATGCTTAAACATTTTTCTGTTACACTTTTCGGGGAAAGTTCGACCCTTTGGTATCAGTAAAATGAAAATATTCCAGGAGTATAGGTTTGCACGAATTTCACTACACTATACTGTTGTGAACTCATTTTACGGTATTTAAAGAAATGAGTGACTGGAAAATAGAAAGTATAGGATATAGGATTACGCGCTGAACATTTAAGTTTCTACTCCTAAAAAAATTGGAAGAACGTGCAACCAATATTTACAAAAACTAATTTTTGTTAGTATGTTGATATGTAAGTTGATTAATGCTTGCCTCATGGTTATTTGTAGTGAACGTATATCCCAAATAACGCAGCCTATTAATTGGAACATGCAATGCGTTATTGGAAGTGGAAGCCATATGTTTAATTAAAACGAGGGGGTTTATTGGTAATTGAATCATGGCCCCATGGGGAATATTTGAGCTTTTCGGACGAATCGAAGTGCCGGAGAACCCCATGGTCAGGTCCTGCCTTTATTATGCACATACATTTCAAGGGTCTCTAGGATAAAGCACATTTATCTCCCTTATCAGCATCGGTTGTCAGTCCTCATTAGACTCCTGACTCTTCACAGATTAGAACTATAAACAAATTTTGGGAGTTACATATTGCCTCTGGTTCTCATTTCATCATTCATTTAATTGTAAATATGAACTCTGTTTTAGCGCTTTTCGTTCCCTCCCATCATAGGGAGGATAGCTACTTATTAATCTCACGACGCCATTCGGGAGCCGACTAGAAACGTTTATATTTCAGAACCCATCGATCACGAACGAATGGTGGTTAAAATTTGAATATATATATATATATATATATATATATATATATATATATATATATATATATATATATATATATATATATATATATATATTATTATTCTTGTAGATGACCCAAAATATTTCTTAATGCGTTACGTTCTTTTAGGCTTAGGGTCGGAAAAAGTAGTACTTCCTTGTATCACACCACTTTATTTTTCATGACCTACATGTTTCGTGCTTAATTCATTCGCACCTCATCAGGGGCACTTCTACAACAAAATCCATTTTTGTACCTCCCAATATTAAAGATATTTAAAATATACAATATTTTAGAAATCCAGATTTTAAAATAACTTTAACAAACATTTTTTTAAAAGTCCTACCTTGCTAAGAAGTCCTCTCGTCTCTTCATGTACCTTCTACGGAGGCAGGGGTAATACTAGTCATGTCCTAAGCCTACCAATATCGCCGCGTCTTTATCTATATGTGGTATTTGTAAAGTCCGTCCGTCACAACAATTAGGTCTTAATCTATTACAGAATGGAAAATTTGATGCACGTTTTTAAGATCGGTCCTTTTAGTAACAGCTGTTTTTGAATTTTTTAGAATATAAATATTTTCTTTAATTTTTCTTTTCAGCGTGTTTCTTTCTTTGTTAAGTATTTTTACTTCTTTGAAATCAAAACAGTGCTTTTTTGATATTGCATGCTCCGTCAATGCGGTACCGTTTTCCTGTGTGTCAATGCTCTTTACGTGTTGTATAATTCTTTTACCTAATAATTGTGCAGATTCCCCAATATAACATTTGTTACAGTCGTTGCAGTTAATTTTATAGATATTATATTTTGTGTTTGATGCATTAACCCTGTCTTTAATGTTACTAAACATATTCTGTATCTTGTGTTCATATTTACAACTAATTACATATACCTTTACAAATTGTTTTTAGCCTATTCGCTATAAGCGTGTGATAATTAAACGTAAAATATCGATTTATTGGATTTAAATCTTTGTCATTGTTGTTTTTTTACAAATAATTGCTTTCTTTTTTGAGAAAATAAATGTTGATTTAACATGGTTTCTTCCATTACAGATTTATTTTTAGTAAAAAAATGTTTTATTTTTATGATTAATTTTTATTCCAGCCACCCGTATAATTTCAAAAAGAATCTTTTATATAATAGGGCATTATCAGCCTTACAAAGAACATCCCCTAAATTCTTTGGTGAAATAAAAAATAAATTAAGGAAGGTTTTCAAAGAAAATAATTACCCTAACAGTTTAATTGAAATTCAAATAAAAAGAGCAGAAAAAATCATAATATATTCAAAAAGATTAAATGTTTGTTGTAGAAGTGCCCCTGATGAGGTGCGAATGAATTAAGCACGAAACATGTAGGGCATGAAAAATAAAGTGGTGTGATACTACTTTTTCCGACCCTAAGCCTAAAAGAACGAAACGCATTAATATATATATATATATATATATATATATATATATATATATATATATACATATATATATATATATTTGATGTTATTTTTCGTCGCTGGGATAGTATTTTTAGATGGAACGGCATTTTTCTCCAGCGGTGGTAGTCCCCCTCACTTCTTCCCGGAATATTTCGATGGATTCATCTCCATCTTCTTCAGCCAGGTACTTGCTTCTTCCTCGGTGGTTGCCAAGGGAATGACGTGCCAAGGAAATGAATTTCGTCCGCCGATACTGTGGCTAGAGGAGAGAAAAGGAGCCCATATCGAGAAAAATGTCATTCCCTTGGCAACCACCGAGGAAGAAGCAAGTACCTGGCTGAAGAAGATGGAGATGAATCCATCGAAATATTCCGGGAAGAAGTGAGGGGGAGTACCACCGCTGGAGAAAAATGCCGTTCCATCTAAAAATATATATATATATATATATATATATATATATATATATATATATGTGTGTGTGTGTGTGTGTGTGTGTGTGTGTGTTACCGGCAAAGTATAAAATCCAGCCGGGAATGTATGAAATAAAGCGTATTTCATACTTTCGCTAGGCATAATGTAGAATGCCTACTGCACTTTAGGCAAAGTATGAAAGAGAGGATTTGTAGCTTGTAGGAGTAACTACCGGCGGACGGCGGGCCTTCATGTTAAGAGTAGGAAATGTAAATGTCCTAAAGAGCAAAGGAAATGGAATTCTAAGTGTGACAATACTCATCCCTGCTGCAACAAGCAGTTCTAAATATCTAAATAACAATCTCACTTGGTTTTAAATAAATTGTTTGCCGTACGAAAAGAGCTTGTTTTTAACCAATTTTTACAGTTATTCAAATGTGTATAAAGTAAACTCAAAACCTTTTTAATTTTCTACAATGCCAAATAAGCAACAGGCATTCTATAGAATACCTAGGCATATTATACAATGCCTAGGCAATTTATGTAATATGTTGTAAAAACTAATACTTTCTATACTTTGCCTAAACCGCATAGGAATTATATAGAATCCCTGGCTTCTAAACTTTGCCGGTAACACACACATATATGTATATATATATATGTACATATACATATATATACATACATTATACATACATAAATACATACATACATGCATAGATACATAAATACAAATATTTCTGTTCAAAAAGAGACCGATTTTAATGAAATCGAAATACATTTAAAGAATCAATTCGAAAGCTTATCAGATATACTGAAAACATATATAAAATCATAACAAAACAGAGAGGTAATACAGGGCGGTGCTTATGAACTAGTTTTGATTGCCTAAACGTTCCTGAGTATCGTTGAGAAGGGTATAATTGCATTGTTTTTGACAGTCTGTCAGTAAATGTTTCATCGTAAGTTCTATTATGGCAAATAGAATATATAGAAAAGAAAAGAAGATAAAAAAAAAAAAAAAAATAGTAATAGAATTTCAAATAAAATTATACAGGCAATTCTGATACTATTTTGTAATGCGAGGCCACGCTTGGCTGATATCTGTCGTTCTCGAAATAATAATTGGTGCCGAAGTCAGAAACAATTCGGAGAAGCTGAAAGCGGAAGAAGTTGTAGAAAGTTTCCTGAGAGATGTCGACTTAAAACTTGTTCCAACTTGGCCTACTAGGTCGATAATGGCTTGGAGTCTTTGCTGACCTTTGACTAATCAACTCCCTCCAAGAGATTTTTCTCTCTTTTCTAAAGGTTTAATAATTGCTTTTCTTTTCAGATAATCGGTCTTTGAATGGGAAAATTATTTGGAAACTATTTTAATTGATTTATTATTCAAGTTTGTATTATGCGCATTTGTTATTTTAATTTTATGACATTTTCATTTAATAGTGAACCATACATAACATTTTAATTATTCCCCAAAAAATTATTATATGCCCAAGATATTTTATGAAGAGTAAATAGTAAATTCCGAAGCCATTATGATTCCAGAAGTAGTTATTATTTTTTTTTTTTTTTTTTGTGCGTTTAACGGCGTATCAACATTAGGGCTATTAACGCCGGGCAATCTACAGGTTGCCACCCATTTCTATAATGCCAACAGCACGCGGTCGGTCACCCATTCAGGTACTGGCCACGCCCGACGTTGCTTAACTTCGGTGATCTACGGGAACCGGTGCATTCAACGTGGCTATCGCCGTTGGCCAGAAGTAGTAATCCCGTTTTTATTGTTAAAGAAGCTGTATCTGCGACTTCGTTCGCGGGGATAGTGACTTAGGGCAGCATTTTTGGATATATATTTTTGTTTATTTTTTATTATAAAAACCGTCGTATGAGTATTTAACAAAAAAATGTACTTTACAGTAATTCTTCGGTATAGACGATATTAGACGTAGAGCCATCGGGGGTCAAGCATACTGGGGATTGCTAAAACGCGACAGAATCACTAAGCTTACCCCTTAGGGATTGTTAAACTCGAATGTGTATAGAGTGTCTGACCGACATTTAGATAAACCTACAACAATTCTAAGAATCATTGTTTTGGGTACTATTGCGTTGATAAAGGCCCCCAATAGTATTTTTTCCCATATATCTTCCATGTACAGACTGCGATCCGTTAGAATGTTATTATATAGATAGATTAAGGCTGATAGTGGCAAGTTGGTAATTTGGGTCCAGAGTAACCTCCCCCCCTCCTAATGAACCGATTTAGTTCAATTTTACAACATATTTTTCTATTAATATTTCCACAACGAATACTAGGTACTAATAACTACGAGTTTCGTTGAAATGCAACAATAATTGCGGCCAACTTATTTCTAATGATTAAGGAATCATTTTCTAGTGATCTCTAGAGGTTAATTAACTAATTCATTAATAGATAATTAGTTTCATATTTGTCCATTACATGAATTAGATGATTAAATAACTAGTTGATTATGAATATATTAAATTGATAAAAAACAATGTTCATCTAACGATTGGCGTCAGTGCATTAAATTAGAATAGCTTAACCGTGCAGATTAATTTGAAAAGAACGAACATTTTTTTTTATTATTCATTATGATCACTTGATCATTAATGAGGATAACGAATTATATCTACTGACGAAGGGCAACAACCAATGAATTTGGCATGAAGCCGACGGCACTAGACAGCTGGGTTCCAGATGTCATCACGTGGAACTATAGATCCGTGGGACGACAACCAGGAAACAAACTCTTTTAAGACTGTTTCCTGGGGGTTCAACAATAAGTCCTGCATATCTCTTCTAAAGGTGCAATTGAAATGCATCGTCTATGATTTTCAAAACACCATAAATGTACCTCCCTCTTGGTATTGTTTCATTAATTTATTTATTAACGACGAGAATTTACTATCTGTTACTGATGTCAAATACAATTTTTCACTATAATTATTATTATTCAGTCTTAGTGAATGAGATTAACAATATTTCACAAAACAGGAATGCAAAATACAAACAATGGTGATTATAGAATAAAGACATGTGAATATAAATAAGAATATAAATTTTGTTAACCGCATAAAAATATACTACTACAGAGAAATAAAATTATAGATTTTATACATTTTCATTATATTATTGAAAGAATATTTGTTCAGGTCTTCTATGCACTTATCTTGTTAAGACTTCTTATTATAGCTTCCTTTTTGCTTAGATAAATTATTTTAATTGCATTGATAGAGAAAAAACTTTCCAAATTGGTTAAGAATAAGTGAACGAATTTTTATGATTTCATTATAAATTACTTGTTTGTTATTATACAGGGCAGTGCATACTTTTTAGAGGGCTTTATTCTACTTGGAAAGAGAGGAATTTCTTGCATTCTAAATATGACCTTTATTGCTTTATCCCAATTATTGTTTCTATGTCCTTTGCACTCCATGGTGCAATAAATATCTAAGTAGTGCTAGTGATGTTTAATGTCGTTATATTATGTAAATAAAGTAACTAAGATATATAGGTACTGCGTATGTTTATTGGAGGCTATTATAATTGTTTAAGATTGACTAATAACATGTGATTATTTATATATATATATATATATATATATATATATATATATATATATATATATATATAATATTATCGCCGATGTTTACACGATACAACTTCTCTCAGGACATGATTCTATAAACTCATAATCTGTTTCAGAATATGTAACACGAATATGTTTCCATTAAATTCCCACGTACTACAAATATACCAACACTTACATGTATAACTGCCGTCTAATGAGAGAGGAATGGACGGAATTGAAAATAACAATTACAATACAAAAATGAATTTGGCTATAATTAGCAAGGCCCATACATAATATTCCGCTGGAGGAAACTCGTTAATCCTTATTACAAAAGAACCTTTCTTTTTTCACGAAAAGAAAGTTTTCAATTCCATCTCACTGAAATTTGCTGTCTTAAGGTTTAACCATAACATAGAGTAAACATTGTATGAAAAATAAGTATAAAAATCCTAGAGATTGGGGTTAAAAAAAGAAGTAAGAAGGGAGATAAAGATTTGAGGAGGTAAGCCCCGACCAGGGATGAGTGGCCGACAAAAAGGGCTCGTCGTAAGAATTCTGGTAGGAAATTCCTTGTGAGCCAGGATTAGAAGGACCAGATTACCTTTCTTGAGATTATGTACTCTCTTATCGTTATCAATATTTTTATTTCTCCCTTAAAAGAGGAAAAGTAAAGAAAGATTAGCTCTTTTGCAATATCTGTGATTAATTTTTGTTATAAGGACATATTAAATTTACTGAATCTCTTGTATCTGAAGGTAAAAAAAGAGAGCGTTTTGGGATCTCCGATAAAGTTGTGTATTTTTTGAGGGTTCGAAGGCTGAAAATATGGTTTAAACCGATCTCATATTTTTCACTGACAGTCGGTCTCGAGAACTGGCAAACGGTACAGGAGCAGAGACAGCGTAGTGTATTTATATCCAGATTGAGGATTAAAATTCACAGACCATGTAAACAATAATTGTTTTTTTCAATTTATTTTCCGCGAGGACGGCGATTTGCTGGGTTTTAAACAATAACCTTTAAATGTGTACAATTATCAGTAAACTAACAGAACTAAATGCATAGAGATTTTGAAGAGAAGATAAAACTAAATGGATTTAGCTGATTTGTGTACAGAATTAATGGACTATTTACGGCTGTACTGTAGGTACAGTAATATAAATTATTTATTTCTGAGAGTTTTTCAAAATTAAAAGAATAATGTCAAAAAAATACTTTTGTCTTTATATTTAGGCATGCTAAGCTTTACAGTCTGAATATCAATAGCAAATTAAAGCAACACACAATTTATTGCGAGACTATGCACATTTGAGCGTGTAATTGTGGAAGCAAGTCGAGTAAGACATTGCCAACGGCATAAAATCTGCCAAGAGAACATACCCTCTGGCTTTATATTGCGCTGAGAAACACCATGTGAATTTAAATGTAACCACATTCCGACCTCCCCGACATATATTATATTGACCTGACTCAATGTAGGAGCTCTTATCCCTGTCTGTATTCTCTACAGACCGCATTGGTTTCAATTCAAAGGCATGGGACAGATGCGTTATTCCCTTATAATTATTAATTTTTGTTTTTTTGTTCAACGGGGTATCAACAATTGGGCTATTAACGCCGAATTATATATACATATTTCTTTCCTCCTTACAGTAACCCTGCAAGGAGAGTATCTATTTATGTCCATAACATTTTTTCTTGTGAAAAAATAATTCATAGTTTTTTTTTGTGAGACACTTGTGAATTTCCGTTATGAATTGTTTCTGGTGTCTTACAATTAGTTATTTTTTTATATATTTTATTTATTTATTTTTTGTTTACGGCGCATCGACATTTAGGCCATTAGCGCCGACATCCAGTGGGCAGCGAGGAATTTTCCCAACGAGCCAGGGATCTAACCCACCATCTCCCGCATATGATTCTAAGGCGTTAGCCACCAGACCACGGGGAGACCCCTACAATTAGTTAATATTTCCCAATCTTATCGGTTTTTCCAAGTTTGCTTCGTCTTAGTTTGAATATTTTAAGTGTTTTTTTTTTCCATATTTTATCAACAACAAACATATATTGCATATTGCAAATCGCCTTCGTTGCGAAGCTTATGAAACAAATAAATACATTTAATATGTAAAATTACGTCTATAGTTCTTTACCCCATTCGAGACCGATTGACACACCGTGTGTGCAATTGATTTCCCGGCCGATAGAGTGGGCTGCATGCACACCCGGTGTGTAATGATCTTATTTAAAAAAAAAAAATAATAAAAAAAATAAAAAAAAAAAAAAATAAAATAAAAAAAAAAAAAAAAAAAATGAACAATATAAAGAAAAAGAATTTGCTCCCGGGGACCGTGTTCGAAAAAAATCGTTGTCTCGTATGGGTTAAAGAATAATAATAATACTTAAAATAACTTTAGAGAAAAATATTAATTATCTAAGTTTTATGCTGATGATTGGTTTTCAAATCGCCATTACGTTGATTAAGACGTTCGGTCCAAGTGATTAATTATTTCTATCCTTTGTTGGAATGGCTGCTGAAGCTTCTCTTTTTTTATTAATGTTTCCTTAGATGTTTTATGAATTTATCAAGTTGCTAAAAAATAAGGGAGTCTTTTGTGGAGGGATTGAACGTCAAAGAGCTTTTCCCGATTTGGTTGTAGCTTTTTCATGGGAGGGGTTCACTCTTTTATGTTGCCGGATAAAAGTGTGTTTTCTTCGGCTTAATACCATTACTAAATTATTTTTCCTTTCCAAGAAAGAATTCATTTATATTTATGTCGGATAAAAAAAAAACAACATAATTCCGAGAAAGAGATCGCTTGCTATTTTAAAATTAATTTAATTTACATACTAATAAACTAATAAAAGATTGGTTTTCTAATGTTCTCGATAATCTGAAATAGTATATTATCTTCCACAGTCTTTTTATATTACAATATTTTGACTGTAGGAAAATTTACATTTGGAATATGCAGTTTTTGTTTTTATTTTAAATCAATGTTTGGGTGGACACACTGAGAACCTTAAAATCATTTTCGTCATAACTACAAAACATTTTACTGCTCTATATATATTTTAAAAACAATATCCAAAACGTTATGGCTACTAATCCAAATTGAGTTTTTCGACGTCCTTCCTGATGGACTTCCAGAAGTAAATATGCCGGTGTAAAAAAGAGTTAATCCGGCCCAATAGCCGCTAAACGTGGAAAAGTTACCGAAATATATAAATTAAGTTCGTCCTCTAGTATGAATTCAAGTCCACTCTAGTCGGATCTGGTATTGGATGACAGTTGGAGGCGCATCTTTAAATAATCCATCGTTCTATTCATTGAACAATTAACATTAGTGGAGCTCATGGAAGAGTAAAATTTTAAACATTCAACCATGCAGGAAAACGCGAAATGAAGCGTATGCCTCTGCAAGGCAAATTAAAGATGGCCATTAAAAAAAATAAAGTGGCACACATAATGAGACAGTTTTACCCTTAAATATTGAATACCGACTACTAATCTTCCTTGGCCGAATTACAGACACATCTATCTATTCTATTGAATAGAAACGTTTTCAATATGGAAATAACATTGAGGTCATACAGTCAAATTTAAATAATTGCCCAGACTTCCGAAGAGTCTTATACATAATTCCTGTTGCAGATGTGCAGATAACCTTAATGCTGAGGTGAGAAGATCACGTGTACGTGTAGATTTTAGCACATTCCGAAAAGTAAACGAAGCCGAACAAAAGAAAGTATAGCAAACTAGAACGTTCTTACTCCAATGAAATGTCGATGAAAAAAAAAAATGAAACAAAAAAAAAAAACACTCCAAATGGACCGACTTTGCTGATTAATGGGTTCCATCCTTCCATTCACATTAAAAATTTCTCCTCCGTGTTTCGTAGCAAAAGAATAAATGTGATACTAACAACCACCCACAAAGAATTACCCACACTTGTTTTTTAATTGTTTTTATTTGGTAATGCTGCACTCATTGGCAGTGCGGTCGGTCTTTGTAAATGTTGATTGACATTATTGAATTTTTTATTCGTCGTCTTGTAGATTTTTATTTAAATTTTATCGTCCATTTATTATTAAAAAAAGTCCGATTCGCAGGACTGCGTCATCTTAGCGCGGTTCCGTTCTTATCTCTAGTGTTTATGAAGGCATAGAATAGAAAAAGTTATTACTTTGTTTAGATCAATAGCGAAACAGCTATCCAAATGAAATCTCAAACAAACCAGTCTTGAAAGGTCTTTGTTGATTTACAATCATACCTGTATGGGTCAGCTCTCCCATAAGTCGGGCAGAAAGGCCTCCGCTCAGAGGCATTTGGAAAGCCTTGGGATCTCTCTCTTTAAACGCTACATTTCTAACAATAAATTGATCTTCTTATTTTACTTAATCTGTTTTATTGTCAAATACATTATCTGACTATAAGCAATTTAAAAATAACAAGGAAAAAAACAGACAAAAAGAAAAGTTCAAATAAGCGAAATCAATTACTTAAAAGTTTTAAGCACTTATTTCTCCGATTGACATCGCTTATTCAAAACTTTCTTTAAAACCATTCTTGTAGACCATTTAGTAAGCTTTCGAATGGTAACCTTTCGCTTCCCAAGATTTTCAACCGTTTTCGAGATATTAAGAAATTATACGAAGTTCCCAAAACTTTTTATTATTTCTGACAACAGAAAATTGGTCTCATTTTACCTATCCTGTTTTACACACACATACATTTTCCTTACAAATACAACATAAGAAATTACAAAAATAAAAAGCAATAAAAAACCAAGGGAAAGAGACAAAAAGAACGACAAAAACCCGTTCATAAGAACAAAACAGACATATTTGAAGTTTTAAGCATTTATTTCTCCGATTGACATAACCTAATCAAAAATAGTTTTTGAATCATTTTTGTAGAGAATTTAGTAAGCTTTCAAATAGTTTCAATCCACTTACCACGATTTCCCAACCGTGTTCGAGATATTAATGAAAGTATACGAAGTTTCCAAACCTTTTCATGTCTGTTCATAAAATATTTTATTCTAACCCTTCCTTAACTCCAAACGTAACATAACTTTCAACATACTAGTTTTAATGAAAGTAGAACATGCAGATAATGTTTCAACTGAATCCCGTTATTCTAAGTACCCAAACCAAAAACGGTATTCAAAAACTATTTTTCCAATTTTCTCAACAACGGTTAAAGCTATCGCCTTGAAAATGGTTTCATTCGTTTTCCTAGCCCAAGAAGCCTATAAAACGAGTACTTACAAGCTTATGAACTCAAAAACGTAAGCGTTACGATTTTTTCTGCGCGAATTTCGCCCCAAACGCCATCTTCCAGTGGGTGGATTTTGCTGGTTAACGAACTTGACCTTTCAAATTGGACGACAGATTTTTGTACCAAATTTCATCAAAATCGGACCATTCGTCTTCTATTTAGAGAGCGAACAGACAAATATATATATATATATATATATATATAAATATTTACATATATATATATATATATATACAAATTTGAACCACCGTTATTTTCGGTTTCTAGGGGTTCTGAAACGCAAAATTTTCTAGTCGGCACTTCCGGATCGTTTCATTGTATCAACCTTATAAGCGGGGTTCCTCCCTATGGGGGAGGGAGGAACCGCGCTAAAAAAACGAATTTTAGGATGGGCTACCACCCTTTTCTAGCCAGGTTAGGGGTGATGTATTTTCTTTGGCCCGCGGTGCCTCACGACCAGCGGGCCTCCTACATCTTGTAGAGTTTTATGTATCTTGATTGTTTCTCTTAGTGGTCGTATTTGTGGCAGTTTATTAGTATGTATATGTTTTACTGACGTTTTTGTGTTGCACGTGTTGTACTTTGGGTGATGGTTGTTTTTATTTACATAGTTGTGAGTCACTCCTATTCTCAGTCTTGTCGAAAAGGGTTCTTCTCGTCTGGATTGTCGTTGAGCTGTTAATATCGTAATTTGTAGTACCAAATAATAGGATTATTAAGATTTTATTTATTATGAAATTACAATGATCACCATTTTAATTACACATAACTATATTATTTATTAGTTAACATCCAGTCAATAAAAATCAGTAAATATATTTCAACCATTCTATTTGTTTTTTTTTAAATCCACAGAAAAATAATTTTTTTATCATATTCTTGAAAAATATAAATGCTTTCCCCAACGAATTCTCTTTATTCATAAATGGTTTCGGAATGTACTACAGCTTAATTGTTTTGCTTCCAAAGGCTGCCATCCTGTTGTTTTGATTGGCCTCCAATCGCTTTTATCCCTTTGACTGATATTATCTTTCATACGGGATATCGAAAGGTTTAATCTCTAATAAATCGCAGCACAATGAAATATTGGATTTCCTTTCCAGGGAATTCGAAATCCTTGCTTGACGTTTCAACATTGAATGGTTTCCATTAATTTCCACTAAACGCAATTGTTACTGTAATTAATTTGGAAAACATATTCAAGCTTTGTTTTAATTTGACGGCTGGAGGTAAAAATATTGCAGAATACATTTCTCAATTAGTCTATTTGAAGATAGGTAGAGATGTTGATGAAGGTTGAGATTAGGTAGGACTGTCGGGAATAAGAATAGGCTATACTTTTCTTACCCATAATTAATTATTCAAATGTAAAAATATACTAGATTGTTGGTGGAGATCTTTCCATAAGAGGCTATTGGAAATCATCAGGCATTCTTGGTCTTCTTGCTGACACACGTCAGAGCTACAGAATTGTTCACAAACATATAAATGACAATTAAAATTAAAACGGGAATTAGGATTGGAAAATACATTTCTGTGTGCGTTGTGCGCGGCCATGTTTGTTTGTGTGTGCGCACGTGCGTTTGAAATACAATTTTTAAGTATTTTTTAACTTTATTTTATTATCTTAAAATTACTTAATAAAAATATATAGATTTGATCACCCTTTCGGGTCAAAGGATTTGGCAACCCAGGTGGTTGCCAAAAAAAAAAATTAGTAAATATTTATTTATTTATAAGTAGTTCGCTGCTACGGCGATTTCACTTCTTCAAGGTGGTATCTGTAGGGTCTAATGAACCAGCATTGGGATAAATATTTGATTCAATTCGGAAAATAAGAAAAAAAAGTCCGATTCGCAGGAACTGCATCATCTTAGCGCGGTTCCGTTCTTATCCGAAGTGCGATTAGTAAAGGAATAGTAGCAGCTATCGGTAGGTTTTGATCTTTTGTTAAAAATATAAAATAAAATCTCATAAAGAAGGAAGCTTAAAGCGCCACATATGCAAACTGACAGTTCTCTAAGCGGATGGGACTCTCCCGTCATCGCGACGCGCACTCTAAGAAAACTCTATTACCAATATGATTCTTATTTTCTCAGCTTTAATGAAATACTCATTCCACCGTTAAATAAACTTTAAAAACAAAAGTGAGGTAAACAGTGACAAAAACCCGTTTAAAATAACAAAACTAACACTTTCGTAGTTTTAAGCACTTACTTCTCCGACTGATATTGCCCCATCGAAATTTGCTTCAGAATCTTTTTTATAGAGAATTTAGTAAGCTTTTGAATGGTTATATCGTACTTCCCACTGTTTTGAAGATATTAAGGGGGGAAAAATGGTGCTAATACCTACCGATAGCTGCTATATTCATTCACTAATCGCACTCGAGATGAGAACGGAACCGCGCTAAGAAGATGCAGTTCCTGCGGGTGGGACTTTTTTTTCAGACAAATTAATATATTATTTCCATATATACTTTATTTATTGATCCTCAACCTCAGCCAAATATATTGATGAACTAGTTACAATTCCTCATTTTTAAACGTTTCGGCCTCAGGGTCATCCTCATTAACTAGAAGAAAAATAAATTACATGTATTTAAATTACATTAAAAAATTACCCCCTTTTTTTTTATCCATACAATGTAAAAATTTTTAAAACTATCTTTAACTTATATTACCTTCCTTTCTTAATCCACATATAATCACCCTATTTTCACAAGGGCTTGTCATCACATTACATCTAAAACTTTAAAACCATAGGATTTTCCATCTTCTATAAATAAAACTTTTTTTAACAGCCTGTTAACAGCCTTAGAAACAATATAAGTAGAAAAATTGGTAATTTTATAGATAGGAATAAAAAAGGTTTTATGTTGGGTAGTTTAAATAAAATTTGGAAAAGGGATTTCAAAATAACTGTAAGGTTTAAAAAAGAAAATCCAAAGATTGTGATTGTGAAATCTGATAAAACAAAGAAGGTGGCAATTATGTACAGGGAGCAATATATGAATAAAATGAATGCATTAATAAGTGAAAATAACACATATAGAAAATACAGAAAAGATCCCTTAAATGAGGTAAGCAAGAAAATAATGACTTACATGAATAAGTTAAAGAAATATAAATTTATAAATGATGTTGAATATAAGAAACTGATTGATAAACATTGTAAAAATCCTAGACTATTTGGGCTAATAAAACTACACAAAAAAGAAATGCCAATGAGGCCTATAGTAAATGGAATTAAAGGACCAGTATATAAACTTTCTCAGTATTTTAAACCAACTTTGGATGCCATTAATAAAGATAACCCCTATGATGTAAAAAATGCTATTGAGGCCAAAGAGATACTAAAGAAAATAAAAATAGAGGATGATGATATAATGGTAAGTTATGACGTGGAATCTCTCTTTACTAATTTCCCATACAGAGAAATATATAAGATAATTGATGATGAGTGGGAAAAAATAAGAGAAAACACTAATGTAAAAAATAAGAATCTGTACTTGGAAGGAATAAAAAATTGTATAGAGAATGGGTTCTTTACCTTTAATAATGAATACTATAAGCAATGTAGTGGATTACTAATGGGAGGGATATTGAGTATTAACTTATCAGGTTTGGTGTTAAATAAATTACTTGATACAACTATCAATAATACCAAAATTAAACCGAAGGTCCTTTTGAAATATGTAGATGACCTGTTCTGTGTAATCAAAAAGAAAGATGAAGGAGAATTTTTTCAAGCTTTAAATGGTTTCCATAATAAATTGAAATTTACTAGGGAAGTGGAAGCAAACAGTAAAATAAAGTTTTTAGACATGAATTTTATAAAAAAGGATGGAATTTTAGAAACAGAGTGGACACAAAGGGAGAATGCTAGTAGTAATGTCTTAAATTATTTTTCTAGCCACCCTCAACATATGAAAAAGAACATATTGAGTAGTTTTATACAAAAGGCCATAAAAATTACAACACTAACTAGATTAAACAAAATAAAAACTGAAATTTATCAAAAGTTTCTGGACAGTTTTTACCCTATACAATTAATAAAGAAAGTATGGGCATGTAATGAGAGTAAATTATGTGATAAAAATAATAAGGAATCGGAAACAATAGTTAATAATAATAAAGTAAACACATATATTAAATGCACTTATGTAAAATGGCTGAGTGAGCATATTGGAAGGGCGTTAAGGGAGTTCGATGTGGATGAATTCAGAATTGCTCATAAACCAGTAAACAAGGTAAAGAAGGTATATGATGACCTTAAGGATAAAGAAAATATGGGAAAGGAAGCAGATTTGGTGTACCAGGTTGATTGCCTAAATTGCCCAGCGGTATACATAGGGGAGACGGGGCAGTACATAGGGGAAAGATTAAAGCAACATCAGTATGATGTAAAAAATAAGGCTAAATATCCTAATAAAACTGCCTTAGTTGAACATGTAATGGCAGCAGAGCATAAATTTGACTTGGAGGCACCTAGGATTCTGCACAGGGAAGGGAATATGAGAAGGAGAAGGATCCTGGAATCTTTGTACATTACAAGTGAAGAGTGTGCAATCAATTTTAAAACTGACACACAAAACATAAATAAACATTATGCAGAAATATTAAATAAAATTAAAAAATAAACTTCTGTAAAAACCCTGTAATATGCAATAAGAAAATGTTTTTATACTGTGTTGCTTAAGTATATATAAAAAATTTTTGTGTAGTTTACTAAAATAATTATTTTGTACATTTCATTTTATACATATGATAAAGTGTAGGATAGGACATGTATTATATAATGGGGTAGGTTCGAAGTATGAATTTGTGTGGAGGGGGTGTGTGTTTATATGGGGTGGATGTATTTAAATGGATGTATGCGGGTATATATAGGCTTGTATGTAGGGGTTTATATGGATTGTGCATATATGTATGTGTGTATGTATGTATATATATATATATATATATATATGTATGTATGTATATATGTGTGTGTATGTATATATATATATATATATATATATATATATATATAGATATATAGATATATATATATATCTACTCAGCTGACTTCTTATCAACTGTCAAGCACCTCTCTTTGATTAACCATCTCTTAAGGCCTATTTTAATTATTTTTCATCTGGTTTCAAGTAGAGGGACTATTTTCTTTTGGAGGTTTGTGCTGTGTCCAAACATTTAGTTATATACAATGGCTGTCTCGAACGAAGAGTTACTGGCCGTCATTAACAGAAATAATGAAGAAACGAAATCCTCATTAGGCACGATAACTACTTTGTTAGATACCTTACTGGGTGAAGTATCCGACCTTAAAAGAAAATATGCACAACAAAACGAAAAAATTAATCTTCTCGAGAAAGAAATAAAGGTTCTCAGAAGAGAAAAGAGAAGAAACAATTTTTTGATTTTTAATGTCCAACGCTCAGAAAACGAGGTCTTAACAGAAAAAATTGAACATATATGTCAGACTGTTGGTGTTACCCTTCCGGATTATGCAATTAACGACTGTTTTCGTATAGGTAAGGGCCCAGAACCTAGACCTATATTGGTTTCTTTAAATAGCCAAAAAATAAAGTACCAAATCATGGATAAGAGGGAAGAATTTCAGAGAAATAAATGGAGGATTAGCCATGACCGATCTGAGGAGGACAGAGAGGAGGGTAGGAGGATATACTTATGTATTAACAAGTTAAAAATGATCGACCGAAATACCAGCTACAGGAGAGGATTTTTTAAATTTAGAGGTAGCCATCTCCGATTGGATGAAGCCGAAAAAGTAGTAGAAGAATTAGAAACCGATTCTAGACTAGAAGAAACTCAAGCACTTAAGAGGAAAAAGACTGAAGACAAACTTAAAGCTTTTGAGTTCCGGCCTAGATCCAGCTCGATGACTAACCCATCGTTATCTCAGCCACACTCTACTTCCTGACCAACACTTCAAGATCAGCCACCGGACACCTCCTCACATGGACCATCTACCTCAAGCAGCAATATTGGTAATACATTACAAAATACTAACAACCTACTAACATATGATATAACATTTTGCAATATAAATGGCTATTCAAATCTGTTTAATGTGAATATTAGTAATCAATCAAATAATTTAGCAGTATGTATTGTCGAAACGTGGTTAACAGATGACAATTTTACTATTCCATCCTTTCTAGAAAATTACATCCCTGTGACAAGTAGCGCAGTCAGAACTAAACAATATGGCAGAGCCAGCGGAGGCATTATAACCTTCCTTAATAAAACAATTGTAAAGGATCCTGGTAACATTAGTATAGTAAAATGTAGTCAATATATGATAATAATACAACTACATATCCTCAACAAATTTATATTATTAGGGAACATATACTTTCCTCCAGATTGTGATTACGAAAGTAATTTAAATAGTCTTGAAGATCTTTTGTCTCAGTACGCAATCAACAATCCTGATCATTGTGTCATTTTGTGTGGCGATTTTAATGGGCATGTGGGAAATTTAAATGATTTAGATGACAGCCTGTTCTCAGATAGCAACCTGTATGGAACAAGAATCGTTAGTCATATTAATGAAAATTACCGAGGTAAATTATTGGTCGAAATTATGGAATCTCTGGGTTTATATCTCTGTAATGGTAGATCCATGTCGGATAGACCGGGGAAATTTACTTACATATCTGGAAAAGGTCAAAGTACGATTGATTTAATATGGATAAATGAAAATTGTATTTGCTTCGTGGAGGATATGAGAGTGCACATATTTTCAGAGCTCTCCGATCATTTGGCTTGTACACTTTCCATATCACTACCTCCAACAAGTAAGGAAACCAGGGTAGATAAAAGCTATGAAGTATGGGAAGGTATAAGATGGGATCCTAGCAAAATAGAAATTTTTCATGAACAAATGATCTTGACAACCGGTATTTATTTTTATTCAAATAATAATAATGAATTATACGATAATTTTGTCACATCAATTACCGAATCTTTAACTAAATCAGGTTTAATGGTTAGCAAAAAATATAATTTTGATAATAATACTTTTTCAAATAAGAATAAATGGTTCGACCTTGACTGCCGATTATTAAAACGGAGTGTAAGGCGAATGTACCGAGCCATGATAAGGAACAAATATTCAAAAAACTCTTTAGAAGATTACCTTAATAGCAAAAAATATTACAGGACAATAATAGATATTAAAAAACGCGAATATCGAGCGAGCGTTATTCAAAAGCTGCAAAATGTGAAGAACAGTACTGAGTTCTGGAAAACTGTAAAATCTCTGAAGCCTAGAAGTTTTCAACATAAGGAAATAGATATTGATTCCTGGGTGATGCATTACAAGGCTTTATATGGAGATAAAACCAGAACGGAAAAATTGTTTTTCTCAGTTAGGCATCCCGTATTGGATGAACCTTTTTCAATAGAGGAATTGCATTTCTGCCTGAAACAGGCGAAAAATAATAAATCTCCTGGCTTAGATAAAATCACGTATGAGGTTTTTAAAAATTTAACCCCCGAATGGGAGCATTACATATTGAATTTATTTAATAACATAATGGAAACAGAAAAAACCCCAAGTGCTTGGTCAAAGTCAAAACTAAGTTTATTGCACAAAAAAGGAGATAAAAAAGATGTGGACAATTACAGAGGAATATCGCTCATAAATAATATCACAAAGCTATTTACAGCTATACTGGCTCGTAGAATTTTAACCTGGGCTGAGGAAGAAGGACTGATCCCTGAAGAACAGGCTGGATTTAGACAAGGTAGAGGATGCATTGACCATATCTTCTCCCTGGCAGCCCTTATCAGCATGAATCTGAATAAAAAAGGGAAGTATATATTTGCAACATTTGTTGATTTCAAGAAGGCCTTCGACTCCATAAACCATGAGCTCCTCTGGCAAAAGCTGTACGATTTTGGTATTGGTGGTAAAATAATAAGAATATTAAAACAATTATATGACAATGCCTCTATGTACATTAAGGTAGGAAACCAGCTGTCAGAAGAAATTAATATCAGTTCTGGTTTATTGCAAGGAGAAAGTCTCAGTCCTATTCTTTTTATTTGTTTTATTGCGGATATAATATCTTTTTTTCAAAAGTTTGGTTCCACGGGAATCTCAATAGATAGTCGGAATGAGATTATAATGCTGCTTTTAGCGGACGATATTGTTATGCTAAGCACTTCATGGCACAGCGCTCTTAAAAAACTAAAAATACTAGAGGCTTACTGTTCTCAGAATTTATTAGTCTTGAACCCAGAAAAGTCAAAAACATTAGTGTTCCATAAGTCACCCCGGATAAAGAAATTAAAACCGCTCCTTTGGCAGGGCAAGGAACTGGAGTACACCAAAACGTATACATATCTTGGTGTGCCTTTTTCATCTTCCGCAAAATTTTCCAAAGCTTTAAATTACTTCATCCAGAGATCACAAGTCGCAAGTGCTAAGGTGAGAGAAATACTCAACAGAGGTAAGAGCGATTCCTGGCAAACCAAAATGATTTTATTCGATTCCTTGGTTTCATCAACTCTTCTTTATGGATCCGAGATTTGGAGCCTGAACTACCTCGAGGCTATAGAGACGGTGCAGCTTAAATTTCTAAAGTATTTGTATTCCTGGCCCAAATGTACCCCTAATTATATTGTCCGTCTGGAATCTGGGAGAAATCCATTGAAGGAAGTTGTTTTGAAGAAAATAATTAATTTTTGTATAAAAATACTTTCAATGCCTGAAAACCGATTGCCACGGAAATGTCTTGTTAGGCTGATAGAGTTAGATTCCAAAAAGAGTGATATTGGCTTTAATTGGGTATCCCAAATTAAACAAATAATATTAAATAATTATATAGAAGAAAATTTCTTTGATTTTTCAGTGCCAACAAATTTATTGATTAAGAAAAATATAATTATTGAAAAACTAAAGAACCACCTCTATTCCTTAGACATTGACAAGGTCCTCAACTCAAATTACAGCCCTCTTTACAGAACTATTTGTAGTTTCAATAGCCCTCAGCCTCAGCACTATTTAACTTACCATACAAATATATATAAAGTAAAACTTGTTAGCCAACTAAGAATTTCGGGTAATGAAAATATAAAACTTTTCCATAAGAACATTGTGGTCCATATAAAAACAGGAGAAATATGTAGATGGTGTCATCAAATCATAAATCACAGCTTAAACCACTTATTATTGCACTGCCCTGCGTTGAGTTCATTTAGAACAACATATTTGAGGAAATATATAACACAAAACAGGGATTACATATCATTAGAGAATATCCTTGTTATCAATAGCTTAGATCAATTAAATTCAATTTTCTTCTTTCTATTAAAAGTTTGTGCAATTTAAGATATATTCGAGCTAAGACCCAAGATTAAATTTAGAATATTTATTTTCATTATATTTCTAGTTAGGAGTGTATTAATGTTATGTATGATAGGTCTTTATAAGTATATAGTGTTTATTTTATTACTTCTTTATTATTTTTATTCAAAAAGGGAATCTATTATTAATATTGTAATAATTAATTAGTAATAATTCACTATTAGAAGAGATAAGTGTATTGTTATTGTTCTGCTATATGTAGAATCATCAACTTGACTTTTTATATGCATAAACAGTATATATTCATATTTTAATATTGTGTATTTTTAAGTAGTTTATATGTATATGTATATGTCTGTTATTTTATTATGTAGAGTATTATTATTAGTCATATATGTCGCGTCCATTAACATCTACTAACACCAAATGGGCCAGATTCCTTGGCTATACGATGTTATAAGCCAATAAATATTATTCTATTCTATTCTATATATATGGGTGTATGTGTGAGGGTATGTGTATAAGAGTATGGGTGTACATATGTAGGTGTGTATGTATTATATGTGGATTAAGAAAGGAAGGTAATATAAGTTAAAGATAGTTTTAAAAATGTTTACATTGTATGGATAAAAAAAAGGGGGTAATTTTTTAATGTAATTTAAATACATGTAATTTATTTTTCTTCTAGTTAATGAGGATGGCCCTGAGGCCGAAACGTTTAAAAATGAGGAATTGTAACTAGTTCATCAATATATTTGGCTGAGGTTGAGGATCAATAAATAAAGTATATATGGAAATAATTTATAACTCAGAAAATCTTTGTGGATAATTCCTAACATGTCTATTAATATATTATGTTTGTATTATAATATAAATATTATATTTGTAAGAAGAGCAAGTCACTTTAATTGCGGTGTAAAATATTTTCGCTCGCTAAATCTATGTATTATATAAGCTCATAAGGAAAAAATGGTGCTAATGGCTCAGATTTCGATGCACCATAAAAGAAATAAAAAAAAAAAAAAAAAAAATAAGGACAATATAAGAAGATTCCGAACCATTTCATGTCTGTTAATAAAATATTTTATTCTAATCTCAATAACGCTACACTTATACACAAATAAATGTTTTTTAGGTATCTATTTAATACGAATAAAATAAGGTTATAATGAGCGATCCGCTGTGGCATACACCACTAGGTCAGTACCACTGTGGTATGTAAAGAGCGGCTGTTCTGATACTCCCAAAAATTAGAAATCCTACATTCCTAAAGTTGTTTGGAGGCTTATCTTTATGACTCTAGAAAGGGACTTACAGATGACGAGGGTACACTGGGAGGTACCTGGGGACAGGGAAAATGCCCCCCACCCTAAGCCTCCTAGCTCCTCACCTTCGAATTCCTATTATTTTGTTCAATGAATTTAAAAAGTCCGACTCGCAGGAACTGCAGCATCTTAGCGCGGTTCCGTTCATGTCCCTAGTGCCATTTGATAAGCTTAGAAAAGAAATAAACTTATTTTTTTTATATATCTCGTGAAAATTGTCAAAATCCTCTCGAACATCTCGAATAAAAGTGATATTAAGGCGTCAGGGACACCGACAGTAGCTAACTTTTACACAGAAGCGGAAATTACAGAATCTGGCTCCCATTCTAAAGCAAAGCTCTATAAATCAATACAAAATATGCCTAATAAAGCCTTTCTAGTGGATACAGAAGCATGGGCGTATATGAGGGGGGGGCTGAGGGGGCTGCAGCCCCTCCCGAAATTTTGAATTGATGATAAAAACTTCTCGTAAAACCCTTAAAAATAAATTAAATAAGATTTCAGCGTTTTAGTTGCCTAAAACTATTCCAAGCTCTAAATATTTAGTATTCCATACCCTGGAAATGGTCTCAGCCCCCCCCCTGAAATTGTTTTTATATACGCCCATGTACAGAAGGATCAAGAAGAAGTACACAAGATTGAGTAGAATACCCTGCCTAATATAGCCTATATAGAAGAATATGCCGAATAAAACCTATCTAGTTAATACACAAGGACAAATAAAAGTCTTGACGAATAACAAGTCAAGAAAAAAAACTTTATTTAACAAAATAAAACAAAGTTTAGTTGCCCAACTACAATAGAATAATATACCTAATTAAGTCTATGGAGTAGATACAAATGGACCAAAAACAAGTCTTGTGGAATATGGTTTTTTTTCTAATTAAATACTTTTTATCAATATTTAGTATATAACCTTTGTTGAAAACTATTGATTGCTAATTGATGAATCGGTTTACAACTAAGTAGTCTTTATGAATATTTAGTATATAACCTATGTTTGGATCTGTGTTTTTGGGGTGCTCTCCGCCTAGGCTATGTATTTGTGTCGGCAGATACCTGGGGTATATTTACAGCTCTTGAGGATTAACTCTTAGCAGGTAAATTTCCTGCGGACCTTCTGCTTCTACGGGCATTGAATCGCCATATTCGCTCATAGTATCTAACCGTTGTGAAGTTTATTTTTTTGGATTTAGGACTTAATATACATATGTAGACTAAATCATAGCAAGAAGTAATCCTCCGTCGTCGGTCCTTAACTATGTAGACTCGCTAATGTTATCCAATTTTAGATACATCGTATTTAAAATCCACAGCAAAAACACGACATTTCATCAGAATCCCCTGCTGAATAAAACTTATATAGAATAATATGCAAAATAAAGCCTATCTAGTGGATAAAAATAGAGGAAAAAAGCCGTTCGTGGTGGTAGAAAATCTTAAAAGTATTTCGCTCAGAAATCTCCGAAATATTGTCACTAATTTTACGTATCCTGTTTTATAGCCAAATAGATTTATATTCTATAATCAATAAGAAAAACCTACTAACAATAAAAAACTATGGGTAACAGATGAAAATAGGGAATACCAAGAATAATTCTAAAGAACGAAATCAACACCAGTACTGTAATCTAGATATTCATACGGCATCTTCGAATTCTAACAAACAAAATATTGATTCTAATTATACGTATCCTGTTTTATTGACAAATACATTTGACTACTATAAGCAATTAAAAACACTAGGGAATATGCCAAAGAACTCGGAATAGGAGCCTCGACAGTTTCAAGACATTTGAAGGAAATCGACAAATCCAAAACTGACATTTCATACGGTACAGCCTGATATATTTTTAACAATGAATTGCATTTCTTATTTTAATTAATCTGTTTTATTGTCAAATACATTATCCTACTATAACCAATGAAAAAACAACAAGGAATAAAAACAAACAAGAAGAACCGTTCGAATAAACGAAATAAATTACTTCAAAGTTTAAGCACTTATTTCTCCGATTGACATAGCCTAATCAAAAATTGTTTTAGAATCTTTTTTGTAGAACATTTAGTAAGCTTTCGCATGGTAACCCTCCGTTTACCAATATTCCTAACCGTCTTCGAGATATCAGGGAATGTATACGAAGTTCCCAAAACATTTCATGTCTGTTAATAAAATATTTTATTCTAATCCTTCCTTAGCTCCAAACGTAACCGAAATTTTAACATATTAGTGTTGATGAAATTCAAACATGCAGAAAATGTTTCAACTGAATCCCATAATTTTAAGTATCAAAATCAAATACAAAAAGAACAGTTCGAATAAGGGAAATCAATTACTTTAAAGTTTTAAGCACTTATTTCTCCGATTGACATCGCCTAATCAAAACTTTTATTACAACCTTTTTTGTAGAGCATTTAGTAAGCTTTCCAATGGTATTCTTCCGTTTCCCAAGATTCTTAACCTTTTTCGAGATATTAAAGAAAGTATACAAAGTTACCAAAACTTTTTTATGTCTGTTAATAAAATATTTTATTCTAACCCTTCCTTAACTCCAAACGCAACCAAAATTTCAACATATTAGTTTTAATGAAAGTAGAAGATGCAGTAAATGTTTCAACTGAATCCCATGATTCTAAGTACCCAAACCAAAAACGGCATTCAAAAATTATTTTTTTCAGTTTTCTCGAAAACGGTTAAAGCTATCGCCTTAAAAATGGTTTCATTCGTTTTCCTAGCCCAAGAAACCTATAAAACGAGTACTTACAAGCTTATGAACTCAAAAACGTAAGCGTTACGATTTTTTTTGCGCGAATTTCGCCCCAAACGCCATCTTCCAGTGGGCGCATTTTGCTGGTTAACGAACTTGACCTTTCAAATTGGACGACAGATTTTTGTACCAAATTTCATCAAAATCGGACCATCAGGGAAGCCAGAAATGAGCGAACAGACAAATATATATATATATATATATATATATATATATATATATATATACAAATATATATATATATATATACAAATTTGAACCACCGTTATTTTCGGTCTCTAGGGGTTCTGAAACGCGAAATTTTCTTGTCGGCACTTCCGGATTGTTTCATTGTATCAACCTTATAAGCGGGGTTCCTCCCTATGGGGGAGGGAGGAACCGCGCTAAAAAAGAATTAATAAATAGATAAAAACTGCTGAAAATAGGGAATACCAAAAACAATTCTAAAGAACGAAATCAACACCAGTACAGTAATCTACATATTCATAGGGCATCTTCGAATTCCAAGATGCCGTTGAAACAAAATATTGTTTCTATTTATACGTATCCTGTTTTATTGACTAATACATTTGACTACTATAAGCAATCACAAAAATAACGAGCAGTGAAAAACACTGTAGGAAACACACAAAAAGATTCGTTCAAATAAACGAAATTACCTGTTTTCCCCATCGCAAATGTCTTCCCATCGCAAATGTCTTCAAAACATTTTTTGTAGAGAATTTAGTAACCTTTCGAATGGTAATCTTTTGCTTGCCAAGATTCCGAACCGTTTACGTGATATTAATGAAAATATACGAAGTTCCCAAAACTTTTCATGACTAAAAATGAAATATTTTATTTTAATCCTTCCTTTACTCCAAACGTAACCAAATTTTCAACATATTAGTTTTGATAAAATTCGAACATGCAGAAAATGTTTCAACTGAATCCCATGATTCTAAGTACCAAAATCAAAGACAAAAAGAACAGTTCGAATAAGCGAAATTAATTACTTTAAAGTTTTAAGCACTTATTTCTCCGATTGACATCGCCTAATCAAAACATTCATCAGAACCTTTTTTGTAGAGCACTTAGTAAGCTTTCTAATGGTATTCTTCCGTTTACCAAGATTCTCAACCTTTTTCGAGATATTAAGGAAAGTATACCAAGTTACCAAAACGTTTTATGTCTGTTAATAAAATATTTTATTCTAACCCTTCCTTAACTCCAAACGTAACCAAAAGTTTAACATGTTAGTTTTGATGAAATTCAAACATGCAAAAAATGTTTCAACTGAATCCCATGATTCTAAGTACCCAAACCAAAAACGGTATTCAAAAACTATTTTTCCAATTTTCTTGAAAACGGTTAAAGCTATCGCCTTGAAAATGGTTTCATTCGTTTTCCTAGCCCAAGAAGCCTATAAAACGAGTACTTACGAGCTTATGAACTCAAAAACGTAAGCGTTACGATTTTTGTTGCGCGAATTTCGCCCTAAACGCCATCTTCCAGTGGGCGGATTCTGGTGCTTAACGAACTTGACCTTTCAAATTGGACGACGGATTTTTGTACCAAATTTCATCACAATCGGACCATTAGGGAAGCCAGAAATGAGCGAACAGACAAATATATATATATATATATAAATAAATATATACACATATATATATATATATATATATATATATATATATATATATATATACGTATATATATATATATATATATATACATATATATACAAATTTGAACTACCGTTATTTTCGGTCTCTAGGGGTTGTGAAACGCGAAATTTTCTAGTCGGCACTTCCGGATTGTTTCATTGTATCAACCCTATAAGCGGGGTTCCTCCCTATGGGGGAGGGAGGAACCGCGCTAAAACGAACTAAAAAACAACAAAACAAATAAAACAAACTCTCACCTATCCTTCCGATGGTCCTCTCTACCGCTATCTTACATATCAAGCATTCTAGTTGTGTAGTTTAGAACAGGCAGTTTTAGTGTGCTCCCTCCCTTCTGGTGGGGCGAAATCCGCTAATGGCGACATTGTGATGACCCATTCACAATGTCGCCATTAGCGGATTTTGCCCCACCAGAAGGGAGGGAGCACACTAAAACTGCCTGTTCTAAACTACATAACTAGAATGCTTGATATGTAAGATAGCGGTAGAGAGGACCATCCTCTATATGAGGGACATCCCTAAACCTGATTCCTGCTGCCTGACCACGTACATGGGACCTTGTTCTAATTCTATTAATGTGACATGTCCTCTTTAGCTATTCCCCTCACAGCTCTCAGCCGCTAATTATATTTACCCTGGGAGTCTTCTTCTGATTCTTTAATCCGCAAGCTCCCTTTAACAGGATTATGAAGGGTTAACGTAGATTTAAGGTCTTTCCGAAGCCTTTCAAAGCTAACCTAAAGAGATCAATGGCTTTATACGAGGGGGTATGTACAACCTTTCCCACTGAAATAAGCCATTTCCTTAAGGGTTTATTTGATGTCATGCAAGTTTAGAGTTTAGTAAATTATGATATTAAAATGATGCACTTCATTTATAAAAGGAGTTCAGTAATTGAGTTCTGTATCATTGGATACTCTTTACTGCTGGTCGTATTTCTATTAATCGTCTACAGACTGAACCCAGTTCCAGTGTCAATTTTAAGGGTTGAAATATTAAAATATTTCAATGACCTTTATTATAAAAAAAATGCTGAATTGTATATTTTATTTAATGTTCCTAAAAGGGACCAGTGGCCTGTTGAGGGATTAGAATAGGGATGTCACATATGACGTTATTATTTACAGTAAATGTTCTCTAATCCGGCATCCTATGGCCTGCACGCTCGATAATACGGAATGGCAGGGGTGTCAAGGCAAAACATAAAAAGTGTTCCTCTTCAGTTCTTGTGCACCAATTCCGCGAAATCCCCATCCCATAAACCCCTTGGTGCCCGAAAGGGTCGTCCAAAAATTCCCAGGAAACTCTTTCTGGGATCAAATACGTACTTGTTGCCAGGCCAGTTTACAGCTTTCGACTGAGGCAGTATAATTTTAATAGTGTGAAATTTTATTTTAGTAATTTTACATTAAATATATACTAGTCTTATAGTCTATATTTCGTTTAATTTTCACCTCTAAACATTTTTTTCAACATACATCCGATAATCCGGTGTGCTTCAAGTCCCGAACGTGCCGGATGAAAGGAAGTTTACTGTATTTACATTCTAACGTCCACGTAACATTTTAGATAAGGGTTAACTGCAGGTTACTACACTTTTCTGGCCAGAATACACCTAATTCCTTATTTTTTTTCGAAAGAGAAGCCACTACCTCTTGTGGGAATCGAACCCATGACACAGTTAATAGCATGAACCTTTTATCTTGACATCATCAACAGTTCAAGAGGAATGTTGGAATCTTCTGCAGATGACCAATAGAACATTGTTTCAGCTGAAGAGTGATAATCACTAACATCGACTTTAATATTATCTTCGTGTTGTACAGTATAGAGCCTAGTCATATCAGCCAAATATTGTTTACATTCTCAAAACAAGTATTCAAAAGAGACCTACTCGCAGGAACTGGATCATTTTAGGGTGGTCCCCATTTTTTACCAGCTAGAGAGCGAACAGAAATACTAAATGATATAAAGATAGTTGCATGCAACAAAACCATTCCCAAGTAATTTTGGTGGGACAATCTTAGTCGGAGAAATAACTGCATAAAACATTGTTGCTTTTATTTTTTTTTTTTATTTATTTATTGAGAGTACACAACAAAGGCTACATTGCTTTCCTGGGTTCATCGTTGCTATTATGGGTTCATTGTGGTTTTTTTCCTGAGTTTTTGTTTGCTTTTAGCACTTTTTTATAAATTGCTTTTAGATGTAAAAAACATTTTTCATTAAACAGGATGCGTGAAATGGCATGAAAGAAAGTTATGGAATGTTGAGTCCGACTTTTTTGTTATTCAGCAGTTTAGCACATTTGCGGAGATGTTTAAACATTACATATCGTACACATTCTATAAAGAATTCTATTGCGAAATATTCCGAAATCATTGTTAATATAGAATGAAGAGAAGAAAATGTTTAGGGAATCTTAGCGGTGAGGGGGTGTCTAAAACGAGAGAGAAATAGTGACATTTGGGAAGGATAGATGTAGGAGGGGTAGGGGAGAGGATATGGGAAAGAGACGGAGATACAAGATGGAGAGAGAAGGAGGAAGTGTTAGAATACATGTTAGAGGGTCTCGAAATGATGGGAGAGAGGGAAAGAGTGATGTGGGGAGGATATTTAGGAAGGTTGGCGAGATACGTTCCGAGTTTCTAGCGGAATACAGATCAGTACTGATTGTATGCACTTCTCTCTCACTCTCTATGTCATACTCTTTCTCACTGGCAATGCTTTTAATTCGGAAATATCTTCTTAAACTGCTTCTAAAATGGGTGTCAATATCAAAAATACAAGGGGTAATTCTACCTTGCTCGATCAAAATCAAAGTCACTTTCTTGAACTTATAAATTACAAATAAATTAATATTTTTCAATCCTTTATATCAAACCTTTTATATGGAATATTAAAGTATCCTAAAAAAAAGTTTCAATTCTTCGAAAAAAATAAAATGAGGACGCTGTAACTGGCGAACAGAAACGCTCTTTTTTCACGGGCGATAGTCTGCAGGCGGCAATTTTTAATCTAGAACGAAAAACTAAAATTATTTCGAAAGAAGAAGGTTAAATCTAGTAAAGTACCTACGTAGGATTTTTAAGAAATATTATTTCTTTCGAAAATGGTGAACAATCATTCATTCATGAATAACAAAAATTCGACGTACTTTACTAGCACATATCATTAGAAAGCTGGAGTTAAAAGGAGGTAAAAATTGAAGACGCCTGAGTATCGCCCGATTTGAAAAACAGTTTTGTGAAAAAGACGTAATATGTTCTTGTAATAAAGATTAAAAAAGTGGGTTTTAATTTTTAAATGTATTGAAGGAGGACGAAGAAAAATGTAACAATTAAAAAGGGAACAAATCGATTTTCGCTCAAAAGATTATCTTCAAATCAACATCGCGCTCACTCGGCATCGGAACTTCACTCGGAAAATCGTATTTTTGTCCATTTAAAAAATTTTTCTTCGCATAAACACACGTTCAGTAAAGGAAGAAATTTATTGCTTCAAATATACTTTCCGATATATTTTCTTAGATAGTGACAGGGGTTGCGTCATTTTAGCACGTTCCCATATGTATAATTCTATATTCTTCATATGATTTTTAAGCACAGATTACAAATTTTGTAGGTAAAATATGTATCCGTTTTCAGATAGTCTAAAGCGCATTGGAACTTCTTTTTTAAATGTTTAGCATTCCTCCAGAAGAGATACGTAAATTTTGGTTACAAGAAAAATGAAGAAAGGAATTTTTCTTGTATTTTTTTAATATCATGATAAAGGTGTGGTAATTGTGGTAAGTAGGGGGTAATCATTTGAACGGATTATACATTTCCTACTAGAAAGGATAAATCATAAATTTAGAATGGAGCTATTCAGTTGGAGAACGAAAGAAGGTACTTATTTCTCCGTCTGAGATCGCCCTATTGAAAATTACTTGGGAACTGTTCTCATAGAAAATGTTCTCAGCCTTCAAATGAGCTCACTTACCACAACATTCCTACTGTAATTCCTTCTCGTTAACGACGACATACATCGCTTTAAGAATGGCTGCATTAGGTTTCCTCTGATATAAAACAATTAAAAAGCGTACCTGTTAGCCAATCAACGTAAAAATTTAAGATAATTTTCGCGCGCAAACTTCGCTCAAAAAACCTTGCTCCGATGGACAAAATTTTTTTGTGCTAAATTTCATCAAAATCTAATCATTTTGGGGCAGCTAGTGAGTCAATAGACAAATATGTATATTTCTGTGTGTGTATGTGTGTGTGTGTGTGTGAGTGTGTATGTGTGTGTGTAAGTATATAATCAAATTTGAACCACCGTTATTTACCGTTATGGTTTCTGAAGCGTGCTATGATATTATAGTTGGAGTTCTGAAGTATGTTTATAAATTCATTTCAAAATTGATAGTTGCATGAACAAAATCTTTAAGAACTGGGGAGTTCCCACTTAACTGCGTCCACTTGATCCATTCCCGGTTAACTGCGTAGATCACTCATTCCCTCTTCATGCTTTCTAGGCTCAATATAGTAAAAAAAAAATAAAATAAAATAAAAATATGTATATTTCGTTACATTGCAATACTTACAAATTACTCAGACCCAAGACGATGCAGTTACTACAACTCATAGTTTTCACAAAAAATAATCAGAATTTGTTGAGAGGAGAATACGTTAGAATATTCCGTTCGAAATTACATATCTGCATTTCCCAGGACTTTATTTCGACAAGATAGAACTAGGAACACAATATACTATTTTCTACTATATTCTCTATCGCAGACTAGACTAAGTGTGAGCACACATAGCTTGGTAGATGTAGTTTGTCATGAAGTGAAGCCACAGAACCGCAGTTTGCCGTTTTATGGTTTGCTTTACTACTTCAAGTACTATTACCGCCTCCAGGCTCGTGGCTTGTAAAGCTTGGTCGGCGAGAACTACATCCTATCTACTAAACCCTAACAGTCTAGATTCAGTACTTTCATTGCTTTAGTAGCAAGAGATAGTTTTTAGTACACTGTATATAATTGATATGACCAAAGAACAACTTTTTTTTAACTTTAAACCTTTAATACTGGAATGTAAAATATTCGAAAAAGTTACGTCAACACAACTTGTTTCCAAATAATGTATGCCCCTTATGTGATTCAGAAAGTTGCTTTGAAACTTGCTTTTCCGTAACCTTAACTTATGAAAGCGTATTAAAGAAAAGTGGCCCTAATACACAGAAAGAGGAAATAATTCCCTCCTCTTTCCGGAATTTTGATAACTTTATTACCAACACCAAATACAATCACAACTATTTTTTAAAATCACAAAATAATTTTAAAATTCTGTTGCAAGATGACTATTTTTAATGGCACGAACCCAAAGTGCAAAAAATGTATTTTATAAGAACTCAAGGATGGAATCCGAACCACTTCGTGGCCAATCAATTCTACGGCTAACTATCCTCTTCGCATTATGTATTTATTTTACATACAAGAGGAACATTATATGAAAGTTATTTTCAATTTAGTCGAAATCCACAATTTCTTTAGTGTTTGAAATCGAAGTTTTCGGATTTCTCAAAGACCGTTAAACTGATGATTTGAAAAGGGTTTTCATGTCACACTATGTATGTAAAGTATATATTTCGGAAAACATATTAATGCAAAAACATTTCCGTTACGATTGGTTTCGTAAGACGTTTACCAGAAAAATCTGTGTCCTAGTAGTCAGATTTCGCCGATAACCAAATTTCATTTATTACACTTGAGAAAGAATATTTTTGTCAAATTTTATCAAAATCGATAAGGGATTCTAACAAAAACAAGTAGCACATGTAAACGTATGTTCAAGTACCTTTAGTTGAGGTTCTATTTACAAACACATGGCAAAAAAATAAACTAAACATTATCTAAGTAAATACTCTGCTACAATAACAATGCAAATAGCTTTAAACAATTTTCCTCGTTAGCTATTTAATGCAAAGCTCCTATTTAATTATGTTTCCCTTTATTAGGAGGAATAATTTATTATGTTCTTAGGGCATCAAACGTAGCTTAGTGGCCTCTTCCCATCCATTTTCTCTCCCTCTTCTTCATCCCCTCAGAGATACACATCCTCATTTTGTGTAATGTATGAGTAGGGATTAATTGAGATTTTCTTAAACCCCTTTCTTAGGGGGAATACATTGCCTCCATGACAGCAGTAAAATCGAACCTATGATAATATGGTGTGATAAACAGTTTTTTCGAGGATATTGAGAATGCGAATTCTTTAATGAACTGATGTATTGGTCAACAGGGAAATGATGATGATTATAATCGAATAATTATTCGTGAATAATTTCATAATAGTTCGATCATCGCGAATTCTCTCTAAATTGCAATCAGAAACAATTAAATTTTAAAAACCTTACATTGGTACAAAATGTTAACAAAAGAAATCTGATGTTGGATAAATCTGATGTGAATAAAATCCCATACCCCCCATAGTTTATTTTTTTTTGTGTTCTTTTTTTTTGTGTTTTGAACCACTAATTAATAACTTTTAGGCGATTCGCCAAAGTTGCGAAGCCTCATCAATAAATTAATTAATCATTAAGACATGATTAAAGAGCTGTTTGAACTGATTTACGCATAATTAATGCCCTGGAGTTCTTGATTTGAATTTAGGTTCGTTAACATGAGGAATATTTGCAAATTATGAAGTACTTATTTAAGAGATTATAAAGCTTTTCCCAATTTTAGATGTCTTTATTTTGGTATCGTATTAAGATTTATATTTACTATGACTGATTCTAAGTTCTGTAGAGCTTAAAACTCTAGTTGAGTTAATCCGCTAGGATTTTGTTAGATGTATTAGATAGCTTGGTTTGTTTTCATTTTTTTCGCAAATTCTGCAATCAACCAGCAGATTACAACATTCTGCTTAAGACGACGTCCTTACAATGCAAAATATTTCTTTCCTAATACTTCCATAAATCCATACATAACCAAAATGTTTGGATGAATGTCAAACGCCTGGGAAAACGTTCAACTGAATCCATTGTTTTTGAATAACCAAACCGAAAATTAGTTGGTTAAACTAATTTTATCCACTCTTCTAAAAACGGTTACAAAAGGATTTATAGGATTAACGACTCTAATTATCATTCTTTTATTCAGAAAATATCAAAGCACTTTAGAATGCAATATCGATACATGGAGTAATTGTTTTATTTATTTAATTTGCTTGGAGTAATTGAATCTATTCCGGAATACAATTAAACTATAGTATAGACAACTACAAGAAAAATCAAATTAACTGTAAAGTATCAAATTTAATAATATTCTAAATTAGCTCAACATTTTATTCTCTAATTTTATTTGTATCTGGTATTAAATAAAACATATACATTTCAAACAATTATCTTAATAGTTATAAAGAATCCATTATGATTTATCTGCCACGAATATTCTAAACTACATTACATAATTATATGTGAGTAGCCGTAGTGGATACATTAGGTTTATGAGAAATGCTCTCAAAATTCACTCTTTTGATATCAACTGTGGATGTTTTTTTAACATTATGCTTCGCAGGAATCACACCCTGCTTTCTCAGACGTGTTAATTTTATATAACATTTTCATAATATATGATCTTATCATAACATGGCCATTATAACCATATTCATGTTTCCTACCGCTGGAGAAGAAAGCCTTAAGCCTTATTAAAACATTACCTTGGAAGTCGTTCCATTTCATTCCCTAAGTTCATATACAAATAAAAAGTCCGCCATGCAGGAAAATAATTCTTCTTCTTCTTCCTTAGCTCTACAGCCCGGGGTGGGCCTTGGCTTCTTGAACAATAGTTCTCCAGATGTCTCTGTACTTAGCCTTTTCCTTCCAGTTAGAAACTCTCAAGCGCCAAAATAATTACAAAGCGCAGGAAAATAATTACAAAGCAGAAATTGACATTTTTATAGATTTTTTCGGCAGTTTAAAATGCATTTAGGGCTTTCAAGTCCGAGGAGAAAAATGTGTTATTTAGTTAAATTTCCTTCTAATCGGTTTGATAGTTTTTGTATAATAATTGAGCAATGGAGATATTCATGAAAAAATTAACATTTTTCATTTGAGAAATGAACAACAATGAATGACAATTTGGTTGCAAAATGTAGACGAAGTTTCTTTACATACTTGAAATATTTAAAAATATAAAAACCAATGGCATTCAAGCCTTCAAAAACATTTTACAGATTAAAAATCGATTAACAAGCCTTGAGGACTTTTTAAACAAAAATATTAACAAATATCCGCACATTTTCACTCGATTTGAAATTAGAAAACGGTGTTGGAATGAGCTCAAAAATCTCTTTTTGTCTTTTTGTGGACCTTCCAACGCAGTTTACTGTTTTTATTTCGTTGAAAATTTGCGGAGATATTTAATCTTCTTATGTGCGAAAATATTGTTAATACATTTAAAAACATCCTAAAGCCTCATATTTTCAGAGGTATGAGCAAAAGAAAGGGTTTTTTTTCTTTTTTTTTTTTTTCTTTTTAAAAACGATGTATGTAAAATTTCTCGATATATCGCCCCTACCATGTCAAATTATCGAATATGCAAATCGGAGCAAACTAGAGAACGAACATATTCTATCCATTAATGAAGGAAGATATTGAAAAATGGTCTTAATCGATACTTTATTTAATGCATTAAATAGACTAACCCCTATTCTAAAGGGGTTAGTGTAGCGACAAGCCATGTCGTCCACTATCCAAGAGCTAAGTCTCGAATCTGAATAACGAGATTTTGCATATTCGGTAGTTTGACATGGTAGGGACGATATCGTCGCTACAAATGCAAAGTATCGAATGTGAAAATCACCACTTTTCAGACTGGAAAAGCATTTATTCATAACTTTTTTTTGGACGGTCAAATATTCGGCAGATTTGACCTTTTGATAGTTGAATACTTTCCCTTTAATAGAATGAAGTAAGATTCAAGAATTTGCCGTACATAAGTCCAGCAGAATTTAGTAAAGATTGACAATGAAAGGTGCATTTTTTCACATTCGTTACTTTGCATTTGTATCGACGATATGCTTACCTTAATTATTGTTTCAAGACTAAATTGGTGTGATCTATTCCTCAGACCTTAAGTCCTTTATTTATTTATACATTTAACGTTTCGGCCTTCAGGCCATTTTCAACAAAACAATAGAAAATTGTAAGGTGTTTTTGTGGGTTAATTTGATTATTTTAATTTAAAATTAAAAAAAAAAAATATATTGATTGTTATAAAAATGAGGATAGGCATAGATAAGTCTTATTAGATCGTGAAATGGTCTTGACAATGTGGGGGATAAAAAAGAAATGGTGTTTTTTTTTTTTTTTTTTTTTTTTTTTTTTTTTTTTTTTTTTTTTTTTTTTTTTTTTGGTGCATCTACTACCGAGGTCATTAGCACCAAATAGTGAATTGTTTCATTTTTAACATATGATGAAACAATTCTAACGAGGCTTAATGTAAAAGCCAAGTTTATTTATAACTTACTTCTAACTCTAATACTAAAAGTACTATGTACAAAGTGCGTTAGTTTCCTATTAGCATATATCGGAACTAACATTAATCCTAAATCTAAGCCTAAAGAGTATATTTACATATTTACATTTCAAAACACATTCACGATTATACACATGAAACAGAACACACACACACACACACACGCATAATAAATACAGCTATACTCTACATTCATACCAACACTAAGACTAAGCACACTCATACAATAAATACTTCCACTCTTACAAGATAAATAGATTAAAATAATATATAATATATACAGATTTAGAATATTTAATCATTACTCAACCTAAATCTGGTTATAAAGCTTTAGTTCTTTTAAATATTCTATTAATTTTTTCACAGACGCTTCTCTTTTCGACAACAGGTCCTTTAGGGCAATTGGGAGTAGATGTCGCTCCCTAGCCTCTCGGAGTGCTGGGCAGTCCACAAGAATATGCCGAACATCGAGAATGCCGTCACATTTCTCACACTGTGGTCGGCGTCTTCCCACCAGATGATGCCCATGCGTGAGGCGGGTATGGCCGATCCGTAATCGGGTTATTACCACGTCCTCACGCCTGTGCACACCAGCAGTCAGACTTCCAGTCATGACGCCATCCTCGATGTTCTTTAGGAATAAATCTTTGTTACTGTATTCTTCTTGCCACTTTTTCTTAACGAGGGTTTTCAGGAATAGTTTTTGGTCGTCCAGATGAACTGGACAGGCAGGATCCTCTGTTGCAGATGATGCCTGCCTTGCCAGCTCATCGGCTTTTTCATTCCCTTCAATATTGACGTGTCCTGGCACCCACAGGAATGTTACCACATTTCCCCGGAAAGTGACGTCATTAATTAATATTAGTATTTCAAGTAATAGTGAGTCTTTAGTAAATTTATTTTTCATTGCGGCAAGAGAGCTATGAGAATCAGTACACAATAAGAGATTCTGTTTCTCATAATGTTCACATTTTTCTAATGCTATTTTTATAGCTATTAACTCCGCATGGAAGATACTAGTATTTTTATGTAGAGGGACTGCAAACTGTGTTTGGTTATCGATGAATACACCACACCCAGTACCTGTTGCCGTTTTGGAGCCATCTGTGAAAATTACAAGATATTCTCTATAATGATGTAGTCTTTCATGGAAAATCGTTTTGTATATGGACGAAGCTGTGTCTTGTTTCCCGAAACGAGCCAGCGTGAGGTCTATTTGAGGGTCTGGGAGCATCCATGGACTCACGATCGGTGTTCGCACATCCATTAGATGCACCCAGGCCCCGCCATAATTACACAAGGTTTCTTGTGCCCTCACTACTAATGGCCTGGTTACAGATCGCCTAAAACTAAATTCGTTTGATATAATATTATTTTTCATTGTTGCTTGCATAAAATGACCAGTTTTTGCTCGTACCGATAAAGCGTAAGAGAGCATCATCAGATTTCTTCTATGCTCGGGAGGCAAATGGCCTGCTTCCACATAGATAGAATCCAATGGGCTCGTACGAAAAGCTCCGATCGCAGATCGCAACCCTGCATTATACAGCCTATCAAGCTGTTTGAGCCACGATCTGCGAGCAGAGCCATATACAGCACATCCATAATCGACTCTGGACCTAATTAGAGCATCGAATATCTTTAACAAAATAGATTTCTCCGCACCCCACTGCAATCTTGACAAGGCCCTTAACACATTCAAAGACGACTCACATTTTTGGATGGTATGATTTATGTGGGGTTTCCACCTTAGTTTGCTATCCATTATTAGCCCCAGGAATTTATGTGTTTCTGCGAAGATTACCTCACAATCACCCAGCGTTAGGCGTGGATGATTGTGAGGTCGCCGAAGCCTACAGAAGTGTAGAGCCACAGTTTTCTCCACAGAAAACGTGAACCCTCGTCGGGTCGCAGTATCGTAAACCAGGTCAACTGCCTCCTGTAATCTGTCGGCTCCAACAACTTCCGCTGGGTGGGTCTCAAAGAGAGCGAGGTCATCTGCGTAGAGAGATCGACCAATTTCTGCATCTATGTTGTCAGCTATGCCATTTATCGCAACAAGAAACAGGGTGACGCTGAGGATCGATCCTTGTGGAACTCCGGTTTCCTGCACCTTCATGGAGGACAGGGCGTTGCCAATTCGTACCCTGAAGGTTCTTCCTGACAGGAAGCACCTCAGGAAAAGAGGCAATCTGCCCTTGAACCCCCATCCATGCAGACGTCGAAGAATGTCATGCCTCCATGCTCTGTCATACGCCTGTTTCATGTCGAAAAAAATGGCTGTCATATGTTGGCGGGAGAAGAATGCTTTTTGAATATTATGCTCCAATAGTGATAACTGGTCTTGAGTCGAAAAACCTTGTCTGAATCCAGCTTGGTATTGCGATATGAGATTACGTTTTTCCAATCCGTGTACTAACCGATAGTTCACCATGGACTCCAGGAGCTTTCCCATGCAACAGAGAAGTGAGATGGGTCTATAGCTTCCTGGATTCATAGGGTCCTTACCGGGTTTCAGGATTGGAACAATAATCGATTCTTTCCAAGCAGCAGGAAACTCTCCATTGGTCCAGAGTCGATTATACAATTCGAGCATCTTACTTTTCCCTTCTTCTGGTAGATTTTGCAACATTTCATAGGGCATTCCATCGCATCCAGAAGATGTTTTCTGGGATGCAGCCTGAAGAGCCCTGTTAAATTCGTCCATTTTAAATGCAGTATTATAGTCTTGGGAGATGTCGTCTACCGGTCCGAAGTCGAGAGGAATAGCCTCCTCAGTGTCCTTAATACGTCGGAAGTCTTCCGTATAAAGTTCTAGGCCAAATGCGGAGAAGAAATAATCAGCAAACACATCAGCGACATCTTGTGCGTCGCTGATGTAATTGCCCTCACTGAACAGAGTAGGGGTTTTGTTTCTTGTAGTCCTTCCCCCCATTGCTCTAATTTTCCTCCAGACTTCGGACGGGGACGCATCTTTTGTCATAGTGCTAACATAAGAGGCCCATGAATCCCTTTTTTTCTTTATTTTTAATCGGCGCTCAACTGCTCTAGCCTTCTTAAATGCTATCAAGTTAACCTCGGAAGGATGCCTTTTGAAGCGATTAAACGCTTTCTTTTTAGTTCTATTAGCCTCCCAACATTCCTCATCCCACCAAGGTACTGGGATTTTCCTTGGGTAAGATGAGGTAAGAGGGACTGCCTTCCGTGCGGCATTATTAATAGATTTTGATAGCTCTTGCAGCGCCTTTTCTGTTGTATCTGCTGAGTCGGGAACAACAAACGATTCCCTGAACTTATCCCAATCAGCCTTTTTTACATTCCATTTCTTCGGTTTTCTATGTTCGTTGTATCTGCCAGCCAAGGTAACTAGAATGGGGAAATGATCTGATCGGTGCAGATCACTCAGAGTATTCCATGACAAGTGCCTTATTACAGAGGTGCTCGTGATAGTAAGATCTATTGCATCTAGCGATCCTGATGATTCACAAAAATGTGTCGGAGATCCATCATTAAGGACCAGGAGCTCCATCTCCTCAAGCATCTCATAGAGTAGACGACCTTGAGGAGTAGAGCGCCTTGATCCCCACACAACGTGGTGTGTATTGAAATCTCCGAGAACTATAACAGGTGGAGGTAATTGCTCAATTATATTTTTAACATCTCTAACGTCGTAAGCTCTGCCGTCTGGGAGATACAACGAACATATACTAGCATCAATCGGAAATTTCAGTCGAACAGCGACTGCTTGTAGACGTGTGTCTAATCTTATAGGCTGAGCACCAAGGCTTTCCAAGGTGTACAATGCCACACCTCCGTGGCTTCGCCCACCCGGGAAAACCGTTGGCTCTTTGTGGACACAGTCGTACCCTGCCAAAGGCCTGGCATGACCCGCAGAAAATTTAGTTTCCTGAAGGGCCAAGACCGATGGGGTGTACGTTTTCAATAAGAAGCGTAGCTCGTCGCTGTGCTCAGAAAATCCTCGTATATTCCATTGAAGAAATTTGTTAAGTTGGGACATGTTAAGAATATATGTCGATTGTCATTTCTCCGACTCAGCAGACTGTTTCTTTCGCCCACGTTTTCGTCCTTTGGGCCAACCTTTCTTTTTATTTTTTACAGGCGAGAACAGACCACCACTCTCATCTCCCGTATCATCGACGCCATCCGCGTCTGAGATCGAGGCAATAGGCAGTGGGTCACTCACGCCTTTTTCCACAAATTTAGGGGGAATTTTATTCCCTATATCATTGTTCTCACCCACCGAAGTGGATGAGGTAGAAGGGTGGAATATGGGAGGGGGAGGGGTGGGGATGGATGAGAGAGGAGGCAGGGAGAGGACTGATGAGGGCAAGGGGGGCTTAGGAAGGGGATTGGGGATAGGAGAAGGTTTAGGGGGATTTAAGGGAGGTTGAGAAGGAGTTAAATTTTTACATTTTTTGTGTTCGCCAGTTTTTGGAGTTTCTTTTAATATTTTGTCACTTTTAACAGCACTAGAGTAAGTGCCTCTCCAGGCATATGAAGTGCTATTCACCAATGCTCGCGCTTGAGGAAATGTCAGTTCTTTAATTTCAGTTCTCATTCTCATTATTTCTTTTTCTATTTTGTATTCCATGCATTCTCTTGATCGTGAATCATGGGGCCCATCGCAGTTCGGACATTTGGGGGGTGACGGACAAGGATCAGCACTATGTGATGGATAACCACAAGTACAAATCTCCTGTGCCGATTTATACCGTGCAGCCGAATGTCCAAACTTCTGGCACTTGAAACATCTCAGAGGGGGAGGAATATAAGGGCGAACTTTTAGCTTATAAAATGCCGCTTGGATGCTGGAAGGGATCTCAGGCTGGTCAAACGTAAGCATCACGCTTCCCGTAAACTCCAGCCTTTCTGCACCACCGTTCGCAGGCCCTCTCTTACGAAAAAATCTGCGAACAGCGATGACTCCTTGGTCTTTTAGTCCCTCTAATATTTCATCGTCAGTTGCGTGTTCTAAGTCGAAACAAGTTATCTTGCCTCTGGATGAATTCAGTGTCTTATGCAATTCAGCATTGACACTGAAAATACCCAGAGTCTTTGAGTTTATGATCTTGTCGGATTGCTCCTTGCTAGCCGCCTCAACCAGCAATGAGCCACCCGACATTTTACTCAGTCCGACTACTGTCCCATAACTTTGTGCTACTAATTTATTAATAAGAAACGGGGACACTTTTGTAAATGTGTCTCCCTCCGCCCTACTTATAACGATAAATTTAGCAAATTTCGGGGTTTTCGGAATAGACATTTCCTCGATCGCTCGTTTTTTCCCTCGCTTTGTCCGCTTATTCTCGGGAGACTTTGTTGGCGTTGTATATGGCTCCAAAGTATACCGAGAAGAAGAGGAAAGTGAGACTTTACGCTCTTGATGCTGGTTCTTACTTTCTGCAACCAGATTTAAAGATGCATTAGTCCCAGGAGCACCCTCCGGTGTCCCTAGGGTCAGATGTTGAGTAGATTTGGATAGGTCCGTGTTCATGCTAAGGTCACTCAGGGGGGCCTGCTTACCCTCTGAGGTATCCGATAAGGGGAGTCCGGCTGTTTCCATTTTAGTACTTGTAGGAAATTAATATTTTAGTGACTCAGACCCCTAATCCTCGTCACCGAGTCTGCTGGTGGGGCTGCCACCTAGGCCGGCAGACCGGCACAGTTCCTCCCGAAGGAGAGGATCCGCTCAGCAGGGGAGGCGTCCCTGCTTCATCGCGGATCCCCGCCTCTGCTGTTCGCCGTTCTTATGGGTTCACCAAAAGAACGTTGCCCAGGGGGTACCACGGGGAGATCAGCAGTAGGCGTTGACGGGAATCAGGTATACTAGGAGATGCTAAGCAGTGGAATAGGGCACTATAGCTTAGCAGAGCTCGCATAAGAAGTCGGACGGCTCCCATATCCGCACGTCCGCTCCAGCAACCCTTTAGCCCGCCCATTTACCCCCCAAGAAATGGTGGTGTTTAAGTTTTGGAAGATACCTAGAAATTTGAAGAATGGTTTTAATGATTGTAATTACCAGGATGACAAGGCCTATACTGGAAAAGTTTTTAAAAAAGAGGCTGCTGGAAATGAGGTAAACAATAGAATAAAATAATAAATAGGGTTAAATTATTATAAATTATTTAATAAGAGGGTTATATTAAGTTTTTTGTAACACTTACTTTATTTTACTTCTAGAAAGTGAAAATGGCCTGAAGGCCGAAACGTTAAATGAATAAGTAAATAAAGGACTTAAGGTCTGAGGAATAGATCACACCAATTTAGCCTTGAAATTAGTCTGACCTCAGAATTCGTTCCCTTTTTTTCAGAAAAAAAAGGATAATTTAAAAAAAAAAGATAATTATTGTTATTTGAATTGATGCGATAATATTCCCGCAGAAATTTACTAGCCCCTTCTTAACTTCTAATTCAAAACAGATGCGCCTAGACTATTAAGGTTTTGTTTAAAAACAATACAGAAACCAATTTCGAATCTCCATTATACTCTAAGACTTTAGTCCTTTTTCTATTGACACGATAAAATGCTCTGATAAGAAGTAATAGAATTGCTATCAGCTGGTGGCCTCCCGGTGGGTTCTATTCTATATAGGGGTATATATGGTGCTTCCCCATCCAGAAATATTACCCTTATCTTTAATTAGTTCACCTTTTTCCAATTTCACCCCCAGATTATATCTTTTCGGATTGCCAAAGAATAAAATGATTAAACCATCTTTAATTAATTGTGTTCGATATTTTATATTTTTTGTATTAACTCACTTTGAAATTGTTGCCGAGGGTAATTGCTCCAAGGAATATAAATAGAATTTATTTTCCTGACAATATAAGATGCAATAACATTTTCCGTAATAGAATTTCTAGAAATTGTTCGTTTATTTATTCATTGTTCCGTTACAGATAAATTATCACATATTCTGATCGCTTTAAAACAATCTTCGCTTTTATTCATTTTGTTCGCAATACTGAATTTGCTGTTTTCCACTTTTCAGGTAACATATCGCTCATTTAAGTAGATTACTTTGTACCATTTTAATAATGTTCATATTTCATTATTAATTTAATTATTATTATAATAATAAAAATTAACAACGAAAATAAAATGAAGTTAATTTTCAAAAAGTAGTTACAGCAAGTAATCCTATTTAGTAATACTTTTGTAACAACGACGGTGAAAAAATAGGAAGTAAGTGGTAAGCAAAATATTAGTTTAATACATTCCTCAAAATATTACCTTGAAAACCGTTCCACTTCATTCCCTAAGTTAATATATAGTATATATTATATACACAAAAACTCCGCCGCGCAGGAGCTGCATTTCTAACCCCATTCCTCAAAAGGTCCTCTTCATAGTTTACTTAAAATAACCTATACAAATTTCTACAAGAAAATCTGCTATAAATACTCAATATTTCATTTTAATACTGGAAAATGCCATTAAACGACTGTAGTTAAACTTTGGAGTTGATTGACTGAAAATTCTTGTTGGTAACCAGTCGTTAAAAACTGTTTTGAGAATAACATCTTCTTAAAATTGTTTATTTTTTTTTTTAATTTTGGAAAGTTCTTGGTGTACGCGAGAAATCTAATTATAAATTCTGACAACGGGCTCAACTATCTAGGATATTTTCTTTATTTTAAAATCTGGCTTATCATTATTCTGAAGAAGGCGCTGGAGATTTTCGTTAGGGGAGAAGCAACTTATCCCTTCTTCTTTTATGGAGACAAACCAACCGAAAACTTCTTGAAGAGATAAAACATTACCAACAAAGTTAAAATTTTTCGTTCCTTTAAACAAAGAATGTACAAATATTACGTTAATTACTATATGGACTTAACAAGCAATTGAAAAAATATTAGAAACATTAATGATCTGTAAATTAAAATATACCTCATGTAAATATATATATATATATATATATATATATATATATATATATATATATATATATATAATACGTCTGTTAATACGATAACGATTGAACGAGTTTGTTACCCAGCAAAATCGATGTTTACCAATATTCGCAAAATCAGTCCATCTGGAGAGGGACGTGAGATTACTCAGTACCCCCGCAATGAGTACATTGCGTATATCGGCCATAATATATGTTATACAAAACTAGGTATACGTTGTGTCTGTCTAAAGAATGTATGTATGAATGGGGTTTAAGGACGAAGAACGTCAAAGGTTACCATCGTCCTGTAAAGTGTTTTTCAATGAAAATTATTTTGTACTATAAAGGTATGCACTACATATATTGTCGAGGATGCTCTTAAGTTGTAATGTTATATAATGTTCAAAAAGGGTTTTTAAAAATGGTTCTGAAACTGCTATGGCTAATATAATTGTTTTACATGGATACTGCTAAAATAATAATTATGGTGATATGAGCTTGGTCCGTTACGGCATATTATTTAAAACTATACGCAATCAATGCATCTGCGTTCAAGGTATAGAATATATACAGAAATTATTTATTTTATTTTTTTTTTTTTTTTTTTTTTTTTTTTTTTTTTTTTTTTTTTTTTTTTTTTTTTTTTTTTTTTTTTTTTTTTTGCTATATTTCTGTGTATAATTTTGATTTTTTAAGAAAATTTAATACTTTGTCCACCATGGAGGGGTTGTCTGCAAGTGCTTCAGATATATCTTTTGGAATTTCGTTCTTCTCTAGGGCTTCTTCGTATAACCTGCAAGACTCGAAGATATGCCGCACAGAAATCGGTTCATTACATGACACACATATAGGCTTTTCCTTCCCCTCCATAAGGAAACCATGAGTAAGTCTGGTATGACCTAGGCGAAGGCGAGCTAAAACTACCTCGTCTCTTCTACTGCTGCATTGGGATGATCGCCATGGCCCTAGACTTCTTTTGACCATTTTCAATTTATTTTCGGAGGCCTCCGTCCACATGGAGTGCCACCCCATCTTTATTCTCTCTACAGAAGGCGCACATAATTCCTTGGGTGTTAGGGTTGTGGGTGTGATTTCCGTTAGATCGTGGGCTGCTTTTGCCGCCATATCGGCAATTTCATTCCCCAATATTCCCTTGTGGCTAGGAACCCAAAAGAAATTAACTGTTTTTCCTGTAGCGTTCAGCATTCGGATATATATTTGGATTTTTAGGCTTACTGGATTTTTTGGGTACATCTGTAGTATGGAGCGGAGCACACTTTCTGAGTCGGAACACACAATTATGTTTTTCTTCACCTGGGACATGGAGAATTGTAAGGCTGCTGTTATGGCATGTGCTTCTGCAGTAAATATTGTAGTGCGTGGGTCGAGTTTGAACTTGCGGGTTGTCAGAATATCGGTGACAGCACAGGCGGTTGATCCATTAATTCTAGAGCCATCTGTGTATAAAACAAGCTTGTCCTGAATCTTGTCCAGCATTTCGAGGAGTGTTGCGTTCACCTGAGTGGTGTTAATGTAGGCTTCCTTTTTAAATCTAAATATGCAGTTAGGTTTTTCAAGAGTCCAGGGAGGGGTGTCCAGCGGTGGTAAGGGCAAATTTGTCTTCAGCATATCTTGAACTACAAGAGTCATGCGTAAAGATAATGGTTTAGAAGCTGATGTGTTTCTATTGTAAGCATTGACATATTGAGGACTGAAAATGTGCTTGTAACAAGGGTGTTGAGGCATTTTATAAATCTTGCAGATATATTTAGCAGCTAGTGTGTGACGCCTGAATAATAGGGGAGTCGTACCTGTTTCTACTGAAAGAGTGATCACAGGGGTTGAACGGAATGCTCCAGTGGCAAGGCGAAGGCCAGTGTGATGCACTGTGTCAAGTGCACTCAGAAGCGCAGGTTTTGCTGAACTATACACTAAGCATGCATAATCCATTTTTGAACGTATTAAGACTTTATATATTTTCAGGAGTGTCGCTCGTTCAGCCCCCCACTTAGTATTCGCTAAAATTCTGAGTATGTTCAGTTTTTTCATGCATTTTTCTCTCAGGTCTTTGAGGTGAAAGCTCCAGGTCAATTTAGGATCCAACGTTACACCTAGAAATCTTGTGCGCTCAACATATTTTAGTGGAGCTTGCCCTAAAGTGAACACAGGAGGTGCATCGCTGTTTCGTGAGCGAGTAAAGTGCATGCAGCAAGTTTTGTCAAGGGAGAAGGTAAATCCAGACTCTTTACTCCACTCGTGTATCCTGTTAATGGCAGATTGCAAGTGTTTTTTAATATATGCCAGACTCCTAGATCTACACAGAAAAGCACAGTCGTCTGCATAGAGGAGTCCTTTAACATGGGCGTTTGAAATTTCAGTGATATCGTCTATGTTTATGTCAAATAAGGTTGTGCTGAGGTTACTGCCCTGTATAATGCCTGTCAACATTCGGAATTCATCGGATAAAGTGTTCCCTAAGAGGACTTGAAAAGATCTGCTCCCTAGGAACTCTTGAATGAACGTAGGTAGGTTACCTCTGAAGCCCCAGTGATACAACCTAGATAGAATTTTGTGCCGCCAGGCTGTATCGAACGCATTCTTGATATCGAAAAATATCACTACAACATGTTGCTTGTTAATGAATGCGTTTTGCAGCTCTGCTTCCAGCATAACCAAGTTATCCACCGTAGAGCGGCCTTCACGGAATGCCGATTGAGTGGAGCTTAGGAGCTTTTCCTTCTCGAGCGTCCACAAGAGTCGCTTATTTACCATACGCTCCATGACTTTGCACATGCAACTGGTGAGCGATATTGGACGATAATTCGTTGCTTGGCTTCTATCTTTTCCTTGTTTCGGGATGGGAACGACGTATGATTTTTTCCAACTTTCCGGAATTCTTCCAGAGGACCAGATTTGGTTGTAGAAACTTAGGAGAGCAGTGAGAGATTGTAGTGGTAATCTTTTAATCATCTCGTACATGATTCCGTCAGGACCAGGGGATCTTCCTTTTAAGCTCTTCATTGTAGTTTTCAGTTCCCACATTGTAAAAGGCCGGTTGTATTCTTGGAAGGGGGATTGGTCGTTGAAGTTCAGTTCCTTAGTTTCTTCTAAAGCCTTGTGTCTTAGAAACTCTTCGTCGAATGGGAAGTCAGTTAGAGCATATATTCTGCCAAGATGGTTTGCAACTTCCATAGGATCATTAATTGTGGTATTGTTGATTAACAATGTGGTTGGTGGAGTTGTAAAGCCTCCTTTTATTGCCCGAATCTTCCTCCACACAGTGGAGACAGGAGTGGATTCATTTATTTCTTCGACGAATGCTTTCCAGGATCGCTTTTTGCTATCTTGTATGATATGTCGGGCTTTTGCTTTTTCCTTTTTGTACGTAAGTAAATTTTCATCAGACATATTTTTCTGGAACCTTCTATAAGCTCTCCGCCTGGATTTAATAGCATTTTTACATTCGTCGGTAAACCATGGGACATGTTTTCTTCTTGGGCTTCTGAGATTTGTTTGAGGTATAGATTCCGAGGCAGCTTGGGTTATTATATGAGTGATTCTTTCACAGTTTGAGTTTGGGTCAAGAAGAGTGTTTTTCTCAATATTTGCACGTTCCTGGTATACATCCCAATTAGCCTTAGAGAGGACCCATTTCCTTCGAGATCCAGGGTTCACATCTTTCGTGAATTTCGTGTTTTTAATTATTATTGGAAAATGGTCACTACTGTGTTGGTCTTTCGTGACATTCCATTGAAACTGGAGGGCGATGCTTGGAGAGCAGGCAGCAACATCTATACACGTCAGTGTCCCACGTGCTGAATCGAGGTGAGTAGGTTCTCCGTTGTTAAGAACGATGATACCTAGATCTCGGTAGACTGAGAGTATTTGAATTCCCCTGGGGCATGTGTTTGAGGACCCCCATTCATTAGCATGTGCGTTTATATCTCCTAGGATTACCTTAGGTTGCGGTATTTGTGAGCATAGGTTGAAGAAATCTTGTCTACTGATGACGTCTTGAGGTGGGAGATATATGTTGCACAGGTATATAGGGGAGGGGGTGTAAATTTTAACTGCGATTGCTTGGAGTTGTGTGTTGATAGTGACGGCTTCTGCAGGGACGGAGTCCGAAACGGAGATAGACACTCCTCCACAGACCTTCTTGGGGGAGACGTGATCCAACCGAAATGTTTTAAAGCCTGGAAGAGTAAAACTGTCAGAAGGCTTAAGACGAGTTTCTTGAAGACAGATGCATTTGGGTTGATACTCGTTTATGAGTAGTTGTAGCTCACTCCTATGAGTTTTAAGGCTAGTACAGTTCCATTGTAGTATCACCATAATTAAGTAATAAAGGCATATTTAGAATATGATTAATTAAAACAGTATTTTTGTATATAGCAACTATAAACAAGTGAAATGACTGAAGCAGGGAGATTGTGCTATTAATAATAAAAATTCTTATTGAGTAAATCAGTATTTCACAAGATGATTGAAAATTATAGAGATAATAACAATGATAGGAATAGATTGAATAACATGAATGTATTGTAGAGACTGATATATGTAGATTCATGTGGGGGGAAGGGTCGGCAAAAGGATGAATGGAGAGGGAGCCTGCCGGCTTGGAGCGTGTCACGTGGTCTAGGGTGGTTTCAGTAGCCAGAAATGTATGATCGTATTGTGCGATAGAAAACATCATAAAAGTGTTAAATGAATGTGTATATAAGCGTCATAATTTTTATTACTTCTCGTTTCTTTTTTTTCTCTGTGGTTTTGGAAGTGAGGCTAGTTGAGATTTTTTATTTACCTGATTTGGGATCTTTTGGTTCTTGGATACTGACTTATCTATAGTTATAGTCATTGCAGTCTCATTGGGATCCGAATACCTTTTATCAGTCTTGAGAGGCATTTTGGGGGAAGGGGGGGTGTATGTTCTGGGAGTGGTTGATGGGGTACAAGTAGGGGGAGTGGTGGGAAGCGGAGAAGAGGTTATAGTATTGTAGGAGAGAGGGAATGTAGAGGTGGGAATAGGTGAAGTAGTGGTGGGGACATGGGAAGTAGTGGTGGGGACATGGGAAGTAGCGGAGGGGACATGGGAAGTAGTGGTGGGGACATGGGAAGTAGCAGTGGGGACAGGGGGGGAGGTAGAGGGGGTTCTAGGCGAGGTGGGGGATGTTCTAGGAGAGGTGGGGAGAAGGCTAGGTGTGGATGGGGCATGGGAAGTAGAGGTGGGGATAGGGGAAGTAGCAGTGGGGATAGGGGAATAGGTGGGGGGGAGTACTAGGAGAGGTGGGGGGAGGGCTAGGTGTGGAGGGGGCAGAACGGAGTGAGAGGGGCTCGTGAGGAAAAGATGGAGGGGATGGAGAAAGCAGGGCTACCGCTTCCTCTGTACATGTTTGAATTCCAACCGAAGCAATTTGAAATAAATGTTTGTTATCAATATTTTCAAGAATAAAGTCTGTTTGTACTCCTACTTCTACACTTGCTGTCTTTTGTTTATTTGAATTCGATAATATTTCAGAATATTTGGGTGTTTTTAGCAGTAAATTCTGTGGCATATTATTGAAAAATTTATTTTTTGCTATTCCATAGGGAACCTTTTCATTAACTTGAATTTTCTTTATTTCTTTTTCGATTTTATAAGTTGGACACGTTTTGTCAAAACTGTTGTGCGGCCCCTTACAAACAGCACACATGACTGGCTTACTACAATTGCCTTCATGTTTAGGGTTATTACATAAACTACACATATAGGGTTTCTCACAATAAAATTTTACATGACCAAATTGTAAACATCGCGTGCATCTAGTAGGATTAGGATAATAAGGTTTCACAGGAATATTGAGATACCCCACTGTAATATTTTTTGGTACATCGGGAACTTGAAAAGTAAGGAGATAACTATGAGTTTTTATTTCCTCGCGGTTTCTTTTAATCGTGAAGCGGTGCACGTCTGATATGTTTTGGGATTTTAACTCATTTTTAATCTCATCTAATTCAACTAAATCTAATTCGTAGCAGCGAATGACTCCTTGACTTTGATTGAGTTTTGAATGAGGAATTACTTCAACCTCCATTTGGTCGCATAATTTAGAACAGTCTAGAAGTTTCTTCGCTTGTAAACCGTTATTAACTTCAACCAAAAGACTACCATTTTTCAGTTTCTTGATATTTTTAACTGCTCCCACATAACCTGTTACTGCTTTATGAATAAAGAAAGGGTTAATTTTTGAGAAGCTTTCACCACCCGTTCTATTAATTATTAAGAATTTAGGATTTGCTTCCGAAATTAAGGATTCGTTTTGTGAATGCATTTTATCCGGCGGTTTTCTCATCTTAAACATTATTTAATACTTATTAATAAGTATGGGGAGAAATCCTTCTGAGTTTTCAGAAATAAGTGTAGTTCTCTCGCGATATTATAAAAGAAATGATAAAGTGATACTTGCGGCCGCAGCCAATAGAGATGCAGGATATTCTCGGGATTAATCGGAGCACTGTACACTTCTAACCTATACGCGTCCTACTCACACGGAAGCTAAGCACCGACTGTCTGTCTAAAGAGAAAAGCTTGTTCTAAATATAAACCAAATTGATCTATTTAAAGGGGGGTATTCCGAAGCCAAATAACTAATTTGATCATAACGGCCGTAATTTACGATTTATTGCAACGAAACTTGTTATACTTGTTATCCTTTTCTTAGGGTCTTGGGTACCCTAAGAAAAGGATATGTTTTAAAAATAAACTCTATCGGCGACGAAGTGTTTTTTATGTGGTGGCCATCGAGCATGTTCCTTGATTCAAATGCTCTACTTGATGTAGTTTTAAAAATATCCGTTGCAGCTGTAATCATAATGAGATCCTACTTGCAGGGGAATCAGATGATATTTTAATATTTTCTGGGATCTTGACAGAATAAGCAATCAATGTTTAAAGTTCTTCTGGATGTGATCGCTTCGTTAAGGAGATGGCCGACGTTTTCCCCAAAATTCTGTTGGTGTCTCAGTGTTTCATCTGGAAACTATCCTCATTCTAAAAGGAAACCGGCAGAATGCCTGGCAAAACTGAAGTTTTCTCAACATCGGCATCCTTATGTCCAGAAGACCTTAATACATTGATCAACATGGGCCATGCACGTCTAAGATAATTACTTAAGTTCATGATCAATATATTTTTCTCCTACACGCAACATGTTGATATTATGGATATCATGTAAATATGGTATTAGAGTTTCGTAATTGAAACTTACTGCACTAGCCAATCCATATATTTCAACTGCAGCCATTCACATCCTAGAACGCAAAGAACATAGATCTTAATACCAAAATATCAAAGTTAAAAAAAACTGCCACCTTATCGATCTATTTCTTTAAAAAAATTGTGTAACTAAATCAAGACACCATTCATAGTTTCTTCAATTGTTCAAAAACAACAGATGGCACGGTACCTGCAGCTTAAGAATTTTTATCCTGACTTTTAAAACACTACCCACCGATGAGCAGAAAAACATCACTCGACCTTTATTAATCACACTCCCTTACAAGACCATGGTCCTCCCAATATTGCCTTACTTCTGTGTCATATGGAACTACTAATACGAACATCAAAAGACCTCAGAATTAATTGGGATTGCTGCCGACGCTTCGGCCTTCGGTTGGTTCATCTGGTTCGAACACCCTGCTCCATCAATACCTAGGAACCAATTCCATATCGAAGAACTGATCCGATAATACCAAAACAAACTGCTTCTCTCTTCTGGTGACACGATCTATCACCACCTTGGAGAACGTATAGCTCGACGCCTCAAGCCAAGGTTGTTTAAACACATTTTATTTTATTTTCATGAATGTTTACTGCAAAATGACTATCTATTCCACTTATTTTGTTTTTTTTCTGTTTGCCAAATCCAATTAATTTTATTTTTATACAGGTTCGTTGAGTTATTCACTTTCTCTTAATGACAAGCATAACGCACAGCCAATAATAACAAAAATTTAGTTTTGATAATTTAGTTTCTGGATTTGAGAATAATAACAAAAAACAGTTACCCAATTACTCATGCTTCAAAAATCAACCTTTCCTTGGCGACCTAGTGAGGAATTATTCGTTTTCCTCATAGCTTACTCATCACAGACCCGATTCTAATGGATTACGAACCTCTGGATATTGGAGCAGTGTAATACAGATTATCCAATAATAATTCCGAACACCCATAAATCTCCAATTTCAAGCAAACATAAAAAGCTTTATAGTTCATCGACTCATTTTGATTACGTAGCCGAATTACATTGACCTGAAAATGTTGCTAGATATTTCATGCTCAATCTAATTTCATCAAATAAAAAATCAATAATTAAATTAGTCTTCGCATTGAAATACATTAAAATAATTCTAATATTCTAAAATGCATCAAAATTTGTGACTGCAGGACTATGAATCTAAATGACAACGAGGTAGAATATAAAAAAAAAAAAAGTTGGAAATTCGCCAGAAAAAAATTCTTTAACACTTACGGTTGTACGTTAAACGCCATAGCCCTTTTTCGTTTTCGCCTGAATGTTTTTTAAACGCACATTTGCTTGTACTTTTTAATTTTGAAGTATATAGAATTATTATTTTATTTTCCATTTATTTATATATTATCCTCTCTAACGTGGGGAGACCGTCAAAAAATTATCTTACAGACAAGCAACGCGTGTCGAAAAATAAATTTCCGACTTTTCAAAATTAGTACAGTTTAATGAAAACAAAAATAGTGGAATCCAGAGGAGAAATTTAATAAAAGCCTGTTTAATCCTAAAATACATGGAGGGGAGGAACCCTACGTGACCTGAGGTCTGGTTGAAGTCTTGGAGAGAATTGTATAATTCCTATGCTTTCGTCCAGCTAATCTCTCAAGAAATGAGCTAAAGTGTAAAAATGCCAGCTGATGTAATTATTACTGGGCTCCAGTTTTATGAATTTTCTTCCTGAAGTTTATGCTCGTTTCGTTATGAAATTCGGAATCCCTTTCTTCGCAGTACTAGCGCGTAATATGAGAGCGTTATTTTTCTCCTTCACTTCCTCTCGATGTATCTATCTAGCCCTATTCCAGCGGTATTTATAATTATTTAAATTCAAATGTGCTAGGGACTTCATAGTCTTTCCCATCCTGACTGCTGTATGTTTTACGCCGGACTTTGAAAATGGGCGCTGCAGATGATACCCTACTGCCTCTGTTCAATGAAATACCAATTATGCCCAACTTACCTTATTTACTATTTTGTTTTCTAATATTGTTAGTTTATCTGTAAAATGTGTTTTTATTTTACAAAATAAATTTACTTTGTTCAGAAAAAGATTGCTTATACTGTCTTTCTAATATATATTTACAATATACATTTTAGGTATTGAATTATAAAATTACTTTAATTTAAACGTTTCTTCATTTACAAAATGATTATATAAATAAATATACATCCCACAAAACATGTACAGATGACATTCACATCGGATAACTATTTAATACCTCAAACATTTCAACCTTTATTATTTAATCTAAATTCCCACAAACGAACTTAAATAAATAACTTATATGAAATGTAAACTGATTTAGAAACTGAAGCCAGCGAGCAATTGCTATATTATTTTATTATGTGCATTTCTTGTGCATTTTGCATACTGTACAGCCCTTTTGTTGAAGACACTAGTTTTGGTTGTTTAATTGGAAAGGTTATGAATATTATTAAATTATTCCTGTTTGTCGACAATTCTTTAAAGTATTTAATACAAGACAGCTTTTATCGTCACTTAAAAGTTCTGTATTTATTTAGATAAATATGAAGTTAAGAAATTGTAAAAAGGAGAGTGAGCTAAAGAGGACTTTAATCTATTTTCTCCCTAAAAGGTTCCTAAAAGGTATTGAACAATCCATTTTTAACTCCATTCAAGACAGAAGAAAGGATGTCTAAGGCCTATTCAGCTCTCTTGACTTATACTTGAAAAAGCAGAAGCGAATACTAAGAACCGAATTCCTTTTTGGTCTAATATTAATTCAATACTTCAAACATTTTAATGCTAATAAATTTAAGAGGGGATCTAAGTTTGCCATTTCAGATCTTTTTAAAAACCTTCGGTCAGATTTTAATGTAATATCAATGAAATTATAAATTGTATTTTATGAGTTTTTATCTTTCTTCTTCGGTAGAGAATGGACACTAGCCTTCGAGGTTATTTGGTGACTAGACTGTACAGACATTAGAGACACCAAAATAAAGAGTCCTCATTTATGCTATTATTTATGTATTTATTAAAGAAACGACTCAACAGCAAGGTGATTTGCTCGAATAAATAGTTAAAAAAATAAAATAAAATGATGAAGCAATATAATAGAAAAGAGTGAAAAATAGGTTTAAAGTATTAAAAATATATGAAATTTACACCAACTCAAACAAAAAAATTAATTTCACAAGTTACTATATTAAAATACAAAAAGTCTGACTCACAGGAACTGCATCATCTTAGCGCGGTTCCGTTCTTATCGCTAATGTTGGAAAGGTTGACATAGAAACAGGTATAATTTTGACATAGAAAAAGGTATAAGGTTGACATAGAAACAGGTATAATTTTGGTTAGACCTTTGATGAAATAATTTATGATCTCAAAGAGGTCACGGTTGCAAGGGTCCATACCTGACTCCCTGGCCTTGTGAAGATCCCCTCAAGAAACACACTACTTACTGTTTCTTATTTTCTTTTACTGTAATACTAATTTTATGGATAAATTGCAATATAAAAAAAAGACTATTAAAAAATGATTTAAACAAAGACAAAAACCCGTAAAAAGAACAAAACAAACACATTTGAAGAACTTATTTCTCCGTTTTCGTGATATTTAGGAAAATATATGAAGTTCCCAAAACTTTTCATGTCTATTAATCTATTAATAAAATATTTAATTCTAATCCTTCCTTAACTCCAAAATTAATTAGTAAGGAAAAATTAATTCTAACATTTTAACGTCTAAACACTAATACATTAATATGCATAACATACTTCGGAGTCAATTTGTCTCTGGACTACGAACCATAAGAATGTTTTATTTTTGCGTCTAGTAAATCCAATTGTTTTCCGATATTACCAGAACTAGCTGTTTTCGAAATTGAGTTTGCTGGATTTGGGAAATATTAAATCCAAAGTTTTTTCTATCATTGTATTTTTGAGGACTGTGCTCCTCTTATACAGCTCAAGGGGGGGGGGCATTAATTTTCTCAGCTTATAAAGGTTGATAGTATTACAATGCCTTTGAAATTTCTAATTACTAGGTCATGAGAGTTTTAATGTCACGGGAAAGTGCCTTAGATATCGAGCGACCTTAAGTTCACGGCGAAAATCTAATTTTACCACTATGGTGCTCCAGATTTATGTACTTTTAATTCAATTTTTATTATAAAATTAAAATGTTTGCAACATACAAATTATGGACAATCCTTTATTCTTTGTCAGAGGCTTGTCGTATAGACCCTGACATAAAATAAATACTAAAAATAAAGTTAAATAAAAATAGTTCATCAAGTTAATTTACTGCACCAGGTAATTTTTATGTAAAACTAGTAAATACCCCCAAAATACATAATTGTTAATACATATATACTTTTATGTATATAAATAGGAGTAATGTGTTTACATCATATTTAATTTTATTTATATACAGTAAATAAAATTAATCGGGTCGTTTACCCGGATTAACTGGGACCAGGGCCGATCCGAGTTAACGAAAATCCGGGTTATTAGGAGAATGGCGGAAAACGGGGAAAACCCATATAAATCATCGAAATATTTTTAATAGAGCTTAGAAATTAATATATACACACTTTCACCTAAAAACACATACACTGTATGTACCGTAATGGCCTATGTATTTCTACTATTCTCAATATAGCTAAAAACTAGTCTGTAGTAAAAAAGGCAGTGAGCTTCTGCTGTCTCTGTTGAGTGTATCGCTTACGAGCAGCGCAATCTCGCATCCGCTATAACATTAGAAGTTCATTTGGCAATGTTTCGGCTTGACTATCGAAATACACCATCATTTATTTATTTATTTATTAATTCACGGAGCTTCACAACGGCAAGGCGATTTGCTCACATAAAAATAATCAATTAAAACTATATAAAGGGTAAAGAACATGAATTCATTATATTCAATTTCAAAAAAAGAAAAAGAAAAAAAATATTAAAAAATAAATGAGAAAAAAAATAAAAAATTAAAATAAAAAAAAATTAATAATAACATTAATATAAAATAAAATAAATAATTAAATCAAAACAAACAATTGATTTCATAATTTAATGTATAGAATATAACAAAATAAAGAATGACAAATTGCGACAGTAATAAATAATAATTTTTTTTTATTGCAAGATGAAAATCATTATTGTGTGTGAATTGTAAGATATTTAATATAAAGACTTTATTTTCAATTTTGAAGCCTCTCCTGACACAACCACGCTCACACACACACACACACACACACACACACAAACACACACACACACACACAAACACACACACACACACACACACACACACACACACACAAACACATACACGCACGAACATCACACACGTGCGCGCACACACACCAAACATACATATACACGGTAGGTTGTGTCATATTTTGTCATAAAGTTTTATGTTATGTAATTGTTGTAAAATGGTAGCAATGTGAGGGCTTCGTTCGGAAAATAATTCAGACATGTGATATGGTATATTTAAGTAGTCTCGTGTTTTGCATTCTGTTAGTAAGTGTTTAATTGTCAGTGGCCTGTTGCATGTCTGGCATATCGGTCTGTCTTGTTTAGTTATGAGATAGGAATGTGTTAAGTGTGTATGTCCAATGCGTAGTCTTGTAATTACAACTTCATCACGTCTTGTTAATTGCGTATTAGCTTGCCATTCATGAGTACTGCTTTTTATCTCCCTTAGGAGGTTATCTCTTGTGCTGTACCATGAGGCTTGCCATTCAAGACGGATATTTTCTGTAATTAGTAAATGTAAGTCTTCAGTCGTTAGTCTACTGATTCCCGTCTGCTGGCGTGTTTTGCTTGTTCGTCCGCATTCGTTGTCTGTCCAATACTTTCGTGTCCTGGAACCCACAACATTGTTACCAGTATGTTTTGTGATTGAAGTCTGATAAGATGTTCAAAAATTTGTATGATAATAGGATTTGTGTTGTACATGTGTATGGAGAGTAAACAACTTAACGAGTCTGAGCATAGTGTTATGTTCTGTGATGTAGTTTGTACGTTAGTTAGACCTAAGAGAATTCCATGCAGCTCAGCGGTGTATATGCTCGTGCTCTTTGGTAAGGTGACGAGATATTTTTCTGTATTTACGATAGCAGCAGCACCTACGCCGTCATTCATCTTAGATCCGTCAGTAAATATGTAAACTGTTTCTGTATTCGTCTCTGTTAAATGTTTGTACATCGTGTTGTATAGCTTGTTAGAAAGTGCAGATTTCTTCTTAATACACCATCAATTTCTCAAGTGTTTGCTACTTCTTCTGTGTGGGTCATAACAAACCATAAACTGTCCTTAGTAATCATCTTCGAACAATAGTCTTCAATGCCGTTTTCTGATCTTTTTCTAATCAGATACGGTCGATGTTCGTCCTCCAAACACAGGAGCAATTTTCTTTAACCATTCTCTCTTGTCAATGCTTCCATCCTCTTTTCCATAGTCACAACAATGTTTTTAGGTTTCGTCTAAATCGCGGACAACGGAGCAAACGAAATAGCGAAACAATACTGTACCTCGACCGTTACGCTAGGAAAACTCGCGTAATTTACCTCGTGATAATAGCAGTTTTCTTCTGTAAAACACGTCTTACTACACTGTTTTCAAAACTGGTCCGGGCCCTAACTAGTCCCGTAACAGGCCCTGAGGGTCAGATACGCAAGTTTTAAAAACTCAAAACATACTCCCTTCTGCTATCATACAGTATAAAGCTATCATAACAGCAAAAAATCCAAACGTAAAAGAAGATATTAAAACTATTTTTAAAAAAACTGTAAATCCTGTTAAGTTAAAAGTTGGTATTAAGGAATTAAAGACAACAAAAGATGGGAATCTAGTACTATCAGCAGAAAATAAGGAAGATTTGGAAACTATTATAAAAAACATTAATAACAATGAAACAAATCCTATTTGTGCAGCAGAACTAAAAAAATACGAACCATTAATTATTATCAAAAATATCCCTGCTGATATAGAAGAAAATGAGTTAGTTCCAATTTTAACGGAGCAAAACAATATTGTAGAAGACAACATCAAATTGAGGACGATTTTGTCGAAGAGAAGAGTCGAAGAAGGCGAGAGGAAGTGGAGACACGCCGTTCTGGAAGTGAACGCTGCAACATTGAAGATCCTAGGACAGAAGGTGAAGCTGATGCATTCAATCTGTGAAGTGGAACACTACACAGCAGTCAGCAGATGCTTCCACTGTTCCAGACTGAACCACAGCAGCAAGCACTGTGAAGCAGCCAGGAAGAAGGAGGATCCGACCTGTCCGCTCTGTGCAGAACGGCATAATCTCAAAGAATGCAAGGCAAGTACCAATAAATGTATCAACTGCATCCAATAAATGCATGTATCAACTGCATATAATAATTACTGTAAGCCTAAGTTGAGAGTGGATGTGAATCACACTGCGCTCTCTAAGGATTGTCCCTCTTATAAATCCGCGGTTTCTAGACGAATCTCCAATACCGACTATGATTAGCTTGCTCATTAGCAACAAAAACAGTATACATCTTTATTATAACATCTATTTATTTATTTGGGGAACAAATTTTTCATTTAAACAATTAAAGTTTCTTAATTCAAGAATTATCATCTATCATGGCATTAAAACAAATTGTAGAGTTATGGTTTACCAGTATAAACCTTCCCACATTACTAACCTTAAAAAATGTTTATTTTTCAAAAAAGCAGTTATTAGTGTCATATGGAATAAGTGTTATCAATTGTTGTTCTATACTACAGTAAGGATATGCCTACAACATATGATCAATTATGAACAATGATATAACATCTGTCATTAAGGTTGCTCAGGTTAATCTAATGCATTCCAAAAAAGCTACACTAAGCTTATTGTATGAAATTAATGTCTACAAGTTCGATATCTTATTAATCCAGGAACCATATGTAAGAAATAATAAAATTGAAATGTTTCCCAATAAATATAGAATAATTAGTGCTGGAAGAGATAAATGTCGGGCGTGCATAATTATCACAAATAAAAATATTGAAAGCATTTTAATAAGTGATTTATCTACGTGTGATTGTGTAACAGTCGAAATACAATAGCAAGGATTAAATTTTAAATTAATTAGTGGATATTTTGACATTCAAAAAAATATAAATGAAGATATTCTTCTCTTAGAGAGAATAATTAATAGGTTTAAAGAAAATAAAATACTTTTAGGTTTAGATTCTAATTGCAGATCAACAATCTGGCATGACGTTATTACTAATACTAGAGGTAAAGCTCTTGAAACGTTTGTCACGGTATCCAATTTATTTATATTGAATGTAGATTTATCTACTCCAACATTCTCATCAAGCCAGGGAAGCAGTAATATTGATATCACTTTAGCATCTAATTCATTTTACAAATTTTTAAAAAACTGGACCATCAATGAAAGAGAAAACTTTTCTGATCATAAGACATTGACTTTCGAAATAGAACATCAATACAATAAAAGGAAATCTCGACTTATAACGCCATTCCATTATATAACAAAAAATACTAATTGGAACCATTTCTATATTTTATTAAAACAAAATTTAGTTTCGGTTTTAAATAAATCAAAAGATTTCATCATTAATTTAGAAGAAATAGTAATAGAAATGTTAAATTTTATAGGCGTTGAGTATACTTTAAATAAAGTAAATAAATCTTTGAAGTCAACGTGTAATAAATTATTCAGGCGTAACTATAAAATTATCCATTCTAACACAAAACCATGGAGGACAGATGAACTGACAACACTTAGACGGGAGACAAACAAACTGAGAAGAACATATCAAAGAACAACAAACGATCCTGCTCTACGAGAAATGAGAAGGCGAGAATATGTCTTCAAAAAATTAGAATATCAAGAAGTAATTTACAAAGAAAAGATAAAATCATGGGAAGAATTTTGTAACAACATAGATGCAAAAAACCCTTGGTCATGGCACTATAAGAAAGCTGCGGGAAACTCCTTTGATATTAAAGACGTTAAAGAAAGAAGATGGACATTACACTAGCGACTTACAGACTACACTAGACTACCTCATTAACAAGTTTATTCCCACAGACATAACAGACAACGAACAACATACACATACATTGACAAGACAACTATCTCAAGACGTTAAAGAAAGAAGATGGACATTACACTAGCGACTTACAGACTACACTAGACTACCTCATTAACAAGTTTATTCCCACAGACATACCAGACAACGAACAACATATACATACATTGACAAGACAACTATCTCAAGACGTTAAAGAAAGAAGATGGACATTACACTAGCGACTTACAGACTACACTAGACTACCTCATTAACAAGTTTATTCCCACAGACATAACAGACAACGAACAACATATACATACATTGACAAGACAACTATCTCAAGACGTTCCTAATACACCTGATGATGATGAAATAACATTTTTAGAAATAGAAGAAATTATAAAACATTTAAATATTAAAAAAGCCCCTGGCGTTGACGGTATAACCCCGGAAATATTTAAAAATATGTTTAACCTGTTCCCTAATTTTATATATAGCTTGTATAAAAAATGTTATCAAGAAGGTATATTTCCCGCTTTATGGAAGATATCAAAAGTAGTTTCAATTCCAAAGTCAAATCCTCCAAATCCAGAAAATTGTGATTACAGACCTATAAGTTTAATTCCTATTCAGGCAAAAGTCATGGAGAAAATTATAAATTCTAGATTGCTTCACCACCTAGAAACCAAGAGCCCATTAAATAAAAATCAGTTTGGATTCATGCCACAGAAAAGTACTATAGATGCATTACATCATTTACTATCTGATATCTATCAACAAATGGAATTGAAATATCACACGTTAGTAGTTTCATTAGATATAAAAGGAGCTTTCGATAATGCCTGGTATCCATCGATATTTAAAGCACTTCATCAACACCAGTGCCCGAAAACATTCTCTACATTCTTATAAAGAATTACTTAACTCAAAGGACAGGAGAAATAACAATGGGTAATATAAAAGTTAAAAAGAATCAAACAAAAGGAACCCCTCAAGGCTCGGCTTGCTCCCCTATACTATGGAATTTAGTAATGGATAGCTTGTTGACATTAGGTATTCCACAAAACGCAGAAATTATGGCTTATGCAGATGATATTATTTTAAAAATTTCTAGTAAATATTTTAAAGTACTGGAATCTGCATGCAATGCTGTTTTAAATCAAATAAGTTATTGGGCTGATTGTAATAAACTAAATTTCCAAGTACAAAAATGTAAATATATAATTTTTTCGCGTAAAAGATTGAAACCCAATCTAAATATTAGGCTTAATAACAATACACTACAATAGGTAGAAACAATAATAATCACTTTAGATCGTAAATTAAACTGGAAAGCACATATTACAAACCTACAAATAAAATTAAAGGGTATTATTCACTCTCTTTCGGCATATGCAAAATTGAAATGGGGGCTAAATTCTAAAAATTCTCTACGAAGGAGCTATTCTACCAGCTATGACTTACGGTATAGAAATTTGGCATAAAGGTCTCGATATAAAAATAAATCTTAAAAAATTAGAAACAGTGCAACGGCTGATAGCTTTAAAAATTATCCGTTCTTACAGAACGGTTTCATATGAAGCTTCTTGTCTACTTGCTGACATTATTCCTATTAAACTTCTATGTAACGAAATGACCTCAAAATTCAAAATTCTAAAATTTAATAATCTCCTCCCAAATCATGATGTTGAGGAAATAATTCCTTACAAAAATAATATTCATCCAAAACACTTGGTAAAAATTAAGGAATGAACTGAAAATGATTCTGAACTTTATAATACTGAAGTGTACACCGATGGAAGCAAAACAGATGATCACATTGGATGTGCATTCATTATATTTCAGAAATGTATATTATATCACATAGGTCGATACCGACTTGGGCCAAACTGTTCCAACAATCAGGCTGAGCAAGTTGCTATCTGGAAGGCATTGGAATATATTAATGGAGTTCATGATTTTGATAAGACATGTTGTATTTATACTGACAGTAGAGTTACATTAGACAGACTTAAGAATATAGACATACACGATACATTGACTGAAACAATTAGGCAGGAACTCATCAAAAGCTTTCAGAAAAACATAAATATAAAATTTAAATGAATTCGAGCCCACCGGGATAATGTAGGAAATAATAAAGCAGACGAAGAGGCAAAATGAGCAGCTAATGATGAGAGCCTGCCTGTTGAGTACGAAAAAACTCCTAAGAATACTGTAAAACACATACTAAGACAGGAAACAAATAGACAATGGAACCAACGTTGGACATTGACAACCAAAGGACGACACCTATACGATTACATACGTACCATAGAGGACGCACAGAAAATACCAAGACTTAATTATAAACTCACTCAAATACTAACTGGTCACGGACCAACAAGAAGTTACTTACACAGATTTAAAATCATTGAAAACAAAAACTGCAAACTACTTGACAAGGAAAGAATCAAATTCATGAAGTCTATAATATTAAAAGGAGGAAACTGGCCGGTTTCTAAGAGGGAGATTCTTATCAAACACTTTGATGAATTTGATAAATTTATTGGTACAATAGATTATGACGGACTTTAAAAAATAAACTGTATTTATTTCTATTTTAATTTTATTTTTATATTTATATTTTATATCATTTATATTTGGATTTCTTTTATATTCATATACATTATCTATCATTTATTTCTGTAAAATTTTATACATTTTATTAGTTCTTAGTATTATTATATTATTATAGTTTTAGTCTTATTTCTGTTAATTTTATTGTCTTACCTTTAATTACTTTAATTATAAATTGTTAAGTTTTTCATCACTAATATTCTCATGTTACTTAAATATAGAACATACATGTAGTATTTTTAAAATGGCACATGTAGAAAATAAATTCCCACATCGCAGGGTTACTGCGCTGTGGAAAAAAAGAGAAAAAAAAAAAAAAAGAAAAAAAAAGAGACATGAGCGTGTTACTTAAAAATAGCCGTAATGTTTCACACACTCAGAGTTATTTAAGCAAGTCAGCTTTTGCCGAGTCCCCCACTCCAATGTCGGAAGGAGAGAGAGAGGGGGAAGGAGATAATTTACGGGACTCATTTTCCTCTTACGGGCAATGGGAGTTATACTTATTTGCTTCCAAGGATTTATTCCATCTGAACAGACCTGCCTACATTTTCCCCTTCTTTTTCCAATTTCCATTACTGTGCTCTCCTGAATCGTGAAAACACAATAGGTGCTGACTAAATTTATATTAAGCTATATTTTTTTGTAGAATTTATCGATTAAGAAGGTTCCGACTACATCTTGTAAACAATAAACATAAAGGGGTCTCCCGTGGTCTAGTGGCTAGCGCGCTTGATTCATAAGCGGGAGATGGTGGGTTCGATCCCCACAGGCGCCAGAAATTTTCTCATCTCAGGGCTCGCTGAGAAAATTCCTGGATGCACCCTGGATCTCGGCGCTAATGGCCAAGAATTATGTCGATGCGCCGTAAAAAAAAAATAAAAAAAAAAAATTAAAAAAAATAAAATAAAATAAAAAAAAAATAAACATAAATACCGCCCTTATTCTTAGTCTTATTACAAAAACATGATTAATAGACATTTTAAATCGTTTATAAGGAAAGTATAACCTAGAAGCTGTTTGCCTTGAAGATCTATACAAAACCAAAACATATTACTTGCACGATTTACTAACTGATGGTAGTCCATACCTCAAAACTTTATTTCAACATCTTAAATACATTAAAATATCATCTTCAATATAAAAAATAATGTCATAAAATGGACAAAAAAAAGTCGTTAATATTATTTATTGATTTTATGCAAAGTTTCGGTGGCGATTTGCATTTTCTTTAAGAGTTTTTGGTTGAGGGCGGAGTAAAACCATCCATTAGCTCATTTTATCTTTAAATGAGTACATTTTTATCTCATCTTTTGCTTTACGTTTATTAGAAAATTTGGCTTGGTATATGTTTTGGTGTTATATTTTATTGTTCATATTTGTGTGTTTTAGGTTTTGAGTATTATGTTAATGTGGTGGCTGTCATCTCCAAGGAGTTCTGTCATGTCAAATGTGATATCTAGATAACGTGTTATACACTGAGTCAGTATATGTTTGATTTTGAGGTCTGTATTGCGTGATCGACATGTAGGTTTGTCATTATTGGTCATTAGGTACTCCTGAGTCTCACGGTTTTTAACAGGCATGAAAAGTTTTGGGAACTTCGTATACTTTCATTAATATCTCGAAAACGGTTGAAAATTTGCGAAGCGAAAGGTTACCATTCGAAAGCTTACTACATGCTCTACAAAAGAGGTTCTGAAGAAAGTTTTGAATAAGCGATGTCAATCGGAGAAATAAGTGCTTAAACTTTGAAGTAATTGATTTCGTTTATTCGAACGGTTCTTTTTGTCTGTTTTTATTCCTTGTTATTTTTTAATTGCTTATAGTTAGATAATGTATTTGACAATAAAACAGATTAGGTAAAATAAGAAAAACAATTCATTGTTAGAAATATAGCTTGCCAAGAGAAAGAGATTCGATGACGTCTTTTGAATATTTTCAATTGCCATTATGCTGTTGGTTTTTTATTTTATTTTTTAATTGATTTTATTTGTATAATTATTAATATAGTAGAAGAACACAAGAAAATGTGAAACGTTTTGATTTTTTTCAATGCATTGAAATGTATGAAATAAGTATCTCTAGAAGAGGATTCTGGGGTCTGGCGGACCCGACCAGGTAAAGTCATAAACCCTTTGAATAAAGGCCGAACAAAGTATTATCTATTTCTATTCTAAGCTTTTCAAATGACAATAGGGATATGAACGGAACCGCGCTAAGATGATGCAGTTCCTGCGAGTCGGACTTTTTATTTTTAATAATTTCTTATTTATATATTCGATCCTAATAATCTATATTTCCTGCTTAAGACTAATCACTATAATTTATTTATTGAAACCTTTACTACCATTAATATGGTACATTAAATTTAACATTAACAAGTAATTATTAAATATAATAATTTATATTTACATTTAGAAATTCATTACAAATTTAATTTTTTATCTTAGGAACGAACGCTCTTTGAAGCAATTTATATATAGGTTGTAAAGTACTTTGTAATATGTGGTATAGCGGTTTCATATTACATTTCTGTTATACAATTAAAATTTTTTATACAATCCTTTATTTGAGGCAATGAAAGACAAATTAATCTACAGCTCCAATCAATTCATAATACTCTTGTAATTTAATTTATTTGTTTGTTAATTTCAGAATGCTAAAATGCAGTTCAGTTCCATATTGTGGGGAAAAGAGCCGACAGCCTTCAATGAATGTAAGAGCTTTTTGATTGTTTTACTTAATTTTTATTTTACGCTCTAATGGTTTAGGAATAATTTTAACATGTTCTTATTATACTCTTCTTTATCTACCAAACGTCTGCGCGTATGATTTTATTGTTTCTTTATAAATTAGCGATATATGCGAAAATGGAAACAAAGAACTTAAGTATTATAGATTTTTTTTGGCGGTATCATTATATAATATTGTATTTATGAATAATCCTGGAATTATGTGTTTATGTTTTCCTTTATGTTTTTGTATTATTATATGCTTTATTGTGCTAATGACTTACAAATGCAATATTAAAATATTGTCAAAAATAAATGAATATTATCAAAAATAAATGATTTAATAATGGAACTAGTCTTTTTACTCAACTATTAGTGTTGTAGCTTTACTGTCGCTTTGACTAGCTGTTAAAGAAACATAACTTCAGTCCTAACATTCTCCTTCATGGAGTATTCTCTTGAAAATTATTGTCAGAAATAATGTTGCCAACATAATAATAAATATATGTTGCCTCATTCTCCTGACGTTCTTCTAGAAGAACAGGGTTAATCCAGGAAACTGCGTTACAGATTCCAAAAATAACTATTATATGTAGTTTCCAGTGACCCTAGAAGTAAAATCCAGGACAGACTTTTAATTATTTTAACAAAACAAAATTATGAGAATCTCGGTTAAATTAATCACAATGGAGTATTGTATTCGTTGCCTAAGTTAAATATCAGTTAGTTTATTCACAAATGGAGAAGTTTATCAACGCCTCTAATCTTATATTTCTGACAATAATTTTCAACACAATACTCCACGAAGGAGAATGTTAGGACTGAAGTTATGTTTCTTTAACAGCTAGTCAAAACGACAGTAAAGCTACAACACTAATAGTTGAGTAAAAGGACTAGTTCGATTGATAAATTGAAGGAGATTCTTTCATAGGCAGAGACCAGGTCATTAGTGACTATCAGGACCAGCTGTAGGATGAATACATCACCAGAATGGGATTGTATTGAGCTTGCTGAGTGGGTGTTACCCCAGGGCTGACATCCATTCAGCCATCTATCAATCAAACTACACCGGTCCATGTCAGAATTCAACACAATTCACAATAACCAAGTATTCTCGTCCCGCTCAAGAATTTACTGTACGATGGAAGTTGTTCTTAATTATAATTATAATTATCGCTTGATCGAATTGCATTTATTAGACCTTCGAAGGAACGAGCTTAACTCCCTAACTCGAATGGCTGATTATGACTTCAATCAGCGTTTTTACATAGTCTTCAAGAAGAGCTGCTAGGTATTTTAATAATTAAAGTGTTTTTACAATTAGACATTGACTCACTGAGTCCTTCTTAGAAGACTTCAAAGACTGAAGTAAAAAAAAACAATTAATCTAAGGACTTGTTTTACGAAGATAATTTTAGAAGATATAAAGCAGACGAAGGAGAAAAATCAGCATCTATCGGTAAAAGACTGACTATTTTGTACAATAAAACGTCCAGCAATACTCTCTACAACAATACATTGGAGTGCTGAAAAAAAATCGATCGCCAGTGCCTTTTGAATACATTTTCTAAATAGAATTATTCATAGATTTTGTTTTAGTAGGTGCAGGTAACTTAAGCAGCATTTAATAAATAAACAAATAAAATTTATTCGATGCACAATTAGGCCAGAATTTCCACTTTAACCCTTTTTTTTTGTCGTAATAATCTTCCGCAAACGGCAAAAGGCAATTTTGTCAAAGGAACAGGCGGAATAATTATGAGTTTTTTCATTAACATTTTAGAGCACTTCTACACTACCCTTTGCTAAACAAAATGCATATTGTACAGAAAACTGATGTCTATGCCACGATACACCCTTCCTATAGGACAATCCTCCATCCCATATACTTGAAGCCTCTCAGAGTCGCTCGATCGCAGTCTAACAGCATTAAAGTAGATCACCAGCAGTTCATGTTTCAGGGCCCATGGTTTAATAAATAATATGATAGGAAACAAAAAGACCTTAGAACCAAAGTTGAGCACTGACAAATGAGGGCTTCCATACGATTACATATTTACTGTACAGGACGCCGGTGACGGAGAAGCAAAACTTTATTTACACAGATTATTGAAAATTATTGAAGGAAATACATGCAAATGTGAATCTACTACTGTACAGACAAACTCTTGAAATTTACTATTTTAAAAGGACCAAAATTGACTACAAAATAATAATATTTTTTGAGAGGAGATCGCTACTTAATAAAACTAAATTTTATCGTAAAAATGGTTTTATTGTGCCGACGTTTCGGCTTGAACTTCAAGCCTTCATCAGGGCTGTAAAAAACAAGTAGGACGGATGTAATACTGAAATATACATATGTATATATATATATATATATATATATATATATATATATATATATATATATATATATATATGCCTACATACACATACATACATACATATATGGAAAAAGACAAAAACATAAAAACATAATATACTAAAAGATAATATATAGAATAACAATGTGCTCTAGAAGTGCTTAGATTATTAGGAGAACAGATATAAGAATAACAGATTACATTAGAATAGATATAAAAATAACAAGATGGGCTAACCGATGGGAAGATTGAGAACTATACCTCACAGATCCGGGATCATTTCTGACAGTTAGTACAGGGAAACTTAGGGAGAAAGGAGTTGGTGAGGGGGGGGGGGTTGTTATTTTTATATCTATTCTAATGTAATCTGTTATTCTTATATCTGTTCTCCTAATAATCTAAGCACTTCTAGAGCACATTGTTATTCTATATATTATGTTTTAGTATATTATGTTTTTGTCTTTTTCCATATATGTAAGTATGTTTATATGTATGTGTGTATGTAGGCATATATACATACATATATATATATATATATATATATATATATATATATATATATATATATACACACACACACACATATGTATATTTCAGTATTACATCCGTCCTACTTGTTTTTTACAGCCCTGATGAAGGCTTGAAGTTCAAGCCGAAACGTCGGCACAATAAAACCATTTTTACGATAAAATGTAGTTTTATTAAGTAGCAGTGACCGAGCCCCGACAATCCCTACCTTGCAAAATAATAATATATTATTTTATAACTAGCTAGCTGTTACCCAGCGCGCCATGCTACTCCTTTCTGCATCTAGAAAAGCAAAGATAAATTAGGAACCAAACAAGTAATATTAAAATCTAATGAAGCAAATCTGTAACTGTTCGGGTTCACAGTTTCCGAACTGTGAGTCCTAGACTATTTTGACCTAGCCTAAGACACTTCCGGATCAATACTTACCTGTGTGCAAAGTTCCATTAAAATCGGTCAACCTGTGTGGATTTGGCTGTGGAACAAACATACAGACAGACAGCTGGTAGACGTTTGTGACCTGTCCTATGACACTCCTCGTGTCAAGATCTGCCATGTTTGGTCAAAATCGGCTAACGGTGTGGATTTGTATAACAAACAGGCAAACATGTGATATATATATATATATATATATATATATATATATATATATATATATATATAATTTATATCTTGACATCTTTAACTTAATTCATTAATAATATTCAACTTATTATTCATCACACGTGAAAAAAAAACACAAACAAAAATGTAAAACACATATAATATTTATAAGGTGGAGTATGTAGAAATTATGTGCCCTTTTCTAGGTTTAGTGTTACTAACACATATTTACATTTTCCGTTAATTATAATTATTTTAGAAATCCAGTTACTTTTGTTGGAATCATGGGCGTATATAGAAAATAATTTCGGAGGGGGCTGGGGAAATTTCGGGAGGGGGCTGAGACCATTTCCGGTGTATGGAATACTGACAATTTAGATCTTGGAAGAGTACGTAATAGAATACGTATTATGAACTGAATGATCTTATTTAATTTATTTTTAAGGGTTTTATGAAATTTTGAACGACCAAATCAAAATTTCGGGGGGGGGGCTGCAGCCCCCCCTTATATACGCCCATGGTTGGAATGATTCGAAGGTGTTTCCAGGATTTTAGTTCAGTAACTAACCAGATTATCTTGATTGAAATAGTTGTAAAGTAATCTATTCTTGCACCTTTCTGAATCTATTAGGTGGAAATTCCTTTCTCTCCAGTTAAACCTTTTGTTCTGGATTTTGCGTTCCGCTGCTTCGAAGCAGCTAACTGTTAATTTTCCGTTTCATTCAAGGTTTAGGATACTTTGTAAAATTGAAGCATTATTATTTTGTCAAATGTGTTTGTAGTCTACTGCTTGCTGCTTGCGGCATCCATTAGCGATTTGTTAAACGTATTATATTTTATTTTACTTCTGAGCTCTCGTAGTAGGCCTATCTTATGCTGTTTATTCCCGACAACTTTCGCTAGCTGGATTATATTCAGTAAAACATTTCGTCAAAATAGACAAAACATGCCTTTGGGATAGAAAAGTATAATTGTCAGTGTAATAACTTTTACATGTTGCTCATTAGGCTTATTCTTGAGTATAACTCTATTCAGTAATGTAACGTCATTGTAAAGTACCCACACAATTGTACAGCTCCTAAACAAGAAAATAAATATTAATTACATGAAGCTCTATTGAATTTTATCTATAATGTAGGAAAAATCGACGCGCTGTAACTTTTCGAAAGCTGGAGAAAACATTTCATTTTTACAAATTTACAAATTGAAATATGTATGCGTCCTAGAAAAGAAACATTTTTGGTGCTAAAATTTTGCCAATGTATAGGTGAGCGACAATAGACCACTCTAGCCGTAAGTCGTCGTTTCGCTGTTTTTCACACTTAAGCAAAGAACGCTCTAACACAAACACAAAAAATGCCGATTCTTTTCAAATTTTTGCTGCCTAGTTATATTCTCGAAATAATTAACTTCTATAGGCATAAGTAAATATCCGATTCGCAGGAATGTGCCATCTTAGCGCGTTTCCGTTGATGTATGTACTGCTATTAGTAAAGGAATAGAATCATTCATTGGTATGTTTTCATCTTTTGTGAAAAGTATAAAATAAAATTTCGAAGAGAAGGAAGATTTAAGACGCCACAACAGGAAACTGATAGTATTGTAGACGGAATTGGCTCCACCTGCCCTCTCAACGTTCGTTCTGGGAAAACAATATTACCAATAGGCGTCCTATTATTTGTTTAGTAAAATGTTCATTTTACTGTTATCAAAAATGGGTATTAGGACACTTATATGACACAAACTCTTGGCAAACAAAAATATGAATAGAATGTAGACAGTACAAAGTGGATATACAATGACTGAATTAGTAATATATAGATTATATTAACTCCCTTCTGTTTATAAAACACCTTAGGTCAAAAGCCGAGTCTAGCTTAAGGTTGATTCACGCTAGACCGTGCCGGGCCAGGGCCGTGCCACAGCTGGGACACGGCGAAACAATCACACCAGCATTTTCAATGCACTCGTTCACACTACACCGTGTGGAGCCCGTGCCGGGACACGGACATTCTTTCCCGGCCCGGCCCGGCTCCCTCTTTCAGTTTTGCAGCACTGTTTAATTTCATAATTGCAATTATCAGTAATAATTAATTGTTCACTTGGTTATTAATGTCTTGCCTGAGACACACTGCTAATCGCTCAGTAGGTGAATGCGCTCATGTAATGGTGTCTTCTGTTTTGTGAGACCGTACTTCAAGAAGTAAAACATTAAAACATTTTTTGGACATTCGAAAATAACCAAAGAGTTTAGTTTCATCGTCCAATCGTTTTTTAAACAGCTTGCCAAATTCTCTTTCCAGCTTACACTTACGTCAAGTCGGATGCACGCCCAATCTTCTTCTAGTTTCTCCCTTTGCTCTTCATCAAGTACAATCGCAATTGCACACATCACTGCTAAATCTTCTTCGGAAAAGTACATTTTTGAGGCAAAAATAGACTACACGACAACGGTCCGGAAGGAATAGCATGCAGGGAGGCCCGGGCTCTACCCGGCCACGGTACAGCGTGAATAGGCCTTTATTCTTAAGCAAGTTCTATTACTTTTAATAATTTACTTAATTATCGTATAACATATGATTTATGTTAATTCATGTCATTTTAGTAAAAGATAAACTAAACTAAAGCTTTAATTTAGTTATTAGTCAATTCCCAAAGATTAAGTTTTAGTTTAGTTAAAATCCATTAATGAGGAAAATTTTAGTTTTAGTTTTAGCGCGGTTCCTCCCTCCCCCATAGGGAGGAACCCCGCTTATGAGGTTGATACAATGAAACAATCCGAAAGTGCCGACTAGAAAATTTCGCGTTTCAGAACCCCTAGAGACCGAAAATAACGGTGGTTCAAATTTGTATATATATATATATATATATATATATATATATATATATATATATATATATATATATATATATATATATTTGTCTGTTCGCTCATTTCTGGCTTCCCTAATGGTCCGATTGTGATGAAATTGGTACAAAAATCCGTCGTCCAATTTAAAAGGTCAAGTTCGTTAACCAGCAGAATCCGCCCCCTGGAAGATGGCGTTTGGGGCGAAATTCGCGCAAAGAAAATCGTAACGCTTACGTTTTTGAGTTCATAAGCTTGTAAGTACTCGTTTTATATGCTGCTTGGGCTAGGAAAACGAATGAAACCATTTTCAAGGCGATAGCTTTAACCGTTTTCGAGAAAATTGGAAAAATAGTTTTTGAATATCGTTTTTGGTTTGGGTACTTAGAATTATGGGATTCAGTTGAAACATTTTCTGCATGTTCTACTTTCATCGAAACTAATATTTTGACATTTTGGTTACGTTTGGAGTTAAGGAAGGGTTAGAATAAAATATTTTATTAACAGACATAAAAAGTTTTGGTAACTTTGTTTACTTTCCTTAATATCTCGAAAAACGTTGAGAATCTTGGTAAAAGGAAGAATACCATTAGAAAGCTTATTAAATGCTCTGAAAAAAGGTTTTAATGAAAGTTTTGATTAGGTGATGTCAATCGGAGAAATATAAGAGCTTAAAACTTTAAAGTAATTGATGTTGCTTATTCGAACTGTTCTTTTTGTCTGGTTTTTATTCCTTTTTATTTTTTAATTGCTTATAGTTGGATAATGTATTTGAAAATAAAACAGGTTAAGAAAAATAAGAAAAACAATTTAATGTTAGAGATATGGATTTCCAAGATATAGCTTTTCAACTGCCTAGCGTCCTTCCTAGGGAGGGTTGTTTGTCTTTGATTTTGGTACTTAGAATTATGGGATACAGTTGAAACATTTTCTGCATGTTCGAATTTCATCAACACTAATATGTTGAAATTTGTGTTACGTTTAGAGTAAAGGAAAGGTTAGAATAAAATATTTTATTAACAGACAAAAAAAGTTTTGGTAACTTTGTATATTTTCGTTAGTATCTCGAAAACCGTTGACAATCTTGTGAAGCGGATGATTACCATTCGAAAGCTTACTAAATGATCTACAAAAAAGGTTCTGAAGAAAGTTTTAATTAGGCGATGTCATTTGGAGAAATAAGTGCTTAAAACTTTAAATTAATTGATTTCGTTTATTCGAACGGTTCTTTTTGTCTGTTATACTCCTTGTTATTTTTTAATTGCTTATAGTTGGATAATGTATTTGACAATAAAACTGGTTAAGTAAAATAACAAAAACAATTTATTGTTAGAAATATAGATTTCCAAGATTCCAAGACCTTGTAACTAGCGGGACCTTGTGTTAGCCGACCCTTCCAGGTAAGATCGTAAATCATGATTATGTAAGGGTTTACACGCCATTATAATAATTAATTAAAAAAAAAAGACTGGTGGAACCAAAATAATAACTGCTTCTATTTTAATCTTTCCAAATTAGACTAGGGATACGTGCGGAACCGCGCTAAAATGATGCAGTTCCTGCGAGACGGATTTTTTAGTTTTACCCAACATTGCCTCCCTACTTAAACAACGTCTGTGAACAGTTCTACATCGGACATTTTTTCCCGTTATCAACTCAAAAAGCATTCGCGATCGACCGTTTGAGCGCCCCTGTTCTAATTCAAGTATTACAGCGTGGATTTCAGCTGAGTAGGAACATTTATTTGTGGTTATCTTGATGATAGGATTTGTTTTCCTAGTACAGCAGCTGCTCCGGTTCCTTCCGCTATACCAGTTGTAATAAATGTACAAAGCACGAAAAAAAATGTATAAATAAAACCAATAGTACATGAAAATGCACTTCTTTATATTTACATTTAAGATGATAGTGTAAACCTTCCTTTGATGATTGCTCCTAAAGCTAGAAGTAACAGGACCTCTCAACCGCCCCGACCAGGATTCTCCTCCTTGAGTGTGGGCCGGCTTAAATCTAATCACCCTGAGAAATATCCTGCTGTATTTCTGAGTTTGACATGTCTGACGTAGGGCCATCAGTCCCAAGTAATCTATTGATTTCCTTCCTTTCTGAACATCCAGTCTGCAGTATAGGCATCTTTTAAGGACTTCAAATAACTTGGCCAGCTTTAAATAAACCAATACTACTAGCACCAGGCGCCAAGTATCTATTACAATGTTTCCCTATATATTTGGTGTACCACCCATACTAAGAAAAATAGAATATCTAACGCACCCCAGAAATTCTTTATCTTATTTTTTTGTAAATGTTAGTGATGGCTTTCTCTTCCTTCAAGTGCGACAATGTCTGTGGGTCACTGATCTCGCTTCGACTCCAGCTACTGGACGGGGCTCAAGGAAGGTTGAGTACAATGTTGGGCAAAACTAAATTCACTTTTTGGAATAAACTAAAAATTGCAACTTAAAACAAAACTAAAATTATACTAATTAATGGATTTTAACTAAACTAAAACTAAATCTTTGGGAATTGACTAAAAACTAAATTAAAGCTTTAGTTTAGTTTGACTAAAATAACATGAATTAATATAAATCATATCTTATTTCGATAATTAAATAAATTATTAAAACTAACAGAACTTGTTTAAGAATAAGAAATTGTGGCTTTTTCGCGTAATTTGCAAACATATGTTCTTTGATCAACTAAATTAGTAAACTAAAAACTAAAACTAAACTAAAATCACAAATTTAGGTCTCTATTACTAAACTAAACTAATTACCATACTAAAAACGGAGTCCACATGATTAATAATCATACAAAACTAAACTAAAAATACAACATTAGTTTAGTTTTAGTTAGAGAAAACTAACGTTAGTTTAGTAAACTAACGTATGGCTCGAAAATGGACAGATTTTAATGAAATTTGCTACCAAAATACTTTGTGTGATTTAAAGATCAAGCTTGTTAACTCTATCATCAGGTAATGTTTTTTGGGTGAAAAGCATGCGTTTCTAGGTTCCTGGTTGAGCGATCTTATTCGGAGAAAACGGCGCTTATATGGGGTTATTTCCGCTTAGGATACCGGCTTTTGTGGCCAGATCTTGCTTCTCGCTTTGAGATTTTTATTTTACGTGTTTACATGTGTTTTTCACGAAATATTAAGACAAAACATCAACTGTTCTATTCTCAGCTTTCCAAATGGGACGGAAACTCGCGGAAGATTAGCACGTAGCGGAAGATGACGGAGTTCCTGCGAATTGTACTTTCATTAAGATGAATGTTGTGAGCTGACTGAACGATTTATATATATAGAAAACTGTCATTATATTAAGACACGTTTGTCATGCATGTGCAAATACTTGTACACATTAATAGAATAAAACTATTCGAAAAAAATACTACTTTTAGAGATTGTAGCATTGATTTCTTTAGTAATCTTTTTCACCCCACAGGGATCAAATTTTGTATTCCCTTAGGTAAGGCGTAATTCGGGGAGTGGAAGGAGAAGTTTGGAGTAAAGTTGAGAGGTTGATTAAGAAGTTTGCTCCCGTAAGTGAACTACAGATGAAAACAGCCAACTTTAGGAGTTGAGAAAAGAATTCTTCACCTTTGCTTCCCTATTAAGATCTCGATAATAATATTAAAATAAACGGTTTGTTAGCTTAAGAACAAATTACTTCGCCGAATTATGGTAGAAGTTGGCTTAACTCTGCCATGTCAGTGATTTTAAATGTTTTCTGAGCCCATGTATTTGTTTAGTGATTCGAAGATGTATTCCCACTTTTTTTATAGGCGGTTAGCTTCGAAAGTTGTCATCAGTTATTTTAGAAATTCGTCATCTGAGCGTCTTTCTGGTGTTAATCGAGGATGAAGTTGGGAGCCTTGGGCACAGAACCTTCATATTATATCATATATCATATTACCAGATGTGTTTATATACAGGATGTAATAATCAATAAAGATAAATATATATATATATAAATATATATATATATATATATATGCATATAAATATATATAAAAGTTATTTTAAATTTAGATTTAATCCGTTTTTACCTTAGACGTATTCGAATACTTCTGTTGATTTCCAGTTGCCCTTTACACATTGTACTTATTATTCTGTAACAATGTAAACCATCAAACCTGCACGGGAAATTCCTCACTGGCATTTTCCCTAGTGGTATACTATACACTAAGTGTGTCGAATTTTATCGAGGAAACATTCGATTGAAGAGAATATATTTAATGTATAATTTTTATTTTATTTTCTGAGTCAGAACGATGTAGGTAACACGACGCTTCGCCTTGTTTCTCCGGTTCGCGTTTAGTTCTCTTATAGTTGCAAGTCATAATTCAACAGCACCATCATCTATAAAAATCAATGTCCAATTTCAAGGGCAAATCCTGGGTCGAAAAATCCCCTCCTACCAAATTATTACCCACAAATCATTCCTAAAAACATGAATTTCAATTGCATACTTTTTCAAGCAGGTTAAAGTATAAATTTATTTTATACATATATAAGTATGTTTAAAAATGAGGTGTTTGAACTGTTTTGCATCCTATTTACTTGAGTTTGTGAGTAACTGGGCTTCCAGGTAGGCGTTATTTAAGTAATTGAACGTGGAAAATCGATGGAAACGATTTCTAAGGCCATATCTATAACCGTTGCCGAGGAAAATGAAATAATCTAGCTTTTTCTTAGGATTTTCGGATACAATTCTGTATATGTCGAAACCGGTTCAGAAATCGCATTAATTAGAAACAGCATTTTCCCCTTTCTTTAAAATTATCAAAATAGCAGCCTCCGCGTTTGACTAAAAGTTGTCAAAAAACACGGGCCAAAGCAAGTAACGATCAAAAAGTGTACTTGACAGCTCGTGCAGATCCATCTGCCGAGTACTGAAATACGTAAAGCCTACTGTAAATAAGAGGAGCATTACTGTGTTTGGTTAAGTGCCCTCATCGCCTAGAGTGCCCTCATGAATTTATGAAGTGTAACAGGGCCCGTGATCCGCTAATCCGGTTCATGAGTATTCTGGTCACGGTGACTATAAAGTACTCATCCCGTTCGATATCGCATTTACATTTCTCCCACTCTTTCTGCCTATGTTTGCAACATAATTTGAGATCTACACTATCTAATTCAATATTAGGCGAAGATTATGTTGAGTAGAATATTTATTTTTTATCTTTATAACTATTTTATTTTAAGATTCTTCTCTCGACTTGTTTCTTGCATTTTTACACTTTTTTGAGGGTACATCTTAGGAGAATATATGCTAAAATATCGAAAAAAAAAAACACTTCGAAAAACCGCTAGAAGATATCGTACTTAAAACTATTTAAACATACTATGATTACTTTGAATTTAACACAGCAAAAGTAATGTCACAGGACATGTCTCAATAAATTCATACTTATAAAGTTTCAAAATTACCAACTGAAATACTTTCCCATGCAATTTTCTTACTGAACAAATATTCCAACTCATACTTTACGATTGCTGACGACTAACACAGAAAATGACAAAATTACAGACAACAGTTATAAATAAAAATGAAACTGCTAGAAATTATCTGCCATAATAGGACATTAAGAGAATTTGCTGAGCAGCCTTATAACAATTTGGAATGCCTTTTAGAGTTGAAATACGTTATTGAGCATGTTACTGTTGTACATTTCATTTCTCCTCAAATCTCTCAGGCATCTCTCTCTTGCAGTTTCCTGGTTGTTAGCGTTGTATTGCGCCCAAAGCCTATTGGTCTTCATCATACGTGTCAATGATGTTAGTAGCAGGAATGGAGGAGCTCTGCCTGGCTTGCTCTTCTGGCCGTTTTTTAATCCCTTCAGGTCTAACGTAAACTTCACTTCTACGCATGCTTGTGTCTTGGGAGTAACATTCGTATCTAACTAGCAATGGGAGTTGTCTAGGAGGACCAATCAGCTGCTTTGCTTGTTCCTTAATATCAGCGGTCAGCCATTCGGGCGCGTTCTATCGTGGACTGTCAGCAACTTCAGTGCCGGCCTACAACCTGCAAGTGGCGCTTGTCCAATGTCGCGTTTCATAGTCACACTCTTGTTTCTCAAAATCTCTATGGCCTCTTCTCCAGCACATCCTCCTTAGCTATCGTCCGATTTCTTGGCTACCTACATCCCGGTCTGCTCGACCTAAACTATCCTTCAGCCAAAGATTGTCCTTAGCTAAGCCAGTCGCTCATCATGTCTAGAGGCTTGTAGGCAACCTCCATACCGTATCCCATGAATATCATGCCGATTGTTTCACTAACGCCTCTCACATAAGGAAGAGTCGCCCTTCTTTTGACCGATATTTTAGACTGCGTGCTTCCACCTTGTTGTTGTTACCTCAGGACATAATTCATAGCTCGAGAGTTATCCCTGGCCTGGCAATCATTGACAACGAAATCCTCCTTAAGATGAGCCAGTTACGCGTCTTAATGCTACTCAGCAAGAGCTCTCAGTGACAATGTTTTTATGATGCCTTTCTTCTGGGCAGGATGGCGATGGGATCGGCGTGTAGGTGTATCCGAGGCCTCCGTCTAGTCCCTTGAGAATGAGAAAGTTCAAGAAAATAAGTCGGCCATCGGCCTCTGGTTCCATCGTAAATTTGATAACACGATCTATTCAGGAAGGTCAAAAAGCGCTCCTCGGCCGTGCGATCAAACAGGGAAGACGCCTTTCACAGGAAGACCTCAGGTCCCCCTGGAGCCTTATCCATAACTTCATGCTGGAACTCCCGCATGAAGACATCGGCCACAACTTGCGGCCTTTAGATCACGTCCTCCTTAAGCATGTTAATAATTATGTCTTAACCTGTTTGCAAGAGATGGACACCTAAAGCATTTGAATTAACCATTATCTATTGTCATTTTTTATACAAAACTAAAAGAAATACACGAAAGAAAATTATGTGACTGGCTACTGTGATATTCGGCAAAAAAGCTAACATGATAAGTCCACAATGGTTGGGAGCCCTCCAGATGATCCCAAAGAGTGATAAATCCTTCCAAACCTTACTTTCCCCCTAGTTCCATTGACAGCTCTAATCCGACTTACATCTTCCTTCTTGACAACCCCTCTCCTCAACCCATATCTACAGCAATTTTCTCTTTCCACGACGGATAAACTTTGTTTATAAATTTATGCTTTAGGGTATTTATCAATATAATAAACAATATCAATTTTTGCTCTTGCGTTTCACTCCTTTATTTTACTTTTCACAAATTGATTATTTATTTAAATACAGTAACATTCTTTCAAAGGATATTGAAAATATTTGTTCATATACTTTGGTAAATTAGGTTCATTACTTAAGTGGAAGTAATTATTGAACTAGCGTGTAGGTTGAACGTGCTTTTCTGTGTTCTAGACTATTTATTGTGTGATTGTAAATATAATTTGTTTAGGTTAAGAGCTATAATGACCTAAACAACCCTTTCGTTCAAGAACTTTCAAAATCCCTATTCCTAACTTTTCACTCTAAACTATCTTCCCATCCCAATCCAGAGCTCAATCCCCTCCTAGGAGACTAAAGAGATCTTGGCCTCGTGATCAATTATGTAATTAAAGGACAAATAAAATCTCTCAATTAGGAAGTGTCAATATTGATTGGCTTCTTCCAAAGTCCTTTATTTTTATGTTGTTGTTTTTTTTTTTTTTCTTTATTAATCATATTACATTTTTTTTTTCATATTTCTTTTCTTTTTATTTATTTTAATTTTTTTAAATTTCATTATGTGAGATCATAAATAAGATCCTGTATTCACTGATCATACTTAACCAATGTACTTGAATATTGCACAGATGTTAAATAAACATATTTAAAAAAAAAAAAAAAAAAAAAAGGTTAAGAGCTATTTTTAATCCAGTACAATTTAACTTGTCATGTCTGTTAATAAAACATTTTTTCTGATACTTCCATAACTCCAAACGCAACTAAATGTTATATATTTTAGATTAGATGAACTTTATGCGTTTGAAACAATTTTCGACTGAATCAATCGTTATTGAATAACCAAACATATCATTTTTTTGGAAAAGTACCTGTTTTCCTCAAATCAACTTTTCTTTTAAACGGTTACAGATATCACATTAAAAATTTACTCATTCGTTTTTTTTATGTTTGAAATTCTATAAAAGGTGTACTTTAAAGCATTTTAAAGCAAAAGCGTAAGACGAATTGAAAGTTTGCTTGATGATTTTACAGTCCACAAGTTTGCTCGTTCGACTGATGATCTGGATATTGAACGAACAGCCTTGGCAGGCAAAGTTTGCTTGTTAACATGTTTACTCTAGACACGGGGAATATATTTGAATAGGATAACATTATGTACATTCAAACATAATTATACTTCAGTTTATAGAGCCATCTTGTGTGAAGAACAGACTTTACTTAAAATTACAATGCTCCTATAATAACGTAATAGGATACATTTTGGGTGAATATATTTCCATTTTATCTTAAAATGAATCTCCCTATGCTCTCTTCATAATATTATAAAATATCCCTAAAAAATGGAACATATAGTCAATAAATACCCACGTTGCAGGTTTACCGTAAGGTGGGGAAAAGTACATATATATTTATATAAACGCACTGCGGCTAAAGTTAATACCTTTCTGCCCTTCAGGCGGCGTTGTGATATTCCCTGTTGTACTATAATGCGTTCTGTGAAAACATCCAATAAACAACGACATCGAAAGCTGATATCATGAAAGACTTTAAGAACGTCTGATTGGCTTTGAGTAACAGACAAACGATATTGGGGTGTGTCAACTAGTTTGGCAAATCCAGCAGTGGTGGTTTAGAGGAGAGCTGAAGCATGAATCTATCAATATCTCATAATTAAACAGTGAAAACTTGTACGCCAAAGGGTAACTCTGTTATACGAGTTAAACTAATTTTTGCATTGAAACATAGAATGCTAATGGAAAAAATAATAACACAGTTTGTATGCAAAACGATGTAAATATTGTACAGCGGTGATAGGTATAGACCGATAACAATAGATAAATAAAATGCACAATTCTTAATGCGGTTTTTCTTCCAATATTGAATTGAAATTTTTGACTGGGTGTCTTAGAAAGCTTATAAACGATCTCAGTTTATATCATGTATTTGAGATTCAGCAAACCTACCCATTATTTCTCTACCTGAAACCCAACATTTAATACCGGGAAGAGTTTTGTTTTCTTACTGCGAAACCCGCTTATCGCGTTCGATTGGGTTTTTGCTAAAAAGCTAATTCGGAACCTAAAAAGTGCCAATATAACACAAAATCGTCAATAACATAGGTCTGCAAAAAATATTTGTCAGATGCAAGGAATCTTTTAGCTGAATTTTACGCTTTCTGGTGTGCTGAATCTAAACATGATTTTTTGTCCACCACATACAGTTTTCTTTCAAAATAAGGGGGCCGCGTAGATATAGAAAGCCCTTTAATATAGAAAACACCAACGCTTTTTTTTTCTTCTTTTTAGCGCGGTTCTTCCCTCGCCCATAGGGAGGAACCCCGCTTATAAGGTTGATACAATGAAACAATCCGGAAGTGGCGACTAGAAAATTTCGCGTTTCAGAACCCCTAGAGACCGAAAATAACGGTGGTTCAAAATTGTATATATATATATATATATATATATATATATATATATTTATATATATATAGATATATATATATATATATATATATATATATATATATATATATATATATATATATTGTCTGTTCGCTCTGTAGCTCCCAGACGAATGGTCCGATTTTGATGAAATTTGGTACAACAATCTTTCGTCTAATTTGAAAGGTCAAGTTCGTTAACCAGCAAAATCCGCCTACTGGAAGATGGCGTTTGGGGCGAAATTCGCGCAAAAAAATCGTAACGCTTACGTTTTTGAGTTCATAAGCTTGTAAGTACTCGTTCTATATGCTTCTTGGGCTAGGAAAACGAATGAAACCATTTTCAAGGCGATAGCTTTAACCGTTTTCGAAAAAATTGGAAAAATAGTTTTTGAATACTGTTTTTGGTTTGGGTACTTAGAATCATGGGATTCAGTTGAAACATTTTCTGCATGTTCTACTTTCATTAAAACTAATATGTTGAAATTTGTGTTACGTTTAGAGTTAAGGAAGGGTTAGAATAAAATATTTTATTAACATATATAAAGGTAACTTTGTTTACTTTCCTTAATATCTCGAAAAAGGTTGAGAATCTTGGTAAACGGAAGAAAACCACTAGAAAGCTTACGAAATGCTCTACAAAAAAGGTTCTAATGAAAGTTTTGATTAGACGATGTCAATCGGAGAAATAAGTGCCTTAAACTTTAAAGTAATGAGTAGCTGAAACGTCCTAAATATAGATTTTTTAACAAAAATCGTATTGAGGTTTCTTTAGCCGAATCCCAACCATTCCATCTTTACTTATCACCTCGACGGTTAACTATCTAATCTTCATGCTTTCTAGAAACGTGGACCCAAAATAATAACAGCTTCTATTTTAATAATTTTAAATGAGTCTAGAGATAAGAACGGAACCGCGCTAATATGATGCAGTTCCTGCGAGTCGGACTTTTTTTTTAACGGCGCATCGACAAATCTTGGCCATTAGCGCCGACATCCAGGGTGCAGCCAGGAATTTTCTCAGCGAGCCCTGAGATGAGAAAATTCCTGCCGCTGGTGGGGATCGAGCCCACCATCTCCCGCTTATGAATCTAAGGCGCTAGCCACTAGATCACGGGAGACCCCAAACGCATTTATTATCGAGAATGCTGAATTATCGGAGAAACCAATTGCCTAATTGTTATGACATGATTTTGGGCACCTCTTCTTCAAACCACTCCTCCCTCTCCTATCTTCATTTAGTGATATGACAAAATATAAATTGATAAAACCTATACAATAAGAATGACAATCTGGCAGGAACTAACGTATTTGAGATTTAACACTGAGTATAATATAACACAAACGATTTAATAAAGAAACTAGACGATGAAATTTGTTGAGTATTTTTTTTGGTTTCACCATATAAAAATACATAGTAAACAACCAACAATAATAATAAATTAATTAAATATCCGGTCCTGCTAACACTTTTTCCCACACCATATGAATAAAACTTTCTTTAATTTATATTCATTAAGAAAATCGTTTAGTTCACACTAATATCTTTTTTTGTTTTGTTTTTTTTTCATCTCACGATTATACTCCTGCCGTCTTTTTAATTTATTATTAAAGACTAAGCGATGTGATGTGATTACGAAATTTTGTGAGGATAAAAACTTAATAAATGACATTTTAAATCTATTCTCCTTTGTTATGACGTGATTTTCTATTTTATACTAAGGATAAAGAGGGGAAAAAATATGGGATTAAAGCTTTCAAGTAACTATTTAGAAAGGAAATAAATACTAATTAAGAGCCAAAAAACAGGTAATTAAAATCTGTTGAGTTGACTTTTCTATTAGAGATCTAATTGAAATATAAAACAAAGGAAAAGGCTTTGTAGATTTACCTCACTTTCTCATTATGAATACCTGTTATAAAAAGAGATAATATAGACGACGGTTACTAAATATTTTTATGCTTGTCTTATATACTTCTTTTTACCCTAACTATATATTTAATTAACTTACAAAATAATGGCAGTCTGCGTTCGTAGGAAAGGCTGTTACGGTCGATCTGTTGGCACCTATCTTTTTATTTATTTATTTATTTTTTTTTTTTTTTTTTAGCTTATCAACCTTTAAGGTTGTTAGAGCCACAGATGTTAGTTAGGAATTTTCGTGCGTTTCCTCTCCTCCTTTATATAGAGGAATCCTGAAACACGCACTTGAGGGTGATCTCGTGACGCAATCTTACGTTTCAGAACCCATATCACGGAAATACGGGTGAATCAAACTTTTATATGTGTATATATGTGTGTGTGTGTGTGTGTGTGTGTGTGTAGATCCTAAGTTGAAAACTAAGATGTTGCAGGTAGTTGGTAACAGCTTATTCAGTCTTTATTTCTTTTATATTTTATATTAAATTTTTGTTGTTGTAGAAACGTTTCGGCTATAAGCCATATTCAATCTAATTATCTGTATGATTTTCCATTATTTTTTTATAAATTATAATCTTCAGATTGTGTGCTAGTAAATTTGATGTTATTTAGTTAGAGGAGGAAATTTCATTTTTTTTTTTTTAAATTCTATGGTTCGTGTCTCTACTATTACATGGATGATATTATTATTACCTCAATTATTACATATTATTTCATATATTTGAATCTGCTTCTGTAAAGGAGGAATATATGTGCAAGACTAGTCCTGCAATAATGCAAAATCATAGAGATAATTAGATTGAAAATGGCTTATAGCCGAAATGTTTCTACAACAACAAAAATGCAATATAAAATTAATAAAGTCCGTCACGCAGGAGCTGCATAACTAAGCACTTTCCTCAGAATTTGGGTAGTGTAGACTGCTTTCCAGAACAATTTGCTTAAAATATCCTACATAAATAAAATAAAAACATAAATAGTTCTCTTTTAAATTTGTAATGAGTAACTGATCAATTATTAATTTGCTTCCAGAGTTATGTTTACACATGGTACCTATTACACTACGTAATAAATACAAAAAACCTCATATTATCGTATTTTGATCTAACGCAGGAACAGGATACAGTCACTCCAGTGTTAGAAAGCGCTCCTTGCGGCGGCTTTGTGAACCTACGTCTGGCTATTTCTGTTGAAATATATTACAAATTAAACCCCCGCTTTCCGATTGACCGATTCAGCTCATTTTTACAACACTTCTTTCTCATGAGTTACCCACGACGTATACCGCGTTTCGTTACAATACAGCAGAAATTACGACAGGTATGAGTATATTAGGAATTTGGGTCCGGAGTAAACCCCCCCTTCTAATGAACCGATTTAGTTTATTTTTACAACACATATTTACCTGTAGATTACCACTACGAATACCGAGTTTCGTAGAAATATACCAAAAATCACGGCTGGTAGTGGCGAATTGGTATTGTGGGTCCGGAGTAAACCCCCCCCCCCTCCTAATGAACCGATTTAGTTTATTTTTACAACACATATTTACCTGTAGATTACCACTACGAATACCGAGTTTCGTCGAAATATACCAAAAATCACGGCTGGTAGTGGCGAATTGGTATTGTGGGCCCGGAGTTTACTCATTAGAAGGGGGGGTTTACCCCCCCTTATAATGAACCGATTTAGTTCATTTTTATATCTCACTTTTCTCTCTATATTACCACTACGAATGCCAAGTTTCGTTTAAATATAACAAATATTACGGCTTACATAGTCAAATTAGTGTTTTGGGTTCGGGGTAAACCCCCCCCCCTTCCGGTGGACCGACTTTGGTGGTTAACGAACTCGTTCAATCGTTTGCTAATTGAATGCTATATACCAAGTTTCGTGACGAAAAAACAAAAACTCTGGCCGCTATCGTGTTAACAGACATATATATATATATATATATATATATATATATATATATATATATAAATTTTAACGGGGGTCATTTTCGGTGTCTACTAGGTAGGATCGATAAAGATTTGAAGAAATTTTTCAAAAATTCCGTCATGAGTCCAACCTCAATAGCTACTTTCCTTCGGAGGAAAGACTGAATAAGCTGTTACCAACTACCTACTTTATATGTGTGTGTGTTTTAAGGTGTTTTAGCTTCGCTGGGGTCATATTTTTGGACGAGCTTCTTCCTACTCTCGTTTCGCTAGATTCCTCTCCAACTTCGTCAGTATATATATATATATATATATGGAGTAAATGCAAAGCATGTATTCAAAAGCTTATTAAATTACCTAAATCGTGCTAATGACCTTAGTAGTAGAAGCACCTATAATTAAAAAAAAAAAAAATAATGTCCGTGTGTAACTTTACAGTCATTTTATTCAGAGAAATTGGCGCTAAAATGGAATAATTTCCGTTTAGAACACAGTTGTATAAGAACTCTGTTTTTGTTTTCGTACTTACGATCTTTCTTACCTTTGAGATATAATTTTATTTTGTCTCGAAAGATTAAAATATGTCAATAACTGTTTCTATTCTAAGCTTTGCAAATGACACCCGTGACGGAAAATTGCTCAATGACGCAGTTATTGCGAGCCGAACGTTAATTTCATTGATGTAATATTGTAAATAACTATTATAATACCCTAATTTGATATATAATTGTCTTTAGTTTTAATGTTTCAAAATGTTATATTATTTTATGTTGAGGTGTATAAACTTAATACGGTTACTTAATTTATATAATATAGAAAACTACCTCAAACAATGATTTCTAATAGGTAGGCTCATAGCCTGGTTTTGTTTACTTTAATCCCTAACCATGATTGATTCCGTTTATTGAACGGCAATGGAAAAAGCTATGCCTGCTTATGAGAACCATAGGGGCAGTTATTGGAATGTCAGGTTTCCAGAGTCCGATTCGTAGGAACTGCATCATCTCAGCGCTTTTCCATATAATCGTTAATTAGGGTGCTCGAAATGGGAATTGTTAATGTTAGGCAATGGGGGGGGGGCGAGGTTAGCTCAGTGGTAGAGCACTGTTTGGAGGACCTGAGTGAAAATCCCGAGCAAGCACTAAAGATTTTAAGTGTCTTCGTTCATGGGTTGAATTCGGCCTCCCTGACCGTTCAATAAATTTATCCATGGGTACCTTGGGTGCTAATGACTAGCAGTCGAAACAGCAAGGGGAAAATCAGGCGGCCGGAGCATAGTACTGACCACACTATCTCCCTAGTGTGCCGTATGGTCATGAATCAGATACCTCTATAGTATCTGCCCCTCAGGGCCCGCGTGGCCTGTTACGGGACTGATTTATTTGTTTATAATTTTTTTTTTTTTAATGTTAGGCAATGAAGACCCAGTCTCGAGACCTATGTTTATTCCTTTCCTTATCTCCTCAGCCCTATTAATACTGAAGGAACTCCTTCAGTGTTCTTTAGAAAAGTAAATACAATATTCTAAATATTTCATTTTCCCCCAGAAAGAATAACTGCTTAATTGATTATATCTTTAATATTTTATTAGTAATAGTTCAGTGCAACTTACGCCATTAAACAGCGACAACAAAGAATTGATAAAAAGTATAAGCCACTGTTTTCAAAGTTCGAACAAACAAATCGAAAGGTAGAACGGAATAACTGTGTGAGAATTTAGTTAACTCTGTGTATATATTCCAGCGGTTCGCCCGGTAATATTTATTTTTATAAATAAAAGAGAAAAAAATAAATAAATATGTAAGAGAGGGGTTGAGGTCGGTTTTATCCAAATGTTTTGAGTTAGAAAGGAGTTGGAATATTTTTGTGATATATTTGCTGGCGTCGGAAAGTATTTTGTTCATGTTTTGTGGCAAGTTACTGTTTTAACTGAGTATATAGCCTGTCAGTAAGTGTTTAACAGTAAGTAATATTTTATAATTGGATGTATAATTAATTGTTGTGGTATATTTTTAATTGTTTAATTAAAGGTATATGTAATAATTGTAACGTGTTTGCTGCGAAAGCTCATAAAATGAATATACAAGTTATCAAAAAGCCTTGACAAACATCAGTATTTTTATGTAAAAAAGTAAAATAATATTACGGAGGAAAGAAATTGTAAAGCTTCTTCCAGAGATATTTTCAGTTTATTTATTTGTTCTTATCACAACGAATGAGGGACAGGACAAAAAAAGAACTGCTGTAATAACCGATCATGCAAACAGCTGTAAAGGACTGGGAATAAACAGAGCCAACCACAAATGGTAGGGAGAGATAAACCGATTCTGGTATAAATCGGCGAGTTATCTCGGCGACAGAATTATCACTTCATTCTGTTGACCGAGCTGTAATGGGATATCCCTTTTCATCTCTTATACCTTCTCCTTCTTCCACAAAGGTCAGCCAAGCCCTTTCCGGATTTACAGGCTATTTATATTAAATGAGATGTAGAAACAAAAAAAAAAACAACAAAAAAAACAGGAGTATAAACTGGGCTGATCGTGTTGCCCTTGGAAAAGGTCTGTATTTAGGAAGGAAATAATTAGATTTTAATTACAAGAGAAGGCTTAATTACATGCAAGTTTCCTCTGATTAAACTTGGCGACCGTTAATTTATAGGGACTTGGGAGGGCTTTATAAGCCCTGAGGGACACCGATTAATCATCTTTTTAGCGGGATAGTCTTGTCTCTTTTAGATTCTCTAAATACTTCATGAGGTAACGGATAACGCTCTCCTTTAATCAATTAAAAATCTTCTCCAACAAGAAAAAGCACCATTCTTAAGAACTGCTTCATCTTAGTGCATTTTTGTTCTTATCCCTAGTGTCATTTTGAATGCTTAGAATATTTATTTATGGAATTCCGCAATGTTGGCGTCAAATTCATTGATCAAGTCTTTTTTACGTTAAAATGATACAAAAATAAATTAACAACGTAAAAATCAACAACAACTTGAAAATTTTTATTATTACTGAAATAATAATAAAATTGAAAATATGAATTCAAAATAGGGGTGTTGAAATAAATTGAATAAGTTGTTTACATTTGGGTGGATAAATGCATGTTTTTCTAATGACTCTTCTCGTTTCCGAAATTTAGTTTTCATTTTATACGAACCATTTGTTATATAAATTGGACTTCTTTTGTTACTATAAAGCGTGAGCAGGCAAATATGAATATACGCTTAATCGGATCGACTTTATAATATTTATGAATTTGGTGTCTATAATGAGAAAGCAAAAAGATAAATGTCGAAAGGCTTGTCTGTAATTCAACAACACCTTTATCCAAATGCTGCTTCATAAAATTTTTTTTTTTTTTTTTGTAATGTTTTTATGAAAAAGGGTTTCAAATCCCCTTCACAGTTGAAATGCCAATTTCAAAACTGCTTTTGTAAAAAGAAAACCCAAAAAGGAAGTGATAAAGCATCCTCCACAGAACCATTGATTCTAACTGAGACCTGTAATACCCATGGGAACAAAGACTGAGAATAAATCTGTTTGAGTTGAACAAACGTGTAAGTGGGAGGCCATTTCTCCTCGGTAGGATTGAGTTAGGACACTTTTATAGGATCTAGGCTGTTCCCACTATTTCTGCTTTTATGTGGTTAAAAGTTACTTAACCTAAGAAAATTTATACTCCCTTATTCTAACCTTAGGAAGAATATTTGGTGTAATATTTTTGTAAATCCTTACCATTATTAAGCTTTTGTGCAGAAATATTAAAACTATTATTCAGTTAGAACATGCATAGACTAAGTACACTAGATAGAAAAGAGTACGTCACGCAGGATCTGCATTACTAAGCACATCTCAGAAAAATGGTAGGTGGTAGCTAAATAATTTGCTTAAAATAACCTATATAAATTTCAAAGAAACATGAATAGTTTTAGTCTTTTATATTTGTAATGAACGACTCACGCAATTACTCATTTTTATTTTGTTTCCGAAGTAAACCACAACTTTTAATGGGCCAATTTTTTTAACATAAAAATTGCGGTCGGTATGGGAAAATTAGTAATTTGGATCTGGTGTAAACCTCTCCTCCGGATCGATCGAATTTCCTGTTACACGAATTCTTCCAATAGTTTGCTATGGGGACGGTATATATCAAGTTTCGTGGCAAAAAAAAAAAAAATGGAAATAATACTATTGATACATCAGCCCTCTTTTTCTTTTGCTTAAATCATTGCGGGGTAATTGTATGCATTATTTATATTCCAAATTTGACTTTTATAAAAAAAAAAAAAATATATTTTTTTATCTTTTATACAAAAATCAGAAGAAAAAAAAATGAACTTTTCGGTACATTAAACTTTAAGTCGATTTTCGATAAAAAACTATGTTTTTTTTTTTAATCGGGCGATACGCTAGCGCTTTCAATGTTCACCCGATCAACTTCATATCTCAACTGAAGATTCCTAATGATATAGGTACGTAGAGATTTCCAAATCAATGAATTATTACAATTTTATGGCCAATTTTTGACGGTTTTTGTAAGTGAAGAATTGTTTTCAATTTTTGATAAAATTAATATTTCCTAGAAATGCTACGTACTTTAGTAGATTTACTAGTACTTCTTCTTTCAAAAATATTTTAGTTTTTTTTTTTACTAGATTAAAAATTGCCACCTAAAGACTATCAGCCGTGAAAAAATAGGGTTGCCGATCGTCAGTCACAGGGCAGCCAGTTGTGTTTCGAAGAATTACAAATTTTTTTTTTTTGTTACTTTAACATCCCATATACAACTTATTACATAAAGAATTGAAAAATATTGGTTTATTTGTTATCCATAAATTAGAGAAAATTATTTTTCAAAGTAATATTACCCTAATATTTGGTATTTGGAGGGAAGTACTTAGCTCTATGATCGCGTGCCGTTGACATTATTAAAGGGCGACAATCTATACATAGCCTGGTGCTTATAGCCCAGAAGTAGATAAGCCGTAAAAAACAAGGAAATTAATTATGTTTTGCATGTCTATGGTATTATGTAAGGAAGAAATATTCATAAATATGTAGGTTATCAACCAATAATAATGTTCTTAAGAAGATATTCACCATTTATAATTCTACCATTCATACTATTTATACAGTTTCCTCTAAACTATTTCTGTTTGTAGGATGAGCAAGCCGAGCCGTACCTGGGGCCTGAGAACCCTGACTCGGCTGTGGCTCTTCGCCGGATCCCTGAGCATATTTTCCCTTCTCCTTCTGGGTCGCTGCGGAATTCAGGAGAACAATCCGCCGACAGGTAATCAAAGTATTCTTATACTAAATAATTTTAGTGTCGTATAACACGCCCTTATTACCCAATTCGTCGATATAATCACATGTAGGAATAACATGCTTTGATATAAATGTAACTTTTGTTCCTAAATCAAAATTTTACGTTTGTGTGTAAAAGAGGTTCTTGTATTTTGATCGATCTCATGAACGATGCGCATTAATTATTCTACTCTAATGAGTTTTTAGGGATTCAAACAACAAAGTCTCCCATTTCGGCAATAATTAAAAATATAATTTCATCGCAAATAAATAGCTCTTTTCAGCGATTTCATATACTCAACAATCCACTTTACCATTTCCATGTTTATGATTTGAATCTTTATTTTGGAATTAAATACAGAGTTATATACACAAAAATTATTATTTATTTATTTAATGTTGGAGTGCCATAACTGAGATGCTTCGCTCATAAATTACAAATCCGTTCTTAGTCTTATCAAGTATAAAACATTAATCACAAGAATTAAACTTGGCTACTTTAAACTTAAAGTCTAATGCTTTTTAATCCATAAAGAATACTTTATTTATTTATTGTGTCCCGGTTCAATGATGGTAACACAAAAATCAGTATCCTCGGAACTTAGGTATTCTAGGAAATCAGCATGGTTATTGGTATTGGAAGTGTGTGTGGTTATGTAATGTTTTAGACTTAGGGTTCACCTATAAATAGTATTTAGTATCAATGGAATTGATACTAAACGGATTCGCTGTTTGTACATGGAAGATATGAGGAAAAAAAATACTATGCGGGCCTTTATGAACGCAATAGTATTATAGAATAGTAACTAGGGTTTAACAATCCCTGAAGGGTCAACTTAGTGGCTCGGTCACGCGATAGCAATCCTAGCAGCCTGTATGCTGGATCCCCAATGGCTATTCGTCTAATATCGTGTATAGAGAAGCATTGCTGTAAAGTAGATTTTTTTAATACCCAAACGAGGGCAATTTAATTAATATCTAATTGGCGAGAGTGTGTTCGTTTTTTGTTTTTTTTTTGTACTAAAACCTAAAATGAAAAAAAATATATTTTTTTACTTCAATATTGATAAAGTGAGATGAGAAATGGTGTCTCATTTTCAAGAATTTTCAATAAACTAGAATATTCTATAATAATCTTGATTAAGACAAGAAATACTTAGAAATAATTAATGACTGTTGATAAATAAGGTTATTGGTTACAGGATAAGGTTATTAATACCTTATACAAAGACCTTCTTAAACAATAAATTCCTCTGGAGTCTCAAGAATGCGATAGAATCCATTCTAGATGAATTCAGGGAGTTGTGGTATTCCAAGGTATGCCATGTCCTAGAATCTGTCTATTCCATACAATTACTGTTTAAATCTCCTTTCTTCAAACTTATCCATTGATGAATTAATTAGCTAGAGATAATCAATCAGACTCCACGTATCCAAATTTATCAATTTTGATGGAATGGAGTGTGATCTGTAACTTGGGAATCTAAACAAAAAACGCTAAACTTTTAACAAATCATATATCGACAAAAAATACGTATTATATATTTATCCAGATACATTAATAAAACATACGTAAACGAGAAAAATAAATAAAAAAATAAGATGAATGTACCAACTTCATACAAGTATATAAGATGGCTGTTTGTCTTCCAACTTTATTTGTAGAAGTTGATGTCACATATTGTGGAAAATGTATTTGTTTTTCAGATTGCGAATATCTTTCAGAAACATATACATCACCACGTATTGTATACCCACGAAACCAACACATTTATTCAATTGACCAAGTTTGTGTTTGACAGCTTAAATAAAGCGCAAAATATTATGTGATTGTTCATTGTCTGCTTACAAAATAGCACGTCTTATCTTATCTCTGACGTTGTATTCAACCGGTTGTTGTTCGATGGACGCTTGTGTATCATTTGCATATTTTTTAGTTATTTTTTCCTCCCTAAATCTGTTATTGGGCACAGATTTCTTTATATTTGCTTACTTTTTTATTATCCTATTCTGTTATAACTTCCGAACATCTATTTTCTTTTAATTTTATAGTTATACCTGTATATATCCCTAACCTAATTTTTGTTGTTGAAGGGATTAATGTTAACATTGTTTATTTAATATGATTTGACATTTTGAATTATTTATATGCGTACTTGAAATATTAATTCTGTAAGACTTCCATAGCCCATTATTTAATGTTTTCCATAGCCCAATATTTAATTTTTTCCATAGCCCATTATTTAATGTTTTAGGGTCTTCTGGATATGACCGTGTCGATAACCGACGTTTCGCCACACATTCTGTCGGTTTCCTCAGAGTCACTTCTGACGGGTTTACTCTGAGGAAGCCGAAAGAACTTCTGTCGAAATTTAATTCAGAAGACCTGAAAACATTAAATTTATAATATTATCATTTCAATACATCTAAAAATTGTATGAAATGAAGTATTTTATATAAAAATTGAAACTAACGTGGTTTTTAATACAAAAAATAAAGCGATTGAAGGTGTAGTATTGAATATTTAAAATTTTCATTAACATCTACAACTCATTTTCGGAAAATGATTCAGCTGGACATATGATTCCCGATCGAAAATTATATATTTAAATTTCCAATAAATTAATACAGGATAAATATGTTTTTCTAAGGTTCGAACTTGTTGAATTAAAAAATTTCATTACGTCAAGCAATTAACACACATCCATAATGTTTTCAAGTCCAGAGTATACGATGTCTCAAAGATCCGTTATATTTGACCTAAAAAAGTTTTGAAGATTGCATGTATATTTTAAAACCTATAGAGGATATTCTTGGAGTGCTTACAGAGTGGAGCGTAGAGATTGAGAAGACAATGAAAAAATTAATTTTGTAGGCCAGTGTAATTTAGGTTGAATGCTCTTCTAGCCTCCGGACTCAAAAGCTAATGATGGATTCTTAAAACAGTACGGAAACTTAATCGATATTCCACATTTTTTCTGAAACATTTTTGACATTTTAATAAAATTCGAATCAAGTTTTGAGAATGAATGCATAAAAGCAGAGACTCTTGAATGCAAATCCTCCACAGGACCCTGAAGTTATGCCTCAGGCCTTCTGCCACCTTAGGCCGCATTTATTGGTTTATGCAGAGGAAATGACATTGTAAATTCCTCAACAGTTTCACATATTCATGAGAGAGCTCTTCCCCTCTAGGCCTCTGCTTCATCTGCATTTCTTTAATAAAGCCCGGGAGCCTTCTTCTCTTTATGGATCATTAAATGTGCGGTGAAGAAAAAAAAATGTAAGAGCTCGCAGAAAACCCAAGAAAATGGTTTGAGATTTTTTCTCTTTTGCATAAAATGTTTTGCATTTCTTATACAGAAATTTCCTTTGACCATTAGGAATAAATTTCCGCAGTCATATTGGGTAAGATTCCTTTCTTTATCAAATAAAAGGAGTTTAAGCCAACGACCTCACAACAACATTGGATTGTCATTAAGTAGTTTTCGTACATTTAGAAATCTGTGGTTGTACTTCGGGCCCACTAGGACTTAAGACGTTTGTGTAAGATAAACAAAAACCATCTAGAGTGGATATTTATGCTAGAATTTTGCTAAAATACTCATGAAAGCCAAAATAATAATATTTTTATCAACCTTCATTAAATTCGTAGGATTATCGCAAGAAACAAATTCATGTTCTACCAGCAATATATCAAGTTTATATAAAAATAAATACATTTAAAATATATGGGGTCTCCCGTGGTCTAGTGGCTAGCGCCTTAGATTCATAAGCGGAAGATAGTGGGTTCGATTCCCACCGGTTGCAGGAATTTCCTCATCCCACGGCTGGTTGGGAAAATTCCTCGCTGCACCCTGGATGTCGGCGCTAATGGCCTCGATGTCGAAGCGCTGTAAAAAAAATAAATAAATAAAAAATACATAAATGTATATATATACATACATATATATATATATATATATATATATATATATATATATATATATATATTTCTCTTTCGACATATTTTACACTGTCAAAGCGAGATATTGAATGTTCAGCAAGGTATTTGAAAATAAGCTTTATTTGTTAATTTTCTTTACAGAGTTTTCTTAGGTAAAGAATTTCATTTTTTTAAATATTTTTTATTAATAACGTTGTCTCTAAAGGAATTTAATATCTAATGGTAAAGTCGATAAAAATACTAATAAAAAATGGCTCTCTATTAAAATATAGGAATCTTTGCTCCAAATATACTTTTTAAAGCTATCCGGATTACATCGACAGGGTATTTCTCGAAGGCATAATGTATTCTAACCATTTCACTGCCTCAGTAATAGGTAATAACGTTTATTTTTAACATAGCACGACCATAGAACTGTTTCAAATAGGAGACTAACTTGTTATAAAAACTGTATTCTAAAAACTGAATGTACCATTTTATAAAAAACTATTGAATGACTAAAATATGGAAACTCATGGAAATAAAAATTGAATTTGAAATCGGGAATTGATTGCGAATGAATAATTACTTATTTAACTCTTCATTTAAAATTGTCCCTTCTCTGCAAATCATAACTCTTCAGAATGTATTTAGGGCTCTGTTATGTGATATAGTATCATGTCTACATTATTTTAAGGGTTTTTATTTAACAAAACTTTTTTATTGTTTTGTGTTTATTTGTTTTGGAATATATTTATTCTTCTGATTCAATATTTTCCCCAGGATTATTTTATAATTCCTCTTTTATAATCGCTGCATACATAACACGCAAACCTCTATGTTTAGTCTGGAATGGCAAACATTAATTTATTTGACAAATATATTTTAACCTATAATTATTTAAAGTAGAATGTAATTTATGTTCCATTTTAATTAATAGGAATGAATATATTGAACTATGAATTACATTAATAATTATTAGAATAATTTAATTAACATGTTTTTAGAAATTGTGGTTGTATCTTTCAAGTACAGAACACAGTATGCAGTTGCTTTTTCCACAAACACAATAAATAAATAAAAACACTGAGGCTAGAAATTACGTACATACATAATTTAAAGCTACAAATGTTTCTAATTCTGCAGTATTTGGTAATCCCTGAATTAATGTTTCATCTTGTTATAAACTAAATGTGTCTAAAGCTAGACAACGTTGTTGCCATACACAGGACGGTATACAAAGAGAATGACTTTATTGTTTTTTTACTAATTTAATGCTGAACGTGATGTCAAAAATGAACTTTATTATAATGAACAAAAAAAATGTTTCTTTATTTTCGTCACGCTGCGCCCCTCCCGCCTTCTTATGTTGTAGAAAATACAATACACCCAACTCTATGATTGTGTTTCATCGTAGTGTATTTTCATGACGTTCTTGACTTTCATTTCGAAAGCTTGGGATAGAAACAGTGAATGTTTGGTAACCATGCTTCGTCATATTTTTGGAGAAAAATACATTTATTTATTTAATTTACTTTAAGAGCTGCACAGCAATGGTGATCTGCCCTAAAACAATTTATATAAAAAATAATAAATTATAAGCTAAGGATCAGTAACAAAGTTCAAAATAAAGGGTATGGAGAATGAATAATAAAAGAAAAATAAAGAAAAAAATAATAATAAAAAATAATAACGAAACATATAAGGAATTAATAAAATAAATAAATACAGAATTAAACGTATAATTTTAATGGTAATAATAAATAGTAATCATAATGATATTTGCGGAGTTGAAATCTGAAGTATATTATCCTGAAATAAGAAACTTTGACTTGGGAGTTATGTGTGGTATAACTATATTTTATTATATGTCTTTGTCGTCTTTAAGTATGTCAGTATGGTATCAATGTGGGGGCTCCTATCAGATAACAGTTCACTGAGGCTTCGGGGAATCTGTTAGTTGTCTCTTTTAAGGCAGTCTCTTAGTAAGTGTTTTACAGTTAAAGGTACGTTGCATGCCTCACATAGTGGTTTGTCTTGTCTTTAGAAGAGGTACGAATGGTTGAGTCGTTTATGTCCGATTCTAGGTTGCGTTAGTATTACTTCGTCTCGTCTTGTCCTTAGTTCTCCTGACGAATAAAACTGTATACTGCACTTAATTTCCGTGAGAAAAATACATTAATGAACTAATTTTACATCTACCCTAATGAAATGTGGAAGTAAAGACAGATTTTAGGCCAATTCAATAGAAGATTCTCCCACCCCCCCCCCCGTCTCTCTCATTCCACCCCCTCACCTAATTCATTCCGCCTCCTCGCCTTCCGCACGTTCTTAAGCAAAGCCTGTACCAGCATTTGTTTGGTGTTCTATTAGGGACGCCAAATAATTCAAACTTTTTATTATTTATACTTATAATAAGTGAATATATATATATATATATATATATATATATATATATATATATATATATATATATATATTCCAGAGGGTGAAACAAAATTCAGTCTTCCCACAAATTTTCTTTATTTTGCACTAGGCCTTTCAACACAAATGTGCCATCATCAGGTGCTGGCATGCATGTTTCACCCTCTGGAATTAAGCAACCCCACTACCGGAAAACATCAATAAAATGAATACAGCTTGTCGAGCTTCTACCGGGACAGCATTATGCTGTAACAACATAAATGAACATGCATGCCAGCACCTGATGATGGCACATTTGTGTTGAAAGGCCTAGTGCAAAATAAAGAAAATTTGTGGGAAGACTGAATTTTGTTTCACCCTCTGGAATTAAGCAACCCCACTACCGGAAAACATCAATAAAAATATATATATATATATATATATATATATATATATATATATGGATAGTTAAAAAGATATATTTTTAACAGGATTAACAGTCAGTATCTAGTAGATAGTATCAAAAAAGAATTGAAGGAATTTCCGAAAATCATCATCCATAAGTAGAACCTTAATAGTTAAGAAAACTACTATAAAAGAAGAATTATAATAATCTTCCGATTCTAATTTATTCTTATGAACGGCATTGAAACAATTATGTATTATAATTAATTAGAATCCATTTCATTGGACTTGAGTCGTTTTGTATCCTCTACAAGACGAAGAGAGACCTATAAGTTAAATGCTCAGCTGAGAGATAGCTAAGGAAGAGCGGGTAAGTGGCTGGGTGTCAGAGAGTGAATTTGATGGCATAAGTTTAGATTGCCGTTGTAATCAGTAGGCAAGAAATCTCCGTGAAAACTTAGCCTCTTTAAAACCTCCTTTCTAGACAATATAAGCAAATGTAACAGCCATTGTAGTTGAACAGTTTATGAAAAATCCACGATCGTGATCTATATCTTAGTATATATAATCTATTTTTTGTGACATAATATTCAGTTTTGGGAGACGAAAAAAAAATATGGGCTATAATATAGTCCTCATATTATATGATTCCGTTTCGCTGAAATCCCAGTTTTTAGTGACGGTACTCAATGAGTTAATAGAAATGTAAAATTAAATCTCAAAGCGAAGCGAGATCTTAGACTCCACAACTAAAACCTGAAAGTATCCTAAGAGGAAATCGCTGATTTCTCCGAATGGGATCACTCTATCAAGAATCGCTTTAGAACTGTATTAGTAAAATCAATAACCTTTCGAATAGTTGCTTTACATTTAGTAAGATTTCCCAAACGGTTTCGAATTATATTAGACTATATCCAAATATCCCAAGAAAATTTCCTCCCATTTTCCTTGACAACGGTTATAGAAATGGATTTACCGCGTCAAAGTACTTAGGAAACGTGTACTTGGTAGCCCAGTAAAGCAAACACTAAAGCGTTATGATTTTTGTTCCTTGCGAATTTAACCTATATAAAGTACATGTTCTGATGGAGGAATTCTGCTGTTTAACGAACTTGAACTTTCAAATCACACAATGTATTTTTGTACCACATTTAAAATCGGTTCATTTTTGTGCCAGCAATAGAGCAAACTGACTATATATATATATATATATATATATATATATATATATATATATATATATATATATATATATAAACATTTATGGAAATTTGGACCACCTATATTTTCCTGATATATGAGTTCTGATACGTAAAATTGTCTAGTCAACACGGCATCATAGGATCAACCTCCTTTAAGGGCTTCCTGCATCTGGCGGGGAAATCGCGCTAAAAAGGAAGTCGCTTATCTAAGAAGAAGTTGTAAATTTCAATCTGACTACGCCTAACCGAAGCTACTTTTCTGAAGGTGCCAGAACGTACATTCTTTGAACAAATCCTATGTGCGGGTTTCCTTAGTCTATATCAGATTTGTTCGAAGTGGGCGCTTCTCTGTGGTATACGCTCTGTTACATTTGTATATGAGCATTGTTCAAATAGTTTTAACATTCTTGTCCCTTGGCGATATAATTAAGACGGCCAGATTTTAATTTTTTTAATTTTTTTTTCTTCTTGGAATGACTAATGGAATAAAGAGGAAATTAATGCTACCAAAATTAAATTCTGAATTTCAAAATTTAATGTCAAAATTATTAATTTTATAGACCCAAAATCATTACCGTCCGCTCTCCCTGGACACATTTATTACAGTTTACTTTTTTTTTTTAGGTGGAAGGATATTATATTTATTGCTCATGTGATGTTTCATTTTAACATAATAATATTTAAGGTGAATTCATATAAATTTAAATAAATTAAAACAAAATCTAACTGCGCAATAGCGCCTTAAAAGTTGTCCGTTTTGACATCATTACCGTCCGCCTTTTTGAATCAACGAGAAAACCTATCAGGATGGAGCAAATTGTTTCCAAATAGATGTTGGAGCAGCTCTCTCAAACTGATTTTTGTTGTCCAAAAGGTTCAGAAGAGGAATGTACGTATCAGTTCTTGCGATGTGTTTTATCTGGTAAATCATGATTGGAGTATTTTGCTGGTCGTTACCGTCTCCCATTTTATTACTCAAAACATCCATGTTAAATTTTGAAGCAATTAAATAGTGCTTCAAAAACTACGTATTTTACAATATTTTTTATTAATATAATTATTAGAGAAAAATTAAAAATATTTTTGTAACAAATGTCATTACCGTCCTACTCTACATTGGATGGTAATTAGAGTTGGCATAATTTTATTTAGAAATATAAATAAGAATTTATGTGTACCTCATTTATTTGTATATACGAATATAAATAATTTCGTATTCGTAAGATTGAATACGAATTTATTTGTATTCACGTATGTCATATATATAAATGCAAATAAAATTTTATTCACAAATTTTTCTGTAAATAAAATTTAATTTAGAGGAAAAATTCTAAATATAAACAAAAATTGTGAATATTAAAAAAAATCAAGTGATTACAAAAACATTCACATTTAAATAAACGAATACAAATAAATTCACATTAAAATTTGTGAATAAAAATGTATTCACAAAACCATTCACAACATAAATTATGTATTTGTGCGTATAAACAAAAAGGTGATATTTGAAAGGTTATTGAAGGGTAAGGTAATAGGAAGGGTATTAAACGTGGTATTAGGAAGGGTATTGAAGGTGGTATTAGGAAGGGTATTGAAGATGGTATTAGGAAGGACATTGAAGAGGGTATTAGGAAGGGTATAGACGGTGGTATTAGGAAGGGTATTGAAGATGGTATTAGTAAGGATATTGAAGATGGTATTAGGAAGGGTATAGAAGGTGGTATTAGGAAGGGTATAGACGGTGGTATTGGGAAAGGTTTAGAAGGTGGTATTAGGAAGGGATTGGAAGGTGGTATTAGGAAGGATATTGAAGGTGGTATTAGGACGGGTTTGGAAGGTGGTATTAGGAAGGATATTGAAGGTGGTATTATGTCACTTGAAATGCTTCCAGAAAGGCCTTCACCTGATGTTGCTCCAGTAGAGGGACTAGGTATAATGACGACATGAATTGACGATATTTGGAATTGCGTGATTGATTTTTAAATATTTAGAAAAAATATTCAATATTCTTCACATGAAAAAAAAAACAGTAGTGGGTGCATGACCAACTAGCGACAAAAATTAACCATCACACGTATGTTCAATTGGTACAAAAAAAGTTGATTAATTTTCAAGTTGATTTCTGTAAAATTTTCGAACCAAAAAGTAAAATCTATCTGAATAATGCTTATATATTAGTACAGAAAAACGAATTGAGTGTTAGAGAAACTTTCCCTCTTAGAGGGGATAGTGATAGTGGTAGATCAACAGAAATAGTGATTGTGGAATGGAGCTGGCATTGTTGAGCATTGAGAAAGTTATCGCTAAGGCATGCGTGAGTTCAAAAAAGTACGACTCGCAGGAGCTGCATCATCTTAGCGCGGGGCCGTATCCCTAGTCTCATGTGGAAAGATTAAAATATAAACATTTATTATTTTGGTTCCACCTTTCTTGAAAGGTCTTGATTTATGATCTTACCTGGATGGGTTGGCCAACCTAAGATAGGCAGTTGGAATTAGTCTTAAGGTCTTCGAATCTCTCTCTCTTGGAAAGCTATATTTCTAACAATAAATTATTTTTCTTCTTTTACTTAATCTGTTTTATTGTCAAACGAATTATCCAACTATAAGCAATTAAAAAATAACAAGGAATAAAAACTGACAAAAAGAACCGTTCGAATAAACGAAATCAATTACTTAAAGTTTTAAGCACTTATTTCTCCGATTGACATCGCCTGATCAAAACTTTCTTCAGAACCTTATTTGCAGAGCATTTAGTAAGCTTTCGAATGGCAACCTTCCGTTTCCCAAGATTTTCAACTGTTTTCGAGATATAAAGAAAAGTATACAAAGTTACCAAAACTTTTCATGTCTGTTAATAAAATATTTTGTTCTACTCCTTCCTTAACTCCAAAAGTAAACAAAATTTCATCATATTAGTTTTGACGGAATTCGAACGTGCAGAAAATGTTTCAACTGAATCCCATGATTCTAAGTACCCAAACCAAAAATGTTATTCAACAATTATTTTTCCAATTTTCTCGAAAATGGTTAAAGCTATCGCCTGAAAAATGGTTTCATTCGTTTTTCTAGGCCAAGAAGCCTATAAAACGAGTACTTGCAAGCATATGAAACCATGTTCCGGTGGGCGGATTCTGCTGGTTAACGAACTTGACTTTTCAAATTATACGAAAGATTTTTGTACTAAATTTCATCAAAATCGGACCATTATTCGAGGTGCTACACCGCGAACAGACAAATATATATATATATATATATTTGAACCACCGTTTTCGTTCTCTAGGGGTTCTGAAACGCAAAATTTTCTGGTCGGCACTTCCGGATTGTTTCTTGAGATCAACCTTATAAGCGGGCTTTCTCCCTATGAAGGGAGGAAGCCCGCTAAAATTTAAAAAAAAGTGTATTAGGGAAATGTGGACTAAAACGTATTCAATGAGCTGAGTCATCCAAAAAGAATTGTAAAAATTCGGCAGCATAGACTTGGAATTACCTTTTAACCCTGGAACACTATCCTTAATTCATCTTACACTATTACTTACCTGTGTATCAACTTGACGTATACATAGGAAAATTACTCAGAACTTGATTATCAAGGATAATGGAGAAATCTGTTGTTAAAAAAATGAATATTTGCCAATATTTAATACATAAAAATACAAATTAAAAACGTACAACATAGAGCAACAAAAAATATGGACTATTGCCGGGGTATGGAATACTAACATTTTCATTTTAGAACTTGGAATCGTTTTAACCAACTAAAACGCTTACACCTAAAATAAAATATTTTTTATGAACTTAATAATCTTATTTTATTTATATTTAAAGGTTTTATGACACATTTTTATCGATCAAACATATTTCGGGGGGGGGGGGGGGGCTGCAGCCCCCCCCTTATATACGCCCATGGCCCATGGCCTTGCACAAGAAATAATAACTGGAATAATAACAATAATACATAATATAATATCCCAATGCCTTCTCGACTTTCAAAATAATTACTGCGTTGGCAATGTGTAATTTGCAATTATTCACATAATTAATTAATGGTGTAATTATATTGTAGGTGCTCGTTACTAACTCTGTGTCAAATTGATGGAATTTATTATGAGTCTTTATTAATTTATTACGTCAGATGCTCATATTTCTAACAGAGCATCAAAATGACGTCGAAAAATTTACGTGTATCACTAACCTGCACGTCAATTTGATGCACTGTCTTCTGGGAAAATCAAGGTCACACCTATCTAATCACTCGCTCAGAGGCGAAATCATGCTGGATGTGGGTAGGACGAATTGCTCCAGGAATAGGTGGGGGGGGGGGAGACCGGCTCTTCCCCCATTTAACGGAAGAAAATGACAATTGATTACAGTCATATGCGTCAATATGACGCAGGTTAGTGTTCCAGGGTTAAGCAAGTGCGATGATACTTCAATATAAAATGTATTACAGGTATGTAGAGCCGTTGTAATAAATTGATTTTTATGGTACTTTTGGCTTTTATTTATTGACATTCCTTCTACAAAACGAAAAATGAATATTTTATTTTACCGTGTTTGATGTTTGTAAATATCCTGTGCACATAATGTTATTAACCTTCCCTACATACTTTGAAAAAGTGTCGCAATTTAAGATATTTTATAAATTTTACTCCTTCATTTCACTGGACACCAATTAATTTAGTTTAAACCTTTTGGCATAGAAATATTTCATCCTTTTAGTAATGAACACGAATGAAGGCTTTAATAGAAGGAGTTTTGTTCTCATTAAGAGGAAAAGCACTCTCCTCTTTACACTTGCTCGGGCTCTGAGTAAAATGACAATTTAACAAAAATTCCCTTTTATCATGATTTAGAGCGGAATAATTTTCTACCGTTGTCTTACCGAATTATCTCTAAACAATGCAATTTCCTAATCTCGCTGTAGTAGAAGATTTATCAACTAAAATCTAAGTTTATTCATTTTATGAAGTGAATGTTTTGTTTTAAAGTTGACTCTGTATGATAATTCTCTTTGTTCATATTTAGACGTAAAAACGTTTGCTGTATTGTTTTCACATCGTCGACACAAAAGCAAACTAACGAATATGAAAATCAACACTTTTCAGAGTGGAAAAGTATTTATTCATAACTTTTTTTTGGACAGTCAAATATTCGGCAGATTTGACCTTTTGATAGTGGAATACTTTCCCTTTATTAGAGTGAAGTCAGATTGAAGAATTTGCCGTAAATAAGTCCAGCAGAAATTATTAAAGATGGGCAATGAAAGATGCATTTTTTCATATTCGTTAGTTTGCTTTTGTATCGACAATATGTTCTGTTGTATTTTTTCGGGCATTCCTTTGATTTCTCGTTTATTTTGGCTGCAATGCGGCCCTAAAAACTTTCATAAATTCGTGTCTTCTCGTGGTCCAGTGGCTAACGCCAAAGATTCCGGTGCTGATTCGAGTCCCGTCTGCAGGACGTTGGGTTCTTACATTATGTTTTAATTTTATTTCTAATAAACGGTACGTATTATATTAAAAGTATTAAAAAATTGCTCATTACTAATATAAAATTCCGCCACGAAGGACCCGCACTCCTAAGAATATTTCTCCGAAAGGTGGTAGTGAACGCTGTACATACCTGAATAATTTGCTTTAAATAACCAATATAAATACAATATAAAAATTGGTCTTTCAGTAGTACTGCGGTTAACGCCTTGGATTCTCATGCGGAAGATGCGAGTTCGAGTCCCGCCTGGTTAAGGTTTTTCATTTCAGGGCCCGTTGAAAACATTCCCTGCCGCACCATGGATGTTTAGGTAGAGCCCTATAGATAGCCCTGCGCTATTGAGATGTCAATATGGTTTGAATAATAATAATGATAAGTATAAATCGTTTATTTTTTATATTTTTAATGAACACCTAACTCAATTATTAATTTTTATTTTTATTTTATTATTATTTAGTTTCTAAAGTACCATTTTTTTTTTCTTTTACAAAGCAGATTCCACATTGATTGTCATCCCGTCTACCAAGTTTCGTTTGGTAAGGAAGTATATATAACAGCCGGTATAAGAAAACGTATAATTTGATTTTGGATTAAACCTCCACTCAATTCCTTTGATCACTTATTTATTTATAAGTGATTCGCAACTACTGCGATTTCACTCCTTCAAGGTAGTACCTGTATGGTCTAATGAACCAGCATTTAGATGGGTATTTAATTCAATTATTGTCATAAACATAGGTTTGGAAATGTCTGTTATATGCCTGGAAGCCTCTGGTTATTCAGCAGATGTCTTCAACTGGCTGCCGTCCCTCAACAATTCGTAAATGTCATGTGGGGTAGCTGTTCTACAGTAAAGTCTCAATTGCATATATCACAAATTGGTTTGTCATGAGGTATTCGTGTTTTAGTCTTGTGTGGCCAATGCGGAGTCGAGCAAGTACAATTTCTTCTCGTCCGTTGTCTCGGTAGCTGGATGTCTACTCCTGAGTTGTAGTTTTAATTGTACGTAATCTATTGTTGGTTAGTCGAGTCCAGCAGTCATTTGTTCATGAGTCAACTTCAAAACCTAATCGATCAATTTTGTTCAAACCTACTCGGATAATCATTCTCTTATCGAAGCAACACCAATATTTACTTTCCTTGGGATGTTTAAAAAAAAAAAAAAAAAAAACGTTCTACGCTATCAGCACCGAAATCAATTTTTTTTACATAGGTACATAAATGTATTTTTGGGTCCTGAAGTAGCTTAGATAACACTTTTCTGTCATATTAACTTAATCTATGGAAAGTAGGAGGAATGTAAAATAGGCTTGCTGAGGTTACTCCCATTCAAGAAAACCAGTGCATGTGCAATATTACCATTTGAATGGGTCTCCTGACCCTTCTACAATCTCCTCGACTAGAGTCAGCGTCAGTGTTCTCTAGGCCGCTGTATAATTCAGAAATAGTCAAATGTATTCATGGAGATAAAGTGAACAGATTGAGAGTAATTTATGGGGGAAGAACAAGATTTGACTACTCAATACAACTGGTCGACTTTACTCGTCAATTGTCCGACTCGCAGACATTCTCCGCATATTCTACTTATCCCTGGTATCATTTGAAAATTAAATGAATAAAAACAGTCAATTATTTATATAAAAATAAAAAAATCAGTCCCAACCTAGGTACAACACCCTGAGGTATCTGATTCATGAATACAGCACACTAGGGAGATAAAGTGGTCAGTACTATGCGAGTGCCTGATTTTCCCCTTGCTGCTTCGACTGCTAGGGTTATTAGCACGAAGGTACCCATTAATAAATTATTTAAAGGCTGGGTTTGCTTAGGGACGGTCAGGGAGGCAGAATCCAACCCATGAACGATGACACAAGAAAATAAAAATCTTTAGTTAAAACTCAGGTCCTCCAGCATATTAGTCCAGTGCTCTACCACTGAGCTAAACTCGTCCCCTCTTTATATCAAACTAGATACTTGCATTTTTTTCGGGAAACATAGATTAACTAATTTTCCGTCGAACAGATATAAAAATTGTCTGGAATCTCCAAGAAACGCAAATGCATAAATTTATTGAAAAATTCATTTTACTTCTAAAAGAAACTTAAAAACAATAAGCAATAAATAACGGATGAAAATATGTCCAAAAGGATAAAACTCGCATCTTAGGAATTGTAAGCACTTCTATCAATTCGAAAATTGTTTGTGAATGATTATATTGAGAATTGATTAGAATTCGAATACCTTATTCGACCTTATTCGCCTTTGATTTGACAACCACTTTCGATATATTTAAGAAAATATACGAAAACCTCATAGCCAGTTATTTAAGAATCTGTAAAGAACATTTAGTCCCAATCCGCCGTTTTTGAATATCTCAAGTACAAATTATTTTTTTGCCTACTTTGCATGGATAACATCTTTGGGCTGTTTGTGACCAAGCTGTCCAGGACAATCTGTTTTGAAAACCAAATTTCAAAAAAGGGTCATGCTACTTTTTTTTTGCGAAAATATCTTCAAATCAGTCAAATAATTATTATTATTATTTTTGATTTACGCATACCTAAATTATTGAGGTTATTGTACTTTAAATTGTACAGATTTTAAATAAACATGAATTAAGAAAAAAAAATTATTGAGGTATGCGTTAAATTGTAGTGTAAAAGAGCCTAAATTATGAGTTTTTTGGTGTTGGATCTTAATCAAGAGGTGAGGTGGGCTTTCTAACCCCAAATTTGGATTTTAGTTATCCCAAAAACATAAAGAATACATGTTCTGCACTCTAGGGCAGAACTTTTTTATTTTATTAGTTTAAATTTGAACGCCTATTTATTAATACGACTGATTTTTAGATCGGGTTACCCTCAGGTCACTATCATATTCTTCGACTACTGATCATTATATGTGGGGTTCTACATATAATATAATTATTTTCCAATGAAAAAATGTATTTCTATCGAAATAGGAATATCAGAGAACATTCAAAGTCCAATGTTTTGGTGATTTCATTACAAGATTTAGTTCTTGCTGAACTGTTCTGGAATTTAATTAGATGCTATTATTTGTCAAAAGAATTAATCTAAGTGAGATAGAAGACTCGTTGAGTAAAAGCAGAAGGCTGCCTGAAAATTACCCTCCACTCCTCGCTTTAAGGCATTAAGTGACCTTTGAAGACTCCGAGTAGTTAGGAGCTCCTTGTGAAGTCTTCATTCCCCCCATTAAACTCAAGTTTCGGGGAGAGGGGGTCTTTGACTTATCTTGGAATTCATTAGGAAATAAAGAAAAGCTCTTATATTGGCACTTTATTGGGCGCGATTCATCAAGTTAAGATCGCAGATGAAAGTTTCTTTTAAAAGAAGTCTCACTTTATAATTCGTAATGAATATTATTAGCTTATCTATTCTACTTCTGAAGAGAAGTCATTCAACAAACTGAATAATATTTGTGCTCCAAGCATTAGCGAAATTAATTATTCTAGGAATCTTATTAAACCATAAGATTAGACATCGCACAGTCTCTCTCGCACACGCACACACACACACACACATATACTCACTATCTGCCACTCTCTCTTTCTCTCACAAGTTTATAAGCTTTCATTGTGATTGTTAATGTTATAGTCCACATTTCCCTAATACACTAAATTTATGTGCCTAATTTGGGAACGTTCTCACGTACCTTAAACCAACAAACATTTACCCGAATGTTTAGAACAAACACACCTTAAAATTAAAACAAACATGTATTAGGTAATGTCAAATTGAGTCATGCGTAAATTTAGTAAACGAAATAGTGTAGACCAATTCTTGATTTAGCTAATAGTTAAATAAGTAAATAATTGAGAAATTATTTTTTCCAAAGGGCACTTAGATAAAATAATGTTTCCATTATTATTTTCCCAAAGTAAGGCCTTTACAAAAAAAGAATCTATCAAAAATATAATTCTTATATATTTACTATATAAAACTATGTTTTATATATATATACACACACACACACTCCCTACTCCGGCGTCGTTTGGACTTGTGTGCAGTCGGAGTCGGAAAACGAATTCAGTTCAGAAGCAGTCACTTATGTATTTGAAATAACCTTATTATTTGAGGATAAAATAATATTTACCATTTTTAATATTGCACATTTAAGTAGCATTTATGTAGGTACCGAATTATAAAATATGTAGGTAAATCCTTGCTGGTGTTCCAGGCGTAGTTGTTTTAGTAGAAACAATTATTTTCTTAGTAGAAACACATGTTCTTGCCTCTAAAACGAAACATATTTGCCTTCTACACCTTATATTCAATTAAATACCACGAAACGATGTTTAACTAACTCCGGCGAGTTCTAAGATGCGTCACTCATTCCTCTTGGAGGCAGCAGGATAAGGGAGAGTCTACTGCATATATATATATACAGGGTGTCCCGTAAATGTCTAGTCATATTGAGAGGGGTGATAGAGGACCCTTAGGGGAACAAAAAATGTTCTATGACGATTTCCCGAATTCTCACCCATAAGGGAGAAAACGTCGTTTTATTGTTTTATCGAGACAAACGTGGTATTTAGAAACATAATCGTTGTAGCTCCGTCCCAGGTGGTACTACTAGAAAGGGAGTGAAACCAATCGAAAGCTGAGTAAATTTACTATAAGACTAGTTGGGAGTAAACGTAAAAATGAATAAATGTAAGTATGTATATCTTACAAAAACAAGGCAATTCTAAATTTCCTGACATTTTATTGATATTTCTTTCCAGCGTTACTCCTCAATAAGGAGGATCTGAGATTTCCGGGTTTCAAAAAAACATCCTCATTTAACTAGCTTTCCATTCATGTATCACAACCCTGGGTTATTGAAGTATTTGAACGATTTAAGAACAAAAGTTTTAAAAAAAACATGGATCTGAGAAAAGAAAATTATATTTTTTTCTTCAGTTTATTCAAAAAGCTGAAGGGAAATATTTATTTTTATAAATATTAAGTAAATATTTACTTAAAACAATAAAAAAAATTACTTCCACGAATATAAAAAAAATTCCTAAAACAGTAAATAAATAAAATACACATTTATTTTGAATTTGTTAATTCAGGTAACTAATACTGGGTCCAGGAGGCGGCCATTAAGGAACCCCAACCATACATTAATCTCAAAAATTATAATTTTTACCTAGATCACACATTTGAACACATTTTTACAGGTACTTATATTTAGAAAACAAATGCTTTACCTTAAATTAATACTGATGGCTACGCTTGTGAAACTCACTGGGATTCTGAGCCCATGCGTTTTTGTTGTGGTAATTAAAAATTCTATCCCTCATAAATAATATGTACATAGTCCTGTAAAAATGTGTTCAAATGCGTGATTTAGGTAAAAATAGTAATTTTTGAGGTTAATGTATGGTTGGGGTTCCTTAATGGCCGCCTCCTGGACCCAGTATTAGTTACCTGAATTAATAAATTCAAAATAAATGTGTATTTTATTTATTTAATGTTTTAAGATTTTTTTTTATATCCGTGGAAGTAATTTTTTTTATTCTTTTAAGTAAATATTTACTTAATATTTATGTAAATATTTATAAAAAAAAATATTTCCCTTCAGCTTTTTGAATAAATTGAAGAAAAAAATATAATTTTATTTTCTCAGATCCATGTTTTTTTTTAAACTTTTGTTCTTAAATCGTTCAGATACTTCAATAACCCAGGTTTGTGATACATGAATGGAAAGCTAGTTAAATGAGGAAGTTTTTCTGAAACCCGAAAATCTCAAATCCTCCTTATTGAGGAGTAACGCTGGAAAGAAATATCAATAAAATGTCAGGAAATTTAGAATTGCCTTCTTTTGGTAAGATATACATACTTACATTCATTCATTTTTACGTTTACTCTCAACTAGTCTTATAGTAAATGTACTCAGCTTTCGATTGGTTTCACACCCGTTTTAGTAGTATCACCTGGGACGGAGCTACAACGATTATTCTTCTAAAAAGTACGTTTGTCTCGAAAAAACAATAAAACGACGTTTTCTCCCTTATGGGCGGGAATTCGGGAAATCGTCATAGAACATTTTTTGTTCCCCTAAGGGTCCTCTATCTCCCCTCACAATATGACTAGACATTTACGGGACACCCTGTGTATATATATATATATATATATATATATATATATATATAAGTAAAAAATATTATATATATATATATATATATATATATATTTATAAAACTAAAGTGGAAGACGAAGTTGATATGTAATATAGAATAGGATGGATGGATATAAGGGAAAGTGGGTTATGGAAGGCTGGTGGTGGCTACGGAAGACTATTGCGTACAGTAAACATACAGTTTTATTACTATTACATTCAGTTCTCTCTCTCACTCTCTCTTCTTCTTTTTCTCGTTATTATTGAATGGCCGATTTAAACCGATCTCTCAAGATCTTCCTTCACTTACTTCAATGGCTTCTCTTCCTCCTCGAATCATTTAATACCTAAAACTTTTATTCTCTCCTCAGATCTGATCGGTGATACGATGTCATTTATTTTGCTTTCTCATGCGAAAGACCGTTATACTTTTAGTGATTCGCAAACATATTTTACTTGTATAGCCTTATTGAATGTAAGGATTGTTTAAGTGAAAAACAGTAGTTTCAAATAATTATGGCATTTATCTAATCAGCAGAGAAGTCATACGCATTGTAAAATAATTACACCCGAAACCACACGATACTCATAAATGCCTTGACCTAAGACAACAATGAAAATCTATATAAGAACGTAGAAAAAAAATGATGCACAATATGCGATAACTGACACTAAGATTAACATTTAAAAAATGTATCGTAACATATAGCACACAATATAATTTTTTCAGAATCGCAATTGACTGTTTTAATAAATTTTTCTTTACTGAAATAGGAATCATTTTGACGAATCTAAACTACAAATGGTGGTTTTAAGAGATAACCAACTATAGGGGATAGAGGCAACCAACTTTACCCTGGCTTTCTTAAAAAAAAACAAAAAAACTAACAAACAAATATTGTGTGGTTAGTCACACAATATTAAAATAAGTATAATAGTAATAAGAATCTGAAAGATCACTGCAATATAAGTTCTAATTGTTTGATCCAAGACGTCCTGGTATGTTCAGGCTTTTAGCGCGGTTCCTCCCTCCCCCATAGGGAGGAACCCCGCTTATAAGGTTGATACAATGAAACAATCCGGAAGTGCCGACAAGAAAATTTCGCGTTTCAGAACCCCTACAGACCGAAAATAACGGTGGTTCAAATTTGTATATATATATATATATATATATATATATATATATGTATATATTTATATATATATATATATATATATATATATATATATATATATATATATATATATGTGTATATATTTGTCTGCTCGCTCATTTCTGGCTTCCCTGATGGCCCGATTTTGATGAAATTTGGTACAAAAATCTGTCGTCCAATTTGAAAGGTCAAGTTCGTTAACCAGCAAAATCTGCCCACTGTAAGATGGCGTTTGGGGCGAAATTCGCGCAAAAAAAAATCGTAACGCTTACGTTTTTGAGTTCATAAGCTTGTAAGTACTCTTTTTATAGGCTTCTTGGGCTAGGAAAACGAATGGATTCAAGGCGATAGCTTTAACCGTTTTCGAGAAAACTGAAAAAATAATTTTTGAATTCCGTTTTTGGTTTGGGTACTTAGAATCATGGGATTCAGTTGAAACATTTACTGCATCTTCTACTTTCATTAAAACTAATATTTTGAAATTTTGGTTGCGTTTGGAGTTAAGGAAGGGTTAGAATAAAATATTTTATTATCAGACATAAAAAAGTTTTGGTAACTTTGTATACTTTCCTTTATATCTCGAAAAAGGTTGAGAATTTGGGAAACGGAAGAAAACCATTAGAAAGCTTACTAAATTCTCTACAAAAAAGGTTCTAATGAAAGTTTTGATTAGGCGATGTCAATCGGAGAAATAAGTGCTTAAAACTTTAAAGTAATAGATTTCGCTTCTTCGATCTGTTCTTTTTGCCTTTGATTTTGATACTTAAAATTATGGGATTCAGTTGAAACATTTTCTGCATGTTTGAATTTCATCAACACTAACATGTTAAAATTTCGGTTACGTTTGGAGCTAAGGAAGGATTAGAATAAAATATTTTATTAACAGACATGAAATGTTTTGGGAACTTCGTATACATTCCCTAATATCTCGAAGACGGTTAGGAATATTGGTGAACGGAGGGTTACCATGCGAAAGCTTACTAAATTTTCTACTAAAAAGATTCTGAAACAATTTTTGATTAGGCTATGTCAATCGGAGTAATAAGTGCTTAAACTTTTAAGTAATTGATTTCGTTTATTCGAACGGTTCTTTTTGTTTGTTTTTATTCCTTGTTATTCTTTAATTGCTTAAAGTTGGATAATGTATTTGACAATAAAACAGATTAATTAAAATAAGAAAAACAATTCATTGTTAAAAATATATCAGGCTGTACCGTATGAAATGTCAGTTTTGGATATGTCGATTTCCTTTAAATGTCTTGAAACTGTCGAGGCTCCTACTCCGAGGTCTTTGGCATATTCCCTAGTGTTTTTAATTGCTTATAGTAGCCAAATGTATTTGTCAATAAAACAGGATACGTATAATTAGAATCAATATTTTGTTTCTTAGAATTCGAAGATGCCGTATGAATATCTAGATTACAGTACTGGTGTTGATTTCGTTCTTTAGAATTATTCTTGGTATTCCCTATTTTCATCTGTTACCCATAGTTTTTTATTGTTAGTAGGTTTTTCTTATTGATTATAGAATATAAATTTATTTGGCTATAAAACAGGATACGTAAAATTAGTGACAATATTTCGGAGATTTCTGAGCGAAATACTTTTAAGATTTTCTACCACCACGAACGGCTTTTTTCCTCTATTTTTATCCACTAGATAGGCTTTATTTTGCATATTATTCTATATAAGTTTTATTCAGCAGGGGCGAGTCTACATAGTTAAGAACCGACGACGGAGGATTACTTCTTGCTATGATTTAGTCTACATATGTATATTAAGTCCTAAATCCAAAAAAATAAACTTCACAACGGTTAGATACTATGAGCGAATATGGCGGTTCAATGCCCGTAGAAGCAGAAGGTCCGCAGGAAATTTACCTGCTAAGAGTTAATCCTCAAGAGCTGTAAATATACCCCAGGTATCTGCCGACACAAATACAAAGCCTAGGCGGAGAGCACCCCAAAATCTCAGATCCAAACATAGGTTATATACTAAATATTCATAAAGACTACTTAGTTGTAAACCGATTCATCAATTAGCAATCAATAGTTTTCAACAAAGGTTATATACTAAATATTGATAAAAAGTATTTAATTAAAAAAAAAAACAATATTCCACAAGACTTGTTTTTGGTCCATTTGTATCTACTCCATAGACTTAATTAGGTATATTATTCTATTGTAGTTGGGCAACTAAACTTTGTTTTATTTTGTTAAATAAAGTTTTTTTTCTTGACTTGTTATTCGTCAAGACTTTTATTTGTCCTTGTGTATTTACTAGATAGGTTTTATTCGGCATATTATTTTATATAGGCTATATTAGGCAGGGTATTCTACTCAATCTTGTGTACTTCTTCTTGATCCTTCTGTACATGGGCCTATATAAAAACAATTTCGGGGGGGGGCTGAGACCATTTCCAGGGTATGGAATACTAAATATTTAGAGCTTGGAATAGTTTTAGGCAACTAAAACGCTATTACACGTAAAATAAAATATGTTTTATGAACTAAGAGATCTTATTTAATTTATTTTTAAGGATTTAGTCACATTTTTACTTGATTTATAGAGCTTTGCTTTAGAATGAGAGCCAGATTCTTTAATTTCCGCTTCTCTGTAAAAGTTAGCTACTGTCGGTGTCCCTGACGCCTTAATATCACTTTTATTCGAGATGTTCGAGAGGATTTTGACAATTTTCACGAGATATATAAAAAAAATAAGTTTATTTCTTTTCTAAGCTTATCAAATGGCACTAGGGACATGAACGGAACCGCGCTAAGATGCTGCAGTTCCTGCGAGTCGGACTTTTTGTTTTTATTCCTTGTTATTTTTTAATTGCTTAAAGTTGGATAATGTATTTGACAATAAAACAGATTAATTAAAACAAGAAAAACAATTCATTGTTAAAAATATATCAGGCTGTACCGTATGAAATGTCATGTTTTGGATTTGTCGATTTCCTTCAAATGTCTTGAAACTGTCGAGGCTCCTACTCAGAGTTCTTTGGCATATTCCCTTGTGTTTTTAATTGCTTATAGTAGTCAAATGTATTTGTCAATAAAACAGGATACGTATATTTAGAATCAATATTTTGTTTGTTAGAATTCGAAGATGCCGTATGAATATCTAGATGTGACAGTACTGGTGTTGATTTCGTTCTTTAGAATTATTCTTGGTATTCCCTATTTTCATCTGTTACCCATAGTTTTTTATTGTTAGTAGGTTCTTCTTATTGATTATAGAATATAAATCTATTTGGCTATAAAACAGGATACGTAAAATTAGTGACAATATTTCGGAGATTTCTGAGCGAAATATTTTTAAGATTTTCTACCACCACGAACGGCTTTTTTCCTCTATTTGTATCCACTAGATAGGCTTTATTTTGCATATTATTCTATATAAGTTTTATTCAGCAGGGGATTCTGATGAAATGTCGTGTTTTTGCTGTGGATTTTAAATACGATGTATCTAAGATTGGATAACATTAGCGAGTCTACATAGTTAAGAACCGACGACGGAGGATTACTTCTTGCTATGATTTAGTCTACATATGTATATTAAGTCCTAAATCCAAAAAATAAACTTCACAACGGTTAGATTCTATGAGCGAATATGGCGGTTTAATGCCCGTAGAAACAAGGGGGCCGCAGGAAATTTACCTACTAAGAGTTAAACCTCAAGAGCTGTAAATATACCCCAGGTATCTGCCGACACAAATACAAAGCCTAGGCGGAGAGCACCCCAAAAACTCAGATCCAAACATAAGGTTATATACTAAATATTCATAAAGACTACTTAGTTGTAAACCGATTCATCAATTAGCAATCAATAGTTTTCAACAAAGGTTATATACTAAATATTGATAAAAAGTATTTAAATAGAAAAAAAAAACAATATTCCACAAGACTTGTTTTTGGTCCATTTGTGTCTACTCCATAGACTTAATTAGGTATATTATTCTATTGTAGTTGGGCAACTAAACTTTGTTTTATTTTGTTTAATAAAGTTTTTTTTCTTGACTTGTTATTCGTCAAGACTTTTATTTGTCCTTGTGTATTTACTAGATAGGTTTTATTCGGCATGTTATTCTATATAGGCTATATTAGGCAGGGTATTCTACTCAATCTTGTGTACTTCTTCTTGATCCTTCTGTACATGGGCCTATATAAAAACAATTTCGGGGGGGGGGGTTGAGACCATTTCCAGGGTATGGAATACTAAATATTTAGAGCTTGGAATAGTTTTAGGCAACTAAAACGCTATTACACGTAAAAGAAAATATGTTTTATGAACTAAGTGATCTTATTTAATTTATTTTTAAGGGTTTTACGAGAAGTTTTTATCATCAATTCAAAATTTCGGGAGGGGCTGCAGCCCCCTCAGCTCCCCCCCCCCTCATATACGCCCATGCTTCTGTATCCTCTAGAAAGGCTTTATTAGGCATATTTTGTATTGATTTATAGAGCTTTGCTTTAGAATGAGAGCTAGATTCTGTAATTTCCGCTTCTGTGTAAAAGTTAGCTACTGTCGGTGTCCCTGACGCCTTAATATCACTTTTATTCGAGATGTTCGAGAGGATTTTGACAATTTTCACGAGATATATAAAAAAAAAAAATAAGTTTATTTCTTCTCTAAGCTTATCAAATGGCACTAGGGACATGAACGGAACCGCGCTAAGATGCTGCAGTTCCTGTGAGTCGGACTTTTTTTATGTAATGTTACACGTCCAGGTTTATGTTATGTTAGAGTTCCAGTTTGTCTTGTGTAATCTAATAGTACTCCGTATTCAGAAAATATGTATTTCTATGAATATATGAATATTTAAATGTTTAATATTACATATACAGTAGATAATTTATAGATTAAAGTAATTAATGTGAGTTATGAACCAGTGCTATATATTACGGGAATCATTGCAAAACTGGCGAGAGCATCCATTCATAGATGCTAATCCGTTTTGATGAATGATTATTATAGTTCTGTACCATTCATTGATCTTGAGGCTTAACCTAAACTCTATTATCACAAATAACTAGCAGCTAGATTATTCCTTATATCAATTATATAGTCACTAATGATTATGATCAGTATATATATACATATATATATATATATATGTATGTATAATATATACCCCCCCCCGTGGAGGGTGAACCGCCTCCAGTAAAGAACTAGATTCACTGAGCATAGAGATGTAAACTCCGAAGGCGTGCTATGTAAATTAAATAAATTAATTGTGGTAGACACCTGGAGTTTTTGGTTTTCCTATTTGATGCATTTGATGCAGTACTACCACCCAAATATCCGCCCAGCCAAATATATATATATATATATGCTTATATACAGGGTGGCCCAGACAAGCGGGCCACAAGAGAAATAACTACTAAACGGTTTTTCGATGTTTTTCAAAGGAGCAAAGTTGTAGTTCTCGTTGAGACCTATAAAATGGTGTCCTCGGAAATGAGAAAATAACAAATAATAAAAGGGATCAAATAGACCTTTAAAGGGGATGGTTTTATCAATGCGTCAAGTAGTTCTCTGAAAATTCGTTTTTAATAGCATGAATTCCTTATTTGAAATTCCCCAAAAAAGCACTCTAATTTATTTAAGTTATTATGTATTGTTGTTATGTATTCAGCTTAGGAGAATATGCTCAGCATCCAACAAAACGATTCCCTTCAGTCTAAACTAAAAAAAAACAAATAAAAATTAGGGTCTTAGGCAGAAGTGTCATTTAATATTAAAAATGTAATTATTGCAACAAAAAAAAAAACAAAAAAAAAAACTAACTACTCTTTCTCTAAAAATGAACAAAAAGTGAAAACTTAAACTCTTATTTTGCAGCAACTTTTCAAATATCCCTTCTCCATTAACAAGACCTTACTCCTGTCTTCTTCCAAGAGAGGTTATTGTTCTTTTCACCATATCAGAAGTAACTCTAAAGCTCTGCTGAAAAAGGTCACTACCATGTTTGCCAGGTGAAATAGGCTTCCGAGCGTTGACCTGGTCTTTCAAATAGCTCCATAAACAAAATCCAAAGGATTTAAATATGATGATCTAGGTGGCCAGCTCTTAAATGAAAAATCACATCCTGATATTGGTGGGATTCGAACCTATAGGGAAATATTTATAACTGATGATGATATCCATAACAGGAAACAAAGCGTATCCTTAGCGGAAATTGCTCATTTAAGAGCCGATTTTTCTCATTGGGATCCAGTTATCAAAAATAACACAATAACCGTTACCGTAAGCTTTCGAAAATTTAATAATCTTTACATTTACTACGATTTTCCAACTGGTATCGAAATATATATGAGAATATATCCGAGGATCGGAAGAAAAATATTTTTTTCTTTCCCATTTTCCTAGACAACGGTTATAGATGTGGCCTTGGAAAGGGTTTCATTAGATCCTCCATGTCCAATAATAAATTACTTGTTTACACCTACAGTTAATACATTATTATAATTATTTAAAATCTATTGTTTTAGTTCATTAAGAAATCAGAGTTAATCCCCGTGCTTAAATATTTCTAAGTCTTCCGTACTCTCATGCATTACTGCTTATATAAGGGCTTAATTAAGTTGCTCATTAAGTTTAAGTGAGTTATTTAATGACCTCGACCAATCAGATTCTTCCAGACAATTAACCCCCCCCCCCCCCTCTGGAGCCTTCTGCTCAACCTGACAATTTCCTAATTGTGCCCCGAGCTTGAAATGGTTCTGCTCCTGCAACCGATGGAATGACTGGTAGTATTCGATGATGAATGGCCGGCCAGGATGTTAAACCAGTGATTTACCTTTATTATATTCCCAATCCCTCGTCGACAAATTTATTCCTTGTTTAACACATCGCTTAATACCCAACATTCTCATTGATCCACCTCAATACATTCATATTTTTGGATATAATATTAATACAGTTATAGTATTATATTCTTCTTAAAAATATTTTCATTTACCACTTTCCGAACGTATAACTAATGAACAATTTTTGTTATGAATCTACATGAATTCTACCTACTAGACACTTAAAATGACCTCTGCTAAAATGTATATGTATGTATATATATAGGGGAAGGTGTTGTACCTTTGACCATTTTGCAACATTTAATTTTTCTTAGCTTGAATATTTATTTTTATAAATTCATTTTTTTTTTATTTAATTGTAATTAGTATTCTATTGCTTATCATTTTTAATTTTTTAAGGTTCTAGCTTTACATTTAATATTTTTATTAATTTTTAAAAAAAATAATCGTACAGTGGTCAAAGTTACAACATGTAGTTGTACCTTTGACCATGGGGTGTTGTACCTCTGACCACGTAAAAACAACACAGCAGTACAGAAAAAAAATTGTGTTCAGTAATATTCTAAATAATTGTAAGTTTAATAATGTATGTGTGGGACAAGGATGTAAGCATAATAAAAAAGCTATTATTGAATTATGTTATGCTTAATATGCTGAAAAATCCAGTCCAATCGATAAACGTTTCAACTATCAAGCAGATCCACTGGCAACAGTAGGGTATGGGAGTTAAGCCACAGTGTCTTCAATATCAATATCATACATATTTTCATCTTCTCTCGTAAACTTGTCAATTAAAGTTTGTTTTTTACAAATATTGGATCTTAAACATTGGATATTTAATACCGCAAATCTCTGCGACTAAATATGTAATAGCCTTTTTACTTTTATTTTTAACAAGTATAAAGTTTCCTCTTTCTAAATCATATTTTTAAATTGTTGCTGGTCATCTACAAAACTCGCGACATTTATCAGACAGATCGACGTCACATTTTCCTGAAGAAATTTTGGTGTCACTTTCAGAATTTGAACTGTCATTAAAATAATTTTCTTTTTATTTACCACTTTTTTAGGAAGAGGTTTATTTGTATGTGGTGTCTTACGTTTAGAGTGGTGCTTTCGTTTTTTTCAGCTTCAATAATTAGTTTTTCAGGAATATGTCAGGATACGAGATTTCCCTTTAGGCCGGCCCCTATTTAACACTTTCCTTGCCTGCGCTTTTCGATGAGGCCTTGCAACTTCAAGTGTAACGATAAGGGGCGATAGGTTTGAACTGCTACACTGAGGATTGAAAAAGTCAGTTTGAACTAATATTGTATATTAGGAGTAGTGTAGAAAGTGAGTGTTTTTATATGAGTTTGACTTTCTTCCACATAAATGTAATTTTGGTTATATAGCAAAGAAACATAGGGTTCGTCGTGGGTGTCTAAACAGGACACTGTACTGTAAAAATAAACAGAACTGGTCCATTAGGAGGGGCTTCTCACACTCTGTAACCGTATTATAAAAAAAAACTACTGTTATTTTAACTTCTTTGCAACGACCTCGGTGTACAAGATTCCAACCAATGAGGAACATTGATATTAGATGTTGGTGTTTATCCTGGACCAAATATAATTAAGTCAGCTGTTCATTACAAACTTGAAATACAAAAATTCTTTTGTATTTATGTAGGTTATTTGAAGAAAAGTGTTTAGGAATACGGGATATTTTACTAATGCGGGTTGCATTAGCCACCTCTCTGAGAAATGTGCTTAGTTATGCAGCTCTTGCGTGACGGACATCAAGCGAAGTGATGGTTTTGGCCAAAACAAACATTTTTTTTTTTTTTTTTTAAATGATTGTTGCTTAGGTTTTGGGTATTTTCTTTATTTTTAATTTTTATTTTATTATACTGCCTCTACCCTGCTCGGTCATTGACAGTGCGGTCAGTTCAAAGTCAAATGTCTTTGTAAATGTTGATATTTTTATGAAACGTGAGGAGTTTTTGAATTGTCTGAACGGTCCCTTCTCGTTTGGAATTTCGTTGACCTGTTGTCCAAGTGTCGGTATTCTTTTTAATTCATGCGATTTGGGTGCGATGGGTTCCGAACCATATGAGGTCTCATTTTGCTCTTACGACATTTTTCACGTGATCTTTACGTCTTCTTTTGTGGCTTCATTGATTATGGTTGCTTCTGTTCCCGTCCGTGCGTAATTAGCTTGTTGGTCTGCTTGTTCGTTTAGTGTAATCCCGCAATGTGATGGCACTCACATAAATTATATTTCCTTCTGACTGCACTAAAAGCATAATTCTTGAACCTTCTGTTGAAATCCATTGGTGGAATCTCCCGCCATGATTGCTTTTATTGAACTTAGTGAATCGGTGATGATCAAATTCTTCATCTCTTTCGATTCTTTTACAGTTTTTAAGGCTTGTAAGATAGCATAGAGCTCACCAGAAAACACTGAATTAGTTTCGTGTAGTTTGTATCGTTTTGTGATTGAAGAAGACACGACAGCACACCCTACTTGATCTATTTTCGATGCATGTCTGAACAACTTGAAGTGGTCTGAGTATTTATTGATCTCTCTAGCATTTGAGCTAAACGTTATTATTGTTCTTGTATTTAATACATTCAGAACAAAATATTAATTATATAAAACTATCAAATTTTTACGAGATTACGGATAGTACGACCCAATAGCTAAAATTTTCTTTATTTTCTTTTTTTCTAGAACCTTTAACTTCAACGCTGTCTCTCTTACAAAAATATTAGTTTTAAAAAATTGTTCTCAGTGTTCATAAGTTTTTCCCATGAATTATAAACATTTTACCTTACTATTTTATCTTTTCGTCTAGCTTAATGAACAGAGATGTATAACTTGCTCGGATTGTTACTAATATTTAATTGTATAAATTGTCTACCTTACTTGTATATACTTTTATATGTGTAGTGGCCTTTGCATTTTTGTTTCTCCTTTTAAATTCAATTGATAATACTTCACGTATAAATAAACTTAAAGTATTATTAACTCCAATTCAGATATTAAAGACGCATATAATTATTTGTTCTATTAAAACCTCTAATTTCATAAATTTTAAAAATGTATTAATAAATACGTTTATAAATTTATTTTCAATAATTATTTGATCATCTTTGATTTATGTAAAAAAAATACTTTTTTGGTATACTTTTTTTCCGAACGAGGCCCACATACTGAAATGATGAAAGTCGATGAATTGGATGAGGTATTTTGTGAAATGGCTCAGTGACCGGAAGGGTTTATCCACTTAACGCAGGTACTCCATCCTCATGAAGCAGGGGTTGCATTACTGTAATAAATCAATTTAGTTCAGCTCCGTTACATCCTCCTGTCGAACATCGGATATCAGAGGATCGTGTAGCTAGAATATAATAACATTTTATAATTTTTAATCTATGGCCGTCAAATTCATTTATATCTAAAAAAAATTCAATTCTCTCGTCATGAGAAAATCCCCTAGGTTACCGAGACTAGTATATTAGGTCATCTCATAAGTAATGTAAGTTTTTAATATTATATCTGCTTATGTATTTATTACTAATCCCTCCTTTTCAACTTATTTTTGCTTGAACTTTTTGTTATAGCATAAAATACACTTATATTTATCATGTTTTGGTTGATGAAACTTATTCATTTTTTACTAAAATTGCATTTGAAATGGATCTTCCAAGACACCACTTATGCCATACTATGGTTCGGAAATTCGTTAAAGGAGAAAATGCTGCATCAACTTTTCGAAACCTTTTCCGCAGGCTCCAAAACAGTGGCAGGAAAATGGATTCAGTCAATGAAGTGAAAAACAAGGTGTGTCAGGCCAGATAATAAATAAGTAAAATGATAAAAATATTCTTCTTTATTAAAATAAAATAAATAATGCGCAACTGACGATAATAAAAATAAATCAAATTAAAAGTCTCCGTGTCTAATTCACCACACCATCACGACAATGCACTGATTTCGGGAACACAAAAAAGAATGCCTCTGATAAACACGAGGTACTGCACAACAGCTGATTCATTACCCGCGGAAGTAATCAATCAGTAATTTATTAATTAGTGGGTTGCAGGCCGTGGTTCGAAAATAATAGATTTGCCGCGAGTTTGACAGTTAGTGCAGTGGAAGGTTATAGTGCGTCAGGTTAAGTACGGCTGCTACAAAGGTGTTAGCTTCCTTTATTTTAAAACCAACGGATTTCTTTTTTAGAACAGCCCCGCCAGTGATTTTATCTAGTTAATATTACTAGGTAACAAATAAAAAAAAATATATTTGATCAGAAACAGAAAAAGACGTGTTGCATCGCCAAATTATAAAAAAACAGATAATAATATTAAAAATAACTATTTGGTATTAAAAATACTCACATGTTAATAAGTTATAGTCTTGAATAAGAACCTTCTCGCCAAGAGAGGAGTCAGTAAGCTAAGATAAGCCTAACTTTGTCCAGTAGAAGTTAGAAAATACAGTAAAAGGAGCATTTAAGGAAGAAAAGGAGAGGCCATTTCAAGCAGTGGCCAGCCTCATTTACATCCAGTTGGTGGTTAAGAAGGATCAACCCGGAGATTTTAAAGCAGGCACAACTCCTCTTTAGCATTTATTGCCCAACTTGAAATGGTAGAACGGCTTAAGTTTCAATGGATTCCGAGATCTAATAGTCAAGGGCGAATCTATAAATGGTTGCTGCGATGGAGCACGTTAATTTTTGTAGGATCATATTCAGAACATGAATTCAGTGGATCAAGTGAAGAAAGAGGTGTTTCAAAACCAAAGGATTTTTTTCATAAAAAGTTTTCAACATTTGGCTTCAAGATAGCAAACTCTTATACAAGAAGATGGTAAATTCATTTAACTCATATAACAACAATTGAGGCATGTGTAAATCCAAAAATTACCGGAACATTTATTTTTAAATATAAAAACCTATCGAAAAATTTTTGTTTTATTCTTAATTGTTCGGTCATAAATCTGAGATTATTTATGCTAGAGACTTTCCCAAGGCGACGAAAGACTGGTAAAGAAATTTCCTGTAATCTTCAGGATTTTCACAATGTGTTAGGTGTCTGTTAGATAGGTTTTACCTTTGTGGGCCTACGTAGCCAAAGAATCTCTGCGTTCCTTTATTATGTAAAGGTGTTTTTGTAAATTGATTTTTAGGTTAATTTGTATTATTATATATTTACCATCCACCTACACAAGCAAAACCTAACTAACGAAAACAGTGGATCAACTTTTTTTATTTTTTTTTCTAAATAATTGAAGATTACAGGAAATTCCTTTACAAATATTTTGTTGCCTTGGGAAAGTCTCTACCGAGAATACATTCCTCTCAGATTTTTACCGATCAAATTGTAATAAAAGAAATTGTTTCAGTAGGTTTTTACATTATTAAAAAAAAATATCCATTTGTGGAGGGAGTTTGCCCTAGACCCAAAATGCTAATTTGCCAATACTAATCATAATCTTTGTTATATTATTGTGAAGCTAGGTATTCGTCGTGGGCATGTAAAGGTAAGGAGAAAATCATTGATAATTCATCAAAACCAATAAACAAAAGTTTCAAGTTTTTGTCTATTGATTAAGTTGTGTAGTATCTCGCATATATAAGAATATGCGATACAATAAGAAAATCAAGACAAATATAAACGGCCAAAACTACTATTTTTTTAAATTTTTGTTATATACGTTTATAGGTTATTATTATTATTCAAGGTTCTCAGCATACGCCTTCCAAGTTCTGAGGAATATTCGTAGTTGTGCTGCTCCTGCGTGACGGATTTTAGTTTTGTATATTTTATTTATATTTTTGTGCATCGACAACGATGGACATTAGATCAAGACTCTTATAATAATTATCTTTGGAGAACTAAATAGACTTGAATGAGCGAAACCTTATAACACCTAACAGAATACAAGTATTTCCGTCTAAAGACTTTTAAGTGAATCCAAAAGTCCAAAATAACATTTTCTCATAATCAAGCAAAAACACTAATCCAAAAGCCTCACTCTGTGTAGACCTTTAAAGAGGCGGTATCTCACTTATTGGCTGGTTTCTGGATACCTAATCAGTAAAAGGTAATGTGATAACCGAGTACCTTGCTCTCCCTTTGGAGATAGTTTTGTAAGTGGGAAAGCAAGCGCCACCATTAACCACTTCTAAGGTACTAAGGACCATTCAGTCCGAGGTTTAATCCGAAACCAACCACACCTTCCAACTCTCCCTTTATCCATTCAACCTAATTTCATCATCCAACCCTTTGCGAGTTCCGCACGTCCAAGGAGTCCTCGGCGTGATTAATGGATGCCTTGGAGATTTATTACCTTTAAGTGGTTTATGGATTATCATTAGAGGATTTGGCGAAAGGGTCGTTAAAGGATTCATAACGAAGGCAGATGGTTGTAAGGAGGGCTAGAAATTATGCTGCATTGATATATATACAATTTTTCATGTGTTGACAACAGTCCAATGAATAACCTTCCAAATTAACATAATCGTCAATTTATTCAAATGGCTCTAGATGTTTCGCATCTTATAATGCCTTTTCAGGAGCCCAAAAACTAAATACAGCCTAATAGAACGTAGAAAAATCTTCCGTTACTGTAGCCACGTCATAACTGTAGACCATCTAGGAATGGCTCTAAATGTTTCGCATCCTCTAATGCCTTTTCAGGAGCCCAAAAACTAAATACAGCCTAATAGAACGTAGTAAAATCTTCCGTTACAGTAGCCACGTCATAACAGAAAACCATCTACGAATGGCTCTAAATGTTTTGCATCCTCTAATGCCTTTTCAGGAGCCCAAAAATCAAGTAAAGCCTAATAGAACGTAGAAACATCTTCCGTTACAGTAGCCTCGTCCTAATGCTTCTCTTATCGTAGTGTAAGGCCCGGGGAAAAGTGAAGAAACTGGTTTCATGAAACCTATTTCATTGAAGTGTGCACACAGAATAAAGTGTTTTCCATCAGTTTCGAGATGGAATCAGACGACGATGCACTAAATTATAAATTTAAGGATTTTTTGTGGCGTCGAAGCCAGTTTTTGATCGCGTATTAGAGCTTTAGAGAATTTCATTAAATCCGGTTTCACGGAGCCGATTTAATGAATTTCATGAAACCCTGTTTCATGAAATAGGTTTCATGATCTCTGTATGCACCAACCTATGCTTTTCTATCTATCGATTGCAAGCAACTTGAGATTCACGAAACCAGTTTCTTCAGTATGCACTAAGTCTTAAAGTTAAAAATTCACAGTTAAACTAAGATTTATTTTTTCGGGAATGATATACTTCCAGAAGATTGGCCTCTCAACTCCTCCTTTATACCTCTAACATTCAACCTAGTGAAGGTTTCCATGCTTATTAGGTGGTATTTCTTAAATTAATTTTCAATCCACTATGACGAGCTGTGACTAAATCGGTCGTTGTCGGTCAAACGAAACCAGATTGGATCGGATCGGATCCCGGAGAAATTCGGGTCCAATTTAGGTCCAGCCTAAGGCCTAATTTACACGTATGTGCGTCTGCGTGTGTATCTATATATATAAATCACGCGTCTGTCTGTTTCTGGTTTGTTTGTTTGTTCCTTATACAAATCTACACCGTTTGACCGATTTTGACCAAACTTGGCACACAGGTAGGTCTTGATACGAGTAATCTCCTTGGCTAGGTCAAAATAGTCAAATTTCAAAATTTGGACAAAAGGTGAAAAGTTTTGTTCAAGAAAAATTGGCTACACTGTATCATTTAGATTGTGACGGCCATTTTGAATCGACAGCAGGCTCTGCTACTGGCCTCTGTCGGCTGTTAGATGAAGTGCTGTTGTGCTGGCCTCTGCCGGTATCATTATGAACTAAAACAAATTCACATCGTTTAACCGATTTTCGTAACTGGGTATAGACAACTAGGCATCAAGTAGATCTTGATACGGGGAGAGTCATAGACAGAAAGTAGGTGTAGCATGGCACACTGGGTAACAGCTAGTACATAATATAAGGCTTCTCTAAAAGACAATATCATTCACAGAGTATGAGGTAATACTTTAGAAAATGTTCCCCATCGAGCCAATTATTTATGACTCGAAGTCCCCTCCAGCGGTAGAGAAAGAGGATTTCCCTTCCTTCTCCTTAGAACTAGCTCCAACCTCAGCGGTTATTGTGTTTACAGCCGAGTGTTTGCCTCTTCGTTTCGCTGTTAACGAGCTGCGCGCAAACACCACTTAACATTCCTTCAGCTCCTCTTCTCTTAGGCTCTTTTTTATAATTTTTTTTTTTATAAAAATTTATTTTATGACGCAGATGAATAAATATTTAATATAAATATAAGAAAACCCGTCACGCAGAAGCTGCATAAGAAGCACATTTATTAGGAAGGTGTATTGTGCTTAAATATATGTACTAGCAAAAATATAAACAGTACAGTGTACTCCATTTAATTGTTTTTAATCTAAAAAAAACCGGGTTTTCTCAATATTACCCACTTTTATATAATATTTAAGTAATACATGTCTGGTTTTATCGACTGAAATCGAAAATATGCTTGCTAATAATAAAACGGGCAGATTTTGATTGTTTTTGCAACACATCTTCACTAAATTATCGAAATAGAAAGAGAGCTACTAATACATCAATATACATTCCACAATACATGTTTCCCTTCCTAACATGTTTCGCACTCTTTTCGTCCCTCTTCAGGGGATTATGTTTAAATATAACATGCAGGCTGGCAGTCAGGACGTGACCCCACTAGTGGAAGGTTCTACCCTTCTCAAGTTGACGCTGAACCTCTTGTATTCAAACATAATCCCTCGAATTGAAAGAGTGTGAAACGTGTACGGAAGTGAAATAAATCTTGTAACTATGTATGTTAGAGTATTATTGACCTTCCGTCTATTTAGATAATTTACTAAATTTGAGCAAAGGGCCAATTAATGATTAATTATTACACATTACAGGCCCTTAATTATTACATTATTATTAATTGGTTATGATGTATTTCCAATTTAATTGCTTATATCTCGGAAATTATAAATGCTAAAGGCCTTATCAAGGCGCCTAAAGATTTCTAATGAATTATAATGTTCTATGATTTAAAAACGTTCATACACAATTTTTTTAAGGAGGCTAACATGCTTTTAGGACCTTCATATTCAAGGAAGAAAATGTTGATTATATTATTTAAAAAATCAAATGCAAAAAAAATAATTTTGGCTGGAGATTCATTTCTTGCAACATTAACTTATTTGACCTTGAAATGACCTTGATTTTGCGACGATGTGCTGAAACAGACCTCGGATTCGAATTCAGCGACCCTCAAGACCATTGAAGCTCTAGTTATTTCTTCATTAACGCCTTCTTACGGAATTGACCTCTTGATGCTCTTAAACCCGACATAAGAATTTATATATAGCGTCTTTTTGTTATTGAACATGAAAAAGAAGGAAATTTCATTACAAAACGCTTTGAGAAGGTCTCTAGCGTGTATACTTTCCGAGTTCTAAGCGAAAGAGGTACTAAAAAAAACTATTATTTTTTTATCGTTTTGATATGTAAAATACACAAAAAATCTTCCAGTGAATTCTTGTTACTACAGTTGTTCTGAAGATAGTCTCAGAACAATTAGCATGCCCCCTCTCAAAATTCAACTCAAAACATATCCACTGAATTACCCATTCTCAAATCCATAGCATCGTATTTCTCTTGGATATGGAGAGCCATCTTATACACGAATTTGTACATAAATAAATATTTCTTTTAAAATGCATATTTAATTTTACAACTTTACCTAAAGTTACTGGTTGAAGTGGAATCTCCAGTGATGTAGAACTTTGCTGGGAGGAATTTCTTGATATGCGCTGTTCTTCAGTTTTGGGAGAGCTATCTGCCGTGGTAGGCTGTTTATAGATCTGGCGTCGTCTCCGGAGAAGTTCTTGGTACGTTTGACCATACACTCCTTGTCTCTAGTCTGGACACTCCTCTTCAACTATCACTCCCACCAAAAGCCTTTAATCCTAAAGAAGTCCTGTATGCTATCCAACATCTTCCTCCAAAAAAAGTCCCTGGATATGACCTCATCACTCCCAAAATCCTTAGTAAACTCCGGAAAAAAAGCCATTCTCTTCCTGACTTACATATATATTTCAGAACAACATATTTCCCCATCCTCTGGAAATTTTCAGTTATACGGATGATCCCAAAGCCTGGTAAACCTATTCATCAACCTTCGTCCTATCGTCCTATATCACTCCTTCCAATAATGGGCAAAATCCTTGAAAAACTCCCTTCTCAAACGCCTTTATCCACTCCTGGGTCCCATTATCCCATCTTCCCAGTTTGGTATTCACCAATGCCACCGTATCGTCGACAGCATATCCTCATCCTTCGAGAATAAGCAGTATTGCTCTGGCGTTTTCCTTGACGTAGTTCAGGCTTTCGATCGACTGTGGCACCAGGGCTTGCTGTTCAAACTCAAAGAAACCCTACCTTCAAAATATTACCTACTAATAAAATCCTATTTCTCTGACCGTTTTTTCCAGACATCCTATGGTACCTCATTATCTCCAATCTTTCCCCAACGTGCCGGTGTCCCACAAGGTGGAATTCTCAGTCCCGTTTTGTTCCTGCCTTATACGGCTGACATCCCTTCCCATCCCCAAACTTCCATCCACATGTTTGCTGACGACACCGCTATTCTCACTGTTAACCAAAACCCAATTCTTGCTTCCAATTTCCTTCAAGAACACCAGTAACTACTGCAACCATGGCTAACTAAATGCAAAATTAAAGTAAATGCAGAAAAATCTAGCCATCTAGCAACATTCAGACTTCGTAAGTCAAGCTGCCCATCAATAACCCTCCAAAACATTCAAATTCCACAGAAATCGCAAGTAAGATACTTAGGACTGATACTAGACAAACGTTTAACTTGGAAGCCACACATAACACAGAAAAGACAGGAACTAAACAGACACTTTAGACTTTTATCACGCTTACTGGACAAACGCTCGAAACTTTCATTGACTAACAAACGACTTATATACAATACCGTACTCCGACCAATATGGACTTATGGACTAGAACTATGGGGTTCCACTAAACCTTCCAATTCCTACAGAATACAAACAATGCAATCCAAAATCCTTCGAAAAATATCCAATGCTCCTTACTTTGTCTCGAACCTAACCCTCCATAATGACTTCAATATCCCCTTTATCCAATCCCTGGCCAAATCAGTCTATCAGAAGTTTCCAATCTCCCCGGCCATCCAAATCCGTTGATAACCTTTCTATCCTCCTTCCATAATCCACAAAATCCAGGCGGTGGCCTAGAGACAATTTGTTTTAACATGCCATCTGCAATGCTCAAAATTTATTGTGGGTTTTGTAATTGTACATATTTCCAAATCATGCCTTACATTGTTAATTTTTCAAAACCAGCAAAATTACTGGAAATATGTATACATATTCTTGTGATTATCAATAAAGGTTTAAACAAAAAAAACAAACCTAAAGTTGTTAATGTTCTTATTTATATCCAAATGTTAATATATCTGTATTTATTGGTAGGAAGTAAGTTAATAAGTACTTTTCTGAATGATAATCGACAAAAATGTCATTTGGTGATGAGATCGGACGTGGTTTATAACTTGCATTCATCTTTATGCGAATTCTCTTTAATACAATGGGATTAACCCTCTTCCTTCAGCATAAATAAATAAAAAAAAAAGAAGAAAAATATCCCAAACAAAGGCCTTCCTTATTGATTAAACTGGCTAATTTCAATTTAATACTTCTCTTTCCGCTCATTTCATTGTATTGCCTCTCAATTTCTTTCTTTCCTCTTTTTTATATCCTCATTTGCATAGTGATTGTTTTTCAGCCTCCTCGGCTAGTATTTTACTGTTCGCTCCCCTCTTTTTTACTTCTGCTAATTTAGAAATAACCCCATTAAGAAACAATCATACAATGAATAAAGTTTTATTTCTTGTTCTAATAATTTTTTTCTTTCTTTTTCCTAAGGAAAATTGATTAAAAACATGATTTATTTATAACAATTCTTGTTAAACAAACATCTATATTTAATTGCGTGTCTATAGAAATTGAAACTATCGCGATTAACTTTAATTAAATTTGTTTAATTAGGAATTTTTCAGTTAATAATGGATGTACTATTTATTGGTTATATGAAGTAGGCTGCTCTGGGGTTTTTCATCTTTCAGAACATAGCTCTGCCGATACAACACATACTGTCAAACAGCAACATACAGGACAATTTATTTACAATCACAGTCAAAAAATAGACACGTTACTCGGCGAAGGCAGCTATCACATCTACGTTATATTACATTATTTAAAGAACACTAAAATATACACAAAGATATTGTCAATCGCTTAACGACGCTATCCTTTCTAAATTTGTGCTTTCAGTTTTAAGTAATCCTACTTTTTTGACCTTATAATGTTTATTTATTTTAAATGTTTTCATTTATTTATTTAAATGAATTATATTATATATATGCAGAATGATCGAAAAGTGTCCCATCGAGGAAAATAGCAGGAAATGAATTACCAGAACCCTGATGGGCAAGAGATATTTCAATTTTTGTAAAACATGTATATCAAATGAAAGCGATGATACTTTTGAGAATTCAAGTTGGTTCTTCAAACAGGATAGGTTAATTTATTTTGTCAGAAATGCCAAGCAATATTTGTGCAATTGAACAAATAAAAAGGATAAGAGACAGGTAAAAAAAAATGTGTTTAGAGGTAAATGAACTAGACTGCAGTTGCAAGTTTAGGCAAAAGATGTGTTACCCACTAGCAGAGAGAGAGTGAACTGTTGGAATAGACAGAAGCGGGAACTGTCTATTTAGTAGACAGAATCTGCTGCGACAGCGATGGCTCGTCTCCAACCCTTTCTAGTTGTAACAGCATTCTAACTCTCTCTCTCTCCTCACTCCAGTATCTATCCAATCCAAACATACCGCAGACCTCTTCAAAGGCACTCCTCCCACTCACTTCTTGTACTCATGCCAATGTTGATAATCCTGATGACACCTATAAAATCGTAGTAACTTTATTTGATCCATCAGTAAGAATACAAGGAATCGCCCAACCGTAGAAAGTTTCAAGTTTAGATAAATCCGATTGAAACATTTTATAATCACATTATAAAATTTTTCTGTGGATTTTGATTTATATGTACGGGTTAGAATGGGCACCGCACACAAAGTACCGTAAAATGGGTTCACTTTAGTACTGCACTTTAGTTAGTTGTGCATTCATTCTAACGGGTAATTAAAAAACTGATTTAATTGATTTCATTTTGAATTATTAATATCGTATTCCAAATCACGCATCAGATGTACACTCTTTGATGATATCCGGTCTGCCTCTCTGTACATTTCCAGGTTTTTTTTGTCCGTCTGTCTACTCCGATCTGTCTGTCCAGTTTACAGCTGACTTATTGTTCACTTACAAATCCCTAAAGAAGAATGTGTCCCGGAAGTTTGCAGGAAGTGATCCGGAAGAGTACAGGAATTAGGAAGTAAGATGCCCGGAAGTTCCCAGGAGGTCGCAATGAGCAGGTTCAGTACTCCTTCTGTGCCATTTTTACGTTACGTGTCGGAATATTCTGTGTACACTCAGCCATGTAAAAAATTAGCAAACAGAAACTTAAATTTTAGCAACAGGAACAACCCAGAAAGGAACGCGGGGTCCGATGGGGCTTTCTGGCGGACAGTGGTACTGAAAGGGGGAAAAACAGCCCCAAAACAATCTTGTTTAAACTAACATCTTCATATACCTTTATATACTTTTTGAATTCTGCTCTAACATTGCTTTCCCATTTTATTACCGGTACTGGCTCAAAAACACCTTCTTTGCAGTTTTCGCGCTATGTAGAAATTTCAGAGATTTTAGAAAAAATTAAGACACTATTTTATAGGATATATTTTATTACTGAAAACTTGGTATTATGCAGGAAATTTCGTCTATATATATATGTAGGTTTAAAAATAAATTACTTCTTTCTACTATGAATTTATTTGGAGTAGAAAATAATGCGGTACTGAGCTATGATCTCCGCATAGTTTTCCTAAAATTAGATGTATTGAAGTTGCTATCCTATAAATGCGATGCGACTGATTAGATTAGCTCACCTAGTGAGTAACTAAACATTAGCAATGAAATACACCAACTATCTCGTGTCAAACTGATTAATTTCATCCTCATAAGCGCAAATTTTAAACATAAAAAGGGCGTTGAGGAGAGTTAACAGAATCACATTGGTTGTTACTTCATTCGACTCAGCACTCAAAAATACATTTGGAACTATACATCTCTCGATCGATTGAGTAAAATGTGACTTTTTATAAAACTCGTTTATTTTCCAAAAAAATTATTCATTGGCAGTGGTCTCATTCGACCCATCACAGAAACATACTTCAAAATAATACCGAAATCAGAATGATTCAGGTACCTCCAGGGTTTTTCGCCAAAATATGGCGTTTGGCACCACTGTGCAGCGGTGAGAATTTGAGTAAGTTTTGCTAATGTGAAATAGACAATCGTCTTTCTTATTATATTATCCATAGCGTATTTTTGTTTCTAGGAAACAATTTTCTCTTTTCCTCGTCCTGTTTTCCTTAGAGGAGGGAATAAAAAATGTTTGATACCAAATTGCAATTATCTGGATGTATGCTTCTTAAAGATGAATAAAATTCTATTTTAGGTTCTTTTAAATTATTTTTCTTCTTATTCTAGTGTATTTTCGATTATTTAACAGTAAATCCTCCTACTGTGAACGACATAAATCATATTAAAGCCTTCAAATAGATGAATATTTGAGAATAAGCTGCTAATGAAATTTTGTAATTAGAAACTGTAAGTGTCAAGCTTTTTTTTTTTTTTTTTTTTCAATTTGTAAGTTGTGTTTTTTTTTTCCTTGCTGTTGTAAAAGCTGTTTGCCAGGAAGAATCCCAGGGGAGGCGTGGGAGTGGGACCACTGAAGCCAATGTGTGTTCTTTGCATACCTCCATGACCACAGAGTAACCATAATTCAGGCACAAAAGCTCTCCCTCTAACCACAGGAATATACAACCATTTATCCTTTTTTGTTTTTCACCGTACTCTTTTTTTCTTTATTTTTTTATAGCAAATAATTTAAATTCTAGTATATTTCCTGTAAATTATTACATTAAAAATTTGATGATAACTCTAATAATTTACCAGATAATAAGTTACTGAACATAACATTTTTTTTTAGTACGTTGATTTTTTTTCTTAACTAGAGACAAGCGCTGTCGTTGGGGAGATAAAGATATAAATTAGTTGAACAATAGAATTACAACAACAATAAAATGCTGTTCTCACATGAGAAAACAATTTTATACATACACACACACACACACACACACACACACACACACACACACACACATATATATAAATATATATATATATAAATATATATATATATATATAAATATATATATATATATATATATATATATATATATATATATATATATATATTCTTTAATAACTGTAAACTATTGCCATAGATACCAGAAGAACCCTTTAATCTAAACCTACCAACAAACACACCTAATCTATTTAAAATATTTACTTAGACTCATTTAAACTATAAATTCCGTAATTTCTAACACTAGAAGAAGAATAAGAAAACTTTATTAAAATTAATTAATTAATAAAGTGGGGTGCCCAACTTCGTTGGGTTGCTGGCAACACAGCATGCTGATCCTCTTACTCCGGTATTGATTTCTAATTGATGGTTCAAATCTCAGTTCTGTTCTTTATAAAGTGGTGAAAACATTTCTTCAAAAGAAATAAAATTTCGGGAACACCATTTTTTTTTCTTCTTTTTAGGAGTAATAAAAGAATATATATATATATCTGATAGGGTGAGCAATTGCCTACCTGGTCTCGGTAGCAAGTCATTAATTCTCCGACAATAACTTACTTTTACCGTCCGTATATTTCGATTTTTCGATAAGACGATGGTTTTATTGTTTGGTTGTAGTTATGTTGATATAATTAAAGTATGACATAATACATATATCTTCATGCTTACGAAATATTTCGGTCAAATTGATTGCTTATTGCCGACCCTTAACTGTATTTGATTTGATTTCATAGGTTTTACAAGTTTTCATAAATTGTCATTTAAGAGTTTTCAAACCTTTGATGATTTGTTTCTATAATACAAATATCTTTTACAAATTCTATATATAAAAACATTATATATTAATACATAATAGAAATCGTGATGTTATATATCAGTACATTTTACGAATCATGAAATAACATATTAATGAATTTTACAAATAATAGTGTAATGTTTCAATACAAATCATAAAAAAAGGTAGAAAAAGGGGTGAGGGTTGTAAAGAAGTATAGACTATTGACGGCAAGTAAGCTGTCTAGCAGAGATGGGAATAATTTTATTTATAACTAAAAAGACGAATTTACTCGTACTTCTTACATTTCTAAATACGAATATAAATAAATTCGTATTCATAAGTGTGAATACGAATTTATTTGTATTCACGTATATTAAATATAACAATACAAATAAAATTTTATTCGCAAATTTTCCTGCGAATACAAATAAATTTACAGAAAAAATTGTAAATAATCACAAAAAATGTGAATATTCACAAAAAATCAAGTGATTACAAAAAAATCATATTAAAATATATGAATAAACATTTTTCACATTATAATTTGTGAATACAAATTTATTCACAAATAAATTATAAATTTAATCGAATTAACGATAAGATGATATTACAAATTTTTATTTTATTTCATTTTGTTTATTTTTTTTTCAGGCGCTTAACGTATAGGCTATTAGCGCCTAGATTCAATTTTCTTTTTCTTTTTTTTTTTACCCTGAGCCCGCCGCGGCGCCACCAGCCACACTGCAGGGACATATCGCCATCTGTACCTCTGGCAGTCCATAAAAAAAAACTGAATCTAAGTGCTGATAACCTAGACGTTAAGAACCTTTAAAAAACAAAAAATCACCTTCAATAACTTTCGAAATATCATCTTAATACAAATAAATTCATGATTTATTTTCGAATTTTATTGTGAATGAATTTGTATTCACAAATTATAATGTGAATCAATTTTTATTCATATATTTTAATGTGAATTTTTTTGTAATCACTTGATTTTTTGTGAATATTCACATTTTTGGTGATTATTTACAGTTTTTATTTGTATTCGCAGGAATATTATGCCCATCCCTGCTGCAGTCTAGTAACCTCAGACAGTAAGTGTGCGTTTAAGTGATAAGGTCTCGTTACAACATGTGTATACAGGTCTACTTCGTATTATTATTATTTTTTTTTTAACAGTGCCGATTTATGTGGACTTCCTTTAACTTTCCTTGGACTTTAGTTCAAGAAGTTTCATCATAAATCCAAGTAACATTAATACAGTTGTGTGCCACAGCTATTCACCAAGCTCACAAACTAACTAAATTGAGCACATATAAGCAATTTACTAAGGCTCAGGACTTGTGAAAACTTGCTCTCCAGGGAATATCGCTCCAACAAGTTGCTCTCATAAAGTTCAATGGTAATTCCTTCTGGAAATTATTACTTATAACTTGCTTATAACCAGCCAATAGCTATATTGGAATTTATTTATTTCGATAATATTATTTTTATTTGCAAACTGCTGTTGTAGCACAATCTCAAAGAATAGAGCTACTTTTTGTCCCATAAAAGAAATAATTGACTTCTACAATTCAAGGCATCGAATTTGCCCAACGTAAATATATATAATGCTAGCTGAATACCCGTGCTTCACCACGGCAGATAAGTATTTTTTATATTGAGTTAAATAAGATATGATCAAAATTAACGCTACTACATAATTTTGTACAGCTTAATATTGCACGGACTTTAAAGTTACCCAGGAAACACCATGTGGAGGTAACCGTCCTTGTTTCCGTTGGAGAGCAAAAAAACAACAAAAAAAAAGAATACAACAACCGCTTAAAAAGTTTGGTAAACAGAGACAAATGCACGTTGAAAAGCATAAAACTAACAAATTTGAAGTGTTAAGCACTTATCTCTTCGATTGACATCGCCCCACCGAACATTACAACAGAATCTTATTGTAGAGAATTTAGTAACCTTTCGAATAGCCGCCTTCCACTTACTACGAGTTCCCAACCGTTTTCAAGATATTTTAGAAAATATACTGAGATCCGAAAACTTTGTATCACTATTCATACAATTTTTTCCATATACTTCGTTTCTGAATACCCAAACAGAAAATTAGTTTTGAAAAGTATTTCTATCTATTTTTCTGGCAAATGGCTACAGAACTCGCTTAAAAAATTGTTTCATTCGTTTTCCTAAGTTAAGGAATCTTTCGCACAAATTTCGCTCCAAAAACCATGTTCCAGTAAACGAATTCAACTGGTTATTGAACTTGATGTTTTAAATGAGAAAAAAGATTTTTGTACCAAATGTTATCAAAATCGAACCATTTTTGAGCCGATTAATAATTCAAATCCCCCTAAAAGTACTTAAACATTTGAATATCAAAAATACCGTTCTTAGCGAGTGTTTACATTCTAAACGGATTGCCTGCGTAAAATTCCAAATTTTTGTGTCAAGTGGTCCGGGATATTATTACCTTGGATGGACCATCACCAGGACTCAAATCCTATGAGGGACAAAATCACAGTTTATTTGTAGTAATTCAAGGACTGTCATCATAGTTGGAATTAACCTCAATTAAAAATAATACTATGAAAAAGATAATGTACAGTAACAGCTGTTCTCTAACAACGCATGCTACGTAGGCTTGAATGTTCTAACCAACTAAAACTTTAAACCCCTCAAAAAATACTTGAAATTCGAATATCAAAAAATCCTTTCTTAGCGAGCGTCTACGTTCTATAGGGTGTGTCCATGCAAAATTTCAAGTTTTTCTCTCAAGCGGTTTGGGCTGGGCGATGATAGGTCAGTGAATGAGTGAGTGAGTGGTATTTGGCAAATATATAGTAGATAATATATATATATATATATATATATATATATATATATATATATAAAATCTTACGCCTGGCTCTATAAAGGGTACATGGAACAAGAGGACATCCTAACGCGAAGTATCCTGAAGGGGTGCGAAGGAAAGGCACAAATAATAAACATAGCAGTGTATTAAAATAGGCTACTGCTTTACTGACCCCTTGAGATCCAATAGGGTCGCAGTGAACAAGGGCGAAAGGCCCAGGTCCCTTTTTATTGTATTGTATTGTGTACTGACCCCATGTGTGTGTATATATATATATACTCAGAATATTGCTAAAAAAACAGGGTGAAATATATATCCCCAAAAAAACATAAATGTGAAATAGAGGCCAAGTTCCTGCCCCCACAAAGAAACACTCCCTTCCTCAAAAATATCCCCTCCTAAAACCCCCCCAAAACGCCTTACCATTCTACACTCCAAAAAAATAGTATATTATTAAACTTGGCAATGTTTTTTTTTTTGTGCCGAAATTATCTTTAGAGAAAAACTAAACATTCCAGTTTTACTCACATCTGGTATTACAATACCTGTGTAAAATTTGATAACTTTATCTTTACCTGGTTGAAAGTTATGAGAGGGTAAAAATCGGCTCTAAGACCGCCTGTAATATACACACATACGCTTAGGCCGGAACTTGGCCTGGCGCACTACCGTGCGCCTAGATAAGATAAAATTTATTGCAGTTAATGTTTGCTTTGTAAATAAATATTTATAAGTTTTGTATAAAGGCGATCTGATGTGAAATAGAGGTATGAATAAGGAAGGGGAGTACGGTTGGCTACTTCAGCTTGAAAACGCTGCCTTAAGTAAAGAACCGTAAATCCTGAGAAAAAGGAAAAAATCTAAAAAGAAAGAATTACACCTGCGGCTTTCGCCGTCTTTCTGAGAACATTTCTTATGAGCTTTCTTTCTTTTTACTTTTTCTTTTTACTTCAACAAGCAAACCTTGTAGTTCGATTTCCTCTCTTTTCTTAGACCCTTTATCCCGGCGTTTCCTTCTTGTAGTACTAATTGTGTCGACAGGTTCCTTTTTCTTTTTCCATTGTAGTAATGAATTGATTAAATTACTCCATGTTTTAAGGTCTTTCGGATATGAAGATGACAGATTACTAACGTTTCTGCAAACATTCTTCTTATAAAAAAATTATGAAATGCCCAAGTGTACACAAATATTGTATCCGTATACAGTATGGTAAAAAAAAAATAGGTCCCTACTTAAACTCTACTATTTGCAGTAGGAATAGTCATTTTTAGCGCGATTCCTCCCTCCCTCCATAGGAAACCGTTTTCGAGAAAAGTGGAGAAATAGTTGTTGAATGTTTTAGCGCGGTTCCTCCCCCCCGATAGGGAGGAACCCCGCTTATAAGGTTGATACAATGAAACAATCCGGAAGTGCCGACTAGAAAATTTCGCGTTTCAGAACCCCTAGAGACCGAAAATAACGGTGATTAAAATTTGTATATATATATATATATATATATATATATATATATGTATATATTTATTTATATATATATATATATATATATATATATATATATATTTGTCTGTTCGCGGATTTCTGGCCTTCCTAATGGTCCGATTTTGATGAAATTTGGTACAAAAATCTGTCGCCCGATTTGAAAGGTCAAGTTCGTTAACCAGCAAAATCCGCCCACTAGAAGATGGTGTTTGGGGCGAAATTCATGCAAAAAAAAACCGTAACGCTTACTTTTTTGAGTTCATAAGCTTGTAAGTACTCGTTTTATAGGCGTCTTTGGCTAGGAAAACGAATGAAACCATTTTCAAGGCGATAGCTTTAACCGTTTTTGAGAAAATTGGAAAAAAAATTTGAATACCGTTTTTGGTTTGGGTACTTAGAATCATGGGATTCAGTTGAAACATTTTCTGCATGTTTTACTGTCATTAAAACTACTATGTTGAAATTTTGGTTACGTTTGGAGTTAAGGAAGGGTTAGAATAAAATATTTTATTAACAGACATAAAAAGTTTTGGTAACTTTGTATATTTTCCTTAATATTTCGAAAAAGGTTGAGAATCTTGGTAAACCAAAGACTACCATTAGAAAGCTTACTAAATGCTCTACAAAAAAGGTTCTGATGAAAGTTTTGATTAGGCGATGTCAATCGGAGAAGTGCTTAAAACATTAAAGTAATTGATTTTGCTTATTCGAACTGTTCTTTTTGTCTGTTTTTATTCCTTGTTATTTTTTAATTGCTTATAGTTGGATAATGTATTTTACAATAAAACAGATTAGGCAAAATAAGAAAAATAATTCATTGTTAGAAATATAGCTTGCCAAGAGAAAACGATTTGATGACGTCTTTTGAATATTTTCAATTGCCTTTATGCTGTTGTTTTTTTTTATTTTAATTTTTAATTGATTTTATCTGTAGAATTCTTACTATAGTAAAAGAACACAGGAATATGTGAAAATTTTTGATATTTTCCAATTCATTGAAACGTATGAAATGAAGTATCGGTAGAAGAGGTTTCTAGGGTCTTGCGGACCCGACCCCAGGTATAGCCATAAAACCCTTTGAACAAAGGCCGAGGAAAATATTATCTGTTTCTATTCTATGCTTTTCAAATGAGAATAGGGATATAAACAGGAACCGGGGTCTCCCGTGGTCTAATGGCTAGCGCCTTGGATTCATAAGCGGGAGATGGTGGGTTCGATTCCCAACCTCCGGCAGGAATTTTATCATCCCATGGCTCGCTGGTAAAATTCCTCGCTAAACCCTGGATGTCGGCGCTAATGACCTCGATGTAGATGAGCCGTAAAAAAAAAAAAAAAAAAAAAAAAAATGAACTGGAACCGCGCTAAGATGACGCAGTTCCTGCGAGTCGGACTTTTTTGTTTGGGTACCTTGAATCGTGGGATTCAGTTAAAACATTTTCTGCATGTTCAAATTTTATCAAAACTAATGTGTAGAAATTTTGGTTACGTTTGGAGTTGAGGAAGGGTTAGAATAAAATATTTTATTAACAGGTATGAAAAGGTTAGGGAACTTCGTATATTTTCCTTAATATCTCGAAAACGGTTGGAAATCTTGGTAAGCGGAAGGTTACCATTCGAAAGCTTACTAAATGCACTACACAGAAGGTTCTAAATAAAGTTTTGATTAGGCGATGTCAATTGGAGAAATAAGTGCTTAAAGCTTTCAAGTAATTAATTTCGTTTATTCGAACGGTTCTTTTTGTCTGTTTTTATTTCTTGTTTTTTTTTTTTTTTTTTTAATTGCTTATTGTAGGAGAATGTATTTGACAATAAAACTGGATAAGTAAAATAAGAAAAAAAAAATATATTGTAAGAAATATAGTTTTCCAAGAGAGAGATTCGAAGACACCTTGTGAAAATTATCAACTGCCTTTATGGTATTGGTGTCTTTTTTTTTTTCTTTTTTTTCTTTTTTTTGTTTTTTCTTTTTTTGAAAGTGCATTTATATGTAGAATTAGTACTATAGTAGAAGACCACAAGAAAATGTGAAACGTTTTGATATTTTTAAATGCATTGAACTCTGAAATAAGTATCTCTAGAAGTGGATTGGGGGGCTGGCCGACCCTTCCGGGTAAGGCGATAAAACCATTTTAAGAAAATATAACTGTTTCTATTTTAATGTTTTTTTTTTTCTTTTTAAAGAATGATGGCATCTGGTGTTGGAAGTTCAGGAAACGTTTCTAAGTAAAGCAGCTTTCTCAGTTGCGTAAAGCACCTGAGTTATGAACGGTTTTTACTGTTTCAAAGGCACTCAAATGTTCTTCATACTCATCTTTGTGGAAACCACTTTCTCTAGTTTTCTCTTATGAAAAATACCATGATGTACTGTCGTAGAGCAAGTCGCCAAAAGTTGCGAAACTCATAATAAATAAATAATAAAAAAATAATCACATGAAAAATAGAAAACAAAAATAATAAAAATAAATATTATAAAAAAAATAAATAAATTAGAAACCAAATAATATTAAAATGTAATAACACGAAGTTAAAGAATAGAGAGAAAAAAAACCTTCCTACAGGGTGACTCGAGCTTGGAACCTTGCAGTTATCGGCAAACAAACATGAGAAATCATACCTATCTTTGGGCTTCAATTGTCAAACAACCGACAACACGCCGCAGGTGGTGGAATGATGTTCCGTTGCGGTCCGTCTTGGAAAATATCTCATTTTTAGAACTCACGATTTCTGAAACTTAGGGTAAGCGACCCAATAGTTGAAACTTTAAGGAGAGGTTATTTTACTTAAAATAATTCTTCGCTTAGTTTTTGAAAATAATAAACTTTGAATATATCAAATTATTCTTCAGCTCATTCTCTATGAAGTTCACATAAACCAATTTTAGATACATTAAGTATTTCAAGTAAAATAAATCATTAAATGCTGCCTTACTCTGGTCCTAATGTTGACACGTCTGCAGTAGTTCGATGCCTAAGTTTGACTTTTCTGTTCCTAAGGATGACAGTGAAGGAAAATGAAAATAATACAACTTCATTCTTTAAACAAACAATCAAATTGGATTGAAATCGTGCTGTTTTTCCTTCAACTTGAACTATACACTAATCACCTACTCTAATAACGTTAACTTTGTTTATAACTTGCTTATTACAACCATTTTCATCTTTCATCCCTTGATCATTTTTGAACAATCGCTCTTCTTCTTTAACTGTTTGTGTAAACTTTGATCTGCATTCTTCTCATTTTCGTTATTTGTGGTTTTATCTACCTGACGTGCTGTCATTGATGATGGTTTACTTACACCTGTTGATTCTACAAAGCTCATGTTAGTGACGTCCTTTCTTCTTCAGGCTGATTGGAGGAGTCACCATCTTCATCAGTCATGGACATGGAAAGTTATTTCTTGTAAGGAATTTTTCTTTTTTTTTTTTTGTTCAATCTACCCTTCGCTCTTTCTTTCTTGGCGATTTCAGCTGTGTTTTTTTTAATGCAGGACTTGCCATATGGTTGACGCTCCATTCATGAACTTTTAGCTTCCAACCTTCTTTAAATGTGCGGAAACCTGATACATTCGTAAGTTGGTTGATGTGAGAAGCATTTGGAGGTACCGCCTGTTATAACCATTGTACCACAAATTGATTAAGAAGTTGTGTAACATTTCAAATTGCAGAAAACTATTATAAAAAGTTGTCTGTCAACATTAGGAACAGAATGTCAAAATTAGGCAAACATGTTGTCAACTTAAGGTTCCAGTCATAAGAAATTAATAAAATCAGGATACATGAATTTCTAATGAAAATCTCAACTAAATGCTTTAGTATTCATCACTGACACTTATTTTTTTACTTAAGTCGAACCTTTTACAGTCCCTAATCTTAGTAACATAGAGTTCATAGAAATCTCAAAAATATAATTTAATGCACGCATTACAAAAAAAAAAAAATCTTAAGAAATATTCTTAATCTCTTATCAAATTCACTATGCGAAGAGAGCAGCAGGAGTTGACACGACAAAATGGCTGCATATGTTATTAACGGAGTTGCATAGTTGATCGGGTCAGTCAACATTATTCTTCAACAACTGTTCTTTCATTTGGATGCAAACTTATTGAATTCTTTCGAATCTAACTGTTATTGTTCAAATTTAAATTTGAAGTGTCAACTTAAGGAGCAGTGTCAACGATCGGGTCATTTACCCTAAGTCTTCTGAAACTGTTCAGGTTCACGGTTTCGAACCCGTAACCTCCGAACCCACAATATTACCAATACGTTTTTCATTTTGTTACCTGGTTTTACTAAAATACTTATTTTACTTTTACATGTAATTTAAAACAAATAACTACTAATTAAAAAGTGAGTTACACACACACTGAGTTGACAAGTTTTAAGCACTTATTTCCGTAGTTAGGTATTAGCTTCAACGCAGGTTAAAGATGTGGGTCTCGTTCACAGATGTGGAGCATTTCTATTGTTCTATTCCTATAAGCATTTCTATCGGCCATTGTGTTTATAGTAACCGCCTTGTTTCCTTTCTATTTAAAACGCAATTCAGTTGGAAATTGGTGTTTTTATCCTATTAGTGTTTCTTTGTTTGTTGTTGCGCGATTTCCTGCGTTGAAGCTAATACGTAAGTACCCTTATTTCTCTGATTTACATCGCTTTATCGAAATTTTGGAGAGAATGTAGTAAGTTTCTGAATGGTCACCTTCTACTTAACCAATCTCAAAAGCTGGTTTCCTCCCTATAGAGAGAGGGAGGAAACGCACTAAACAGTTAGATTTAAGAATTATTTTATTTTTTTCTGCCACTTAGTTTATTTTTTAGCTAGTCTTTTTTTATGAGATTTACAGTGTTTACTCAGGTCCTGCTAAGCGTTTTCTTTTTTTTTTTTAATTTCAGAACGGTTTCTACCATGTAACGCAAAAAGTCCTGTCGATTTATTTTAAATCCCAAATGTCTTACTTTAATACCTTAGCGATAAATAAAGAGCAACCTTCAAGGACTAGAAGATGCTTGTTTTGGTAGTAAACTGGACTGCTTTAACTTTAATCCAGTTGAAGTTCTGAGCTGGAAAATTTTTTTTTTACAATGATCTCTCTTGAAACGCAAATTCGCTCGATTTTACTCTACGAGTTAAAATTAGGCCTAAAAGCCACCGAGGCTGCTCGTAAACTTCGTCAGGTGTTTGGGGAGGATGCTCTCTCAGATCGGAAGGGGCAATTCTGGGTTGCAAAATTTCGTAGATGAATCGCTCATGGATGAACCTCGAAGTGGAAGGCCGGAAGCTGTAAATGACGACGACCTGACAGAAATCATTGAGTCAGATCCACGACAAACTTGCTCTGAAATCGCTGGACAACATAATGATTCCGATCAGATTCCGAGTCAACCCTCAGAAATCACCTACATCAAATTGGTAAGACCAAACAACTTGATAAGTGGGTTCCCCATAAACTGACCGACCGCAAGATTACACAGGACAAACTCGTAGCGATTGGCTGGGAAACTCCACCTCACCCACCATATTCCCCTGATTTGTCACCATCTGATTACCATCTGTTTAGAGCTCTAGACAACCGTAAGCAGCGAAAAACGTTCGCGGATGTGACGACCATGAAAAACACATTAGAAAATTTTTTCATCCAAATCAGCTGAGTTTTATAAAAAAAAAAAAAAAAGAAAAGAAGTTTGTGACATTGAGACACGTTGGAAGAAGGTTTTGAATAGTGAGGGTTCGACTATTTAGACAAATAAATCTTATTTGAAATATTTTTTGCTTTATTTTTACCCTATTTCAAAATAACAACAGGTCTTTAGCCAAGATGTAGATGCGCCGTTAAAAAAAAAAAAAAAAAAAAAAAAAAAAAAAAAAAAAAAAAAAAAAAAAAACAAAAAAAAAAACAGGTCTTTTTGCGTTACCTGATACAAATCGAAAAAGAGGTCAGGATCATGATTTAGAACCCCACTAAAAATATTAGAAAGAGATTGAGCTCTAAAAAACATTAACTTTTGTGGGACGGATATTGTTATGGCATTGGTTGTGCCATTATTAAATTCTAGAAGTTAATACTAGGAATCATCTTATCCTACATTGAGTAATTAATACATGTACTTCTGCGTAAGGTGATATTAATAAAAGCCTAACTAATAATCCCTGAGGATGAAGTAGCTGTCTTGAAGATTAGCCAAGCATCTTGCCATGCAAAGCCCCTTGATCCATGTGAAAGGCCTCACCCTCAGTTGGAAGTTAGACTTAGAAGGAGTTAGTCGGCTTGCTAGTTAAGCCCCAGGCAAAGTCCAAGTGTGTAACAAGGAGAGACACACTTACTCAACTAGTTGCCAAGACGACTTGCATTTACCGGCTATAAGGCAAACTTTGTCTCCTTGTACCAATTACTAAGTCCCTTGTAGACACCCAGTGTTTTCAATGGTACTACTAGAGCATTCATCCTTTTCACCTAACAGGATCAGGCCCCTTTTCATTCATTCCGCTTTCTATTATTCGAAACTTCTTCGGAACGGTCAGATCCATAATTTATATCCTTTATGGAAATAGAATGCTTTAGAAATCCCTAACTAGCGCCTAATTGTTATCTATAATCTACGAAATTATGTATATTAAGCTGCTCAATTCCTCTTACTTTTCTCTTAACACGTTCGGGCCCAGCGTCGTGGCATATGCGTCCCGCTACTTTGGGCCTTAAGACAGTGGCCCCGAGACAATTTACTTGCCTGATCTTTTCATGATCAATAAAATATTTATTAAGACACCTCTGGAAATGCCAACAATGGTTGGCTTCTTCCAAATTTTGTATTTTTTATTTTTTTTATTTTACTTTTGCCAGTTTTGTCAACAACATAATATCTGGATCAACATACTTACGGTACTGTTAACCTGTACAGATTTCAAATAAATAAATACTAAAAAAAAAAGTGTTTGAGTTGGGACCTCACGTATTCCCGGTTAGGTTTGTGGGTCTAGTATCGTATGATACTGAATCCACCCGAGAAATTCCTTCAGTGGGCCCGCTATCGTGGCGTATTTGACATAATTACTAAATTGTTATTAATCCACTAAAAGTACATCATTTTAAGCGTTTCTTAACTTATTTTTTTTTTTTTTTTTTTTTTTTATATATATGTTTGCCGAAATAATTATACAAAAAGAAAGACCTTGGCCTTGATGGAAATTTTTATCAAAGCCTTGGTCCTGAAAGTGTTAATGCTATTTTTTTAAGCTTTCCTCCTTCCTTTTCCACTTCACTGTCATCCCTCAGACTTCACACTGATTAATACAAAATATTTTTTGTTTGCTGCACGTTTCACAGTGGGACCAACCGACATAACGTGTTTCAAACTCTCTATTTAGAGATTACTCTCAATATTTAAAATTGATGGACCATGATAAGAAATTTTAAAAATTATATTAGACCTTACCAAGACGTAACTTAAGTTGCCTAATGTATTGTATTATTATATACTTCATATATTGTTTTTGTGTAGGTATTAGTGACATAGGAAAAGTTTCCTCCTTATTCTTGGATTTACTTTCATTTTACATTTTAGACGCCTGATGATGAACCTAAACAGGTTCGAAACGTAGCAAATATAAATTAATGTTTTAAACAACAATTTTTGGGAGCAACTCCTGGTAGTAAAAGATATTTCTACTCCCATCGCCCAAAACACTTTTTCTTCAAATGAAAAACTATTCCCGTTCTCATCCGAAAGCCCCTATGCTGTCTGAAGTATCTAGTAGGAAATCAAAAGAATTAGAGAAGAAGAAATACCCCGAACTGCGGGCTGTAAACAAATAGAAATTTAAAGGAAGTCCTAGGACATTAGAAGATACCATAATAAAACCCTTAACTTTTCCCCTATCAACCCCAGCTAGAAAGTTGAACAGTTCTGGAGTGGTCTAAAAGACATGAAAGTCTAATAATATCGAATGTATAGCATTGTGATTTCCATTTGTCGAAGACAATATTTTCTTTTATCCTCATTTCGATTCCGTTTCTTTTTGTTTCTCATTGTTATCACGAATGTAGGTTGATACTTCATACTAATAACGCTAATAATTATTAGCGTTTTATTGTTTCGCTATTTTCTATTTTTGTATTAAATTCAGACAAGAAGAATACCTGTAAAATAGTCTGATGAAACCAGAACATAATCATTTAAGTAAAACATTTCATTCTTTTAAAAACATTAAGAGAAAAGTTTGATCGCATTGAATACATTAATGGCAAAAATCGAAAACGTTATTGATTAATATCAAACATTTATAAATAATTACATAGTTTATTTATTATTTTAATGTATTTAAAGCACACAGAATTGGGCGATTTGTTTTTATATATTTTTAGCATGCAAGCAAAATAAAATACCTATCTAGAAAATGAAAGAACTAAAGCATTGAAATATACAACTAAAACAACTATAAGTAATAAATTCAAGACAACCCATAGAAGAGCTAATACTATGTTAAAAGTTAAAATGAGATAAATTTAACACATAATTTTAAGTAAAGTAAAAACTGTTGTGCACCCCGTGGTCCAGTGGCTAACGTCTTGGATTCTAATGCTAGAGATGCGGGTTCGAGTCCCGCCTGGCACAGATTAAGTATTTTTATTCAAGGGCCCGTTGAAAAGATTCTGTACTGTACCATGGATTTTTAGGAAGGATGGGAACCTATAGACAGCCCGGTGATAATGGACTAGATGTTCATGCGCCCTAAAAATATGATCAAATTTAAGTGAAAATAAATTACAAGACAAATATTACACCTTGCATGGGCAGTAAAATAACCAACAAAGTTTGGCTCTATTGTATGGAGGGAATTGAAAGAAAATTTATTGTTAGTACCTATTTCATGATGACCAGTTTCCAAAACAAAACATTTGCTTTATATTTCTATTTGTTTATGTTAATAAATAAAACTAAAAAAGTTTAAACATCAAGTGTAAAAAAGAAAAGTCCGTCACGCAGGAGCTGCATAACTAAGCACTTTCCTCAGAATTTGGGTAGTGTAGACTGCTTTCCAGAACAATTTGCTTAAAATATCCTACATAAATAAAATAAAAACATGAATAGTTCTCTTTTAAATTTGTAATGAGTACCTGATCAATTATTAATTTGCTTCCAGAGTTATGTTTACACATGGTACCTATTACACTACGTAATAAATACAAAAAACCTCATATTATCGTATTTTGATCTAACGCAGGAACAGGATACAGTCACTCTAGTGGTAGAAAGCGCTCCTTGCGGCGGCTTTGTGAACCTACGTCTGGCGGGCTTTTCTATTGAAATATATTACAAATTAAACCCCCGCTTTCCGATTGACCGATTCAGCTCATTTTTACAACACTTCTTTCTCATGAGTTACCCACGACGTATACCGCGTTTCGTTACAATACAGCAGAAATTACGACCGGTATGACTATATTAGGAATTTGGGTCTGGAGTAAACCCCCCCTTCTAATGAACTGATTTAGTTTATTTTTACAACACATATTTACCTGTAGATTACCACTACGAATACCGAGTTTCGTCGAAATATACCAAAAATCACGGCTGGTAGTGGCGAATTGGTATTGTGGGTCCGGAGTAAACCCCCCCCCCCTCCTAAAGAACCGATTTAGTTCATTTTTATATCTCACTTTTCTCTCTATATTATCACTACGAATACCAAGTTTCGTTGAAATATAACAAATATTACGGCTGACATAGTCAAATTAGTGTTTTGGGTTAACAGACATATATATATATATATATATATATATATATATATATATATATATATATATATATATGTATATATATATAAATTTTAACGGGGGTCATTTTCGGTGTCTACTAGGTAGGATCGATAAAGATTTGAAGAAATTTTTCAAAAATTCCGTCATGAGTCCAACCTCAATAGCTACTTTCCTTCGGAGGAAAGTGCTAAAAACATGTAATAACTGAAATAGTTAAAAATACCCACATGCACTTTACTCTATATTATGTTCAAATAGAATTATGCCGCCAATCCGGCTAGGTTGCAAGTTCTACCATTAGGAGCGCTGACCTGTACCGCTGACTGCATGTGTCTCAGCGCTGTTCATTAAGTACTCATTACAAATACAAAATCTTTTTTTTTTTTTTATTAATATAGTTTATTTTAAGCACATAAAAATGAATGCAGTGTACACAACACCTTCTGGGGGTAGTGGTTAATTAAGCAGCTCCTGTGCGGCGGATGTATTGTCATTATTTACGTAGTATTGAAATCATTAACTTTATGAGCTTATCACCTAAAGTTGCGGAGCATATAAATACATAAATTAATTAATAATACAGATTTTTCATGAAGTGGTTGACTCAAATTTATTGTTTTTCTGACCAGTCTATTCCGTCCGTCGGTACTTTTGCGGGTTATCCTGTTTTTAGAAGATTCCGATAAGAACTAATGAGTTTATGAAGTGATCTTTGATAATAGGAAAGAGAAGGCTCCTGAAGATAAGCTTGACTTAGATAGATGCTATATACAGCCGATGCTCTGGTTGTCCGTCTGAGACCAGACTAGTGCTAACCACCACCCTGTTTCTAAGTGCTTTTCCCTGTTTACGTCATTCACTCTACGTCTCTCTCTTACATTTTCTTTTCTCTCTATCTCTTTCTTTTCACGTTTTCTCTCAGACAATATTCTCTGATATTTCACTCTTCTCTTATCTCTTCAGTCAAAATTCCTCTAGAATTTCTTTCCCCTGTGGATTCGTTTCTTAATTGGAAATTTTCTGCTTTAAATTAATTTCCAAGGACAGGCTAATTTCATTTATTGTTATTATTTTTTTGCGTATCTTATCTGTAGCGATAAACACACCGAGCTATGTCTAGCAACCAGGAATCTGTTTTATGAGAATATTTAATAATAAATTGACGATAAAATTAATATAAAATAAAATTTATTAAATGCATAACAATTATTATAGAGAAGGTTTAACTTTTAGTCACATTGAATATGCAGTTATTTATAGAATAAAAATGTAGATTCCCCTTTAATGTATATGTTATTACTGTATTCTTTGTTACCTTGAGTCTCAAATCAGGACATGAATTTATTATTTTGCCATTCTTTTGACAATAAAATAGAGCTTCGACTGATGTTATACCCATTTCCTTTTATTTTACTTTATTACCTACTCAATAAAGTAAAATAAAAGAAAATGGGTATTACATCAGTCGAAGCTTATTTTATTGTCCTGTTGACGTTTTTTGCCTCCGTGTAAAGCCGCAGACAGGCGAAAAAAGATGGAAGTTCACTGATAGAGTCGAGGCTTAGGTGGATGAAAAAGGCCAAATATGCTTTAAGAAGGCCAGGAAGAAACACTTTGTATAAGGTTGGTCTTATCTCCTCGCGCCCGTATAAAGTTATAGGCCCTAGTCATATTACATTTTATCTGGAGAAATTTTAGAGAACAAATGTACATCAAGAGGCTTATTCAAAGTCTGTTTTTTATTCAAATTGTCTTGTTTGCATACATGCATACTACAAGCACTTTCCAAAGGAATGTTTTTGCACTCATGAAAGAATTTTTGAATTTATATATTTTTATGTTTAATATATATATATTCGTTTTTGCTACCCTTGGGAACGATATTTCATTTTTTTATATTTTTGAAAGCGGATAAGGCCTCATAAAATTTTTCCAAGCTATGTTCTGGAGTAAATTACGATAGTGCCATCTGATTTCCGAAGCACCTATTGGTTTCATTCAATTATTATAAGTTAAATATTAATAGTATTGAATGTAATTAGTCTATATTACACAAGGGATAAACATTTTCCACTTTCCGATTTACGCGATTTTTTTTTTTAGTTTGATTGAAAGCATGTCAAACTTTGAGGTTATTAACGCTCGTAGACTTTTGTGGTTTTTACTTAATGATTTCTGCTGTAAGTATTTTACAGTCTGTCTGTAGATAAAAAATGGCAATGTGATGAGGAAGAGGAGTACGAGAATTTTAGAGTTGTAGAGTTGGGTGAATTTTCTATAATGCGTATTCCATTAAACAATATATACTTTTATTCTATTCTGTATATTTTTTTTTTAGCGATTTAAACATATTTCTACTTCTCATAAGTGTTCTGTGAAATTGCAGACATACATATTTATGAGTAATAATTCGTACATACTGAGCGGCTAGTTTTCCAAGAAAACTACGAGGCTGCCAAGAAAAATTATGAGAATAAAGTTAAGGATAAGAAATATGCTATTGGGGTTGAATATAAAGGAGATGGGGGCCGCTAGAATCATGTATTCACCTGCTGGCTCTTCCTGGCTCACACCACCTAGGCTACTGATAAGAACTTTGACAGTCGCCAAAACCTCTCCATATCACCTCATCTCTCTCTCTCTCTCTCTCTCTCTCTCTCTCTCTCTCTCTCTCTCTCTATCTCTCTCTCTATCTCTCTCTCTCTCTCTCTCTCTCTCTCTCTCTCTCTCTCTCTCTCTCTCTCTGCATGAAACAGAAATGTTTCTGTTTCATGCAAACCACTAATTTTCCCTTAAATGTTGTCTCTTTCCGCCTTTAAGTATGTCCTGTTACTATTCACAGTTATACAAACAACGCAGGGTTAAGAAAGGAACGCGCTAAGATGACGCAGTTCCTACGAGTCGGACGTCTTACATATAAAGTGTTTATTTTTATTTTCTTCAATAACTATTCGAGCATAAAGTTCGTTCCAATGGAAGGATTGTAGGGGTTTGAATATACAAATGGTTCTTTGCTCGAACGGTTCTTAGGAAAATCTGCAAAGCTGTATCAGTCTTTTTTTTTTTATATTTGTTCCCTTTATAGAAGAAGGAAGATCCCTTCTAGATTCAGCACAATCAATATGCGTTCTCCCTAACTACCTCCTTCACGGCCCCCAATCCTTTCCAGACATCCTTCAACTAGAAACAAAGGATAGGGGTCTCAGTCACATTGTTTTTATTTTGTTGAGGTATTTTTTTACGATTGGTTAACATATATATTTTTTTTTTTTTTTTTTTTTTTTTTTTTTTTTTTTTTTTTTTTTATGTACCGCCAGAGGTACAGAGGGCAAACTATGTCCCGGCAACGCGGCTGGTGGTGTCGCGGCAGGCTCGGGGTGAAAAAAAAAATTAATATCGCCTTGGAACAGGAAAAGTGATCTCAGATGGAGCTGAAAGCAGTAACAGTAGAAGAGGTAGTTCTAATCAATTTTTGATGGTTCTGAGAGGTCCTTTGATTTTTACTACGGTTTATTCATGCTCTACAATACTCATATACTTGCGTACTTTTCGGTTTTGAAAAACCTTTAAAACTTCTTTTGGCTTACCTATAAAATTTGTTTCACTTTTCTTTCCACAATAAATATATTATGTTTATTGTGTATTTATGTAGGTTATTTTAAGCACATTCAACAGAAATGCCTAAAACTAATAACCTTGCCGACGGACTGAAATTCTGTGTTTTGGACATTTAAAGTACTTGCTAAAACGTTTGATATTGTATTTCAGGAACTCCTGGAGAAGGGTGTAGTCAACTCCTCGAGCAGAGGGAAGAAGAGGCTCGTCTTGAAGTTGCCAGATTGTCAGCAGAGATTCGAGCCCTCAAGCTGAAACTACTTCAGTTGACTGCAGATCAAGGTAAACATTCCTTATTACCTAAGGAAGGAGTAAAGGGAGAATGCAATTTTTTTTTAAGATAAATTGTTTAAATCTTTCAAATATTTTAATCTTATATTCGTTGGAAACAGTGATAGGCATTGTTCAATAATTTTTTAGGATTTATTTATTGATTTATTTATTCATGCACTGACTTTTTTCTATGAATAACAGGGTTAGGTCATAATTCAATTTTTTTTTGTTCAGAAATAATTCAAATACATTTTTATTTAATAAGAATTTATTGATTCATATCTGAAACAATAATTACATTTCATTCGTTAATTAATTATTTTTTATTCTTCATTCATTATTTTTATTCATTGAAAATGATGTAGTTCATGGGGGAAAAATGTCTGTTATTTGCCGCAACTGTGAAAAATTCTCTTAAACTATAGCTTTAATGCTGTAATAAAAAAAAACGCCAAATTAGGTAGTTGCCAATCTGTCGTCAAAACCATTTTATTCCGATGAATAATTTTTATTCAATAAACATTTTCTTTCGAATATATCATTTTTATTTAATAACAATTCTCTTAGAAATAAATAATTTTCAAAAATCAATAGAAATTTTCATTGAAATAAATTTTTATTTAGTAATGAATAATAAAAAAAATACGTTATTTATTAAATGAGTTAATACTGAATGAAAATATGATTCATTATTCTGAATGAAATTACATTTTTATTCATTACTCTGTATGGTGTTTTTGCAACTCTGGTTGGAAACAATAACTCGCTACATAAGAATTATCATTGGTCCTTTGAGTATGAAATAAAATAAAAGTGAAGAAGTTCTACTTACCTATTGGCCATTAGCTGATGCACAAACATCTTATGAAGAGACAGAACCGAGACCAATATGAGAATTGTTTAAAATACCATCAACTATACATATTTATTTATTTACTCATTCGGGGTAGCAATTTTGCCGATTCGCGTGGTAATCATTCTAACACAAGCACAAATGGCACTGAAATTTCAAAACAACTATTGATTCCTTTAATTACATTTTAAGAAGAAAATCACAATATTGAGCAATAATGATGGATGAAAAAGAGAATGTTAAAGATAAGAACAAATAAAAGTGTCTTAAACAAATATAAGTAAATAAGAACAGAAAACTTTATTTAAAACAGTGGCAAGCATTTCTCTCGCGAAGGTGGCTGCAGAAATATGTCATATAGACTGTGACTGGTTAGAAGGTTACATGAAAGGATTCCTCGTCGAGAATACAGCCCAAGATATCTCAGAGTTGGCAGTGAGTGTGTTAACCGGCTTCAACAGTTCTGCATAGACCAGCAACAGTTGTGCATAATTTACAGGATCCGATATTATTTTATGAAAAATGAATATAAATATAGCGATTAAATCAACTAAGGCCTCTTTGTTTTATTTTATATATTTTAATAACGTTGTCCTAAAGTAGCGTAACGATGAAATCGGATTATCGTTCTCTTCGTTTCATCTAGCTATAAAATAAATTAAATTTGAAGACAAATAATTCTATTTAGCTCTACCTGCTTCGTCCAAATTAGTAAAACAAATTAAATGACATTATTAATGTACTTCTCGAGTCAATTTAATCAATAAAAACTGTTGATTAAACCATTAAACAAAGGAATCCATTTTTTTTTTATCGAATAATAATTTAAATTGAAATAATTCTGATGGAATCTAGTTAACTACTTAATACTAGTTACTTTAAAAGAAAAATATTTGTACACATTGTAACGATTTGTTCCTAGTGAAACTTGTAAAACTTTAAATATAAACAGATAATGTTTTATTTTAACATTTTAAAAAAAAAAAAAAGTCTGACTCGCAAGAACTTGGTTTCCTAGCACGTTTCCTTTGATTCCCTTAGTGTCATTAGAAAAAGATTAGAAGCAGTTAATTTAATTAAAATTTTAACGTCCATTATTATTACCTAAGAATTTTAGGACGGGTTATCTAAAGGTTACCACCCTTTTCTAGCCAGGATACATAAAATCAATATCAAAGAGTATTAAGATTTTAGGCGCCACAACAGGAAACTGGCGTTATCCTAAACGGGAATCACTGGCTGTTTCTCAACGTTCGCTCCAGAAAAACACTTTTTACGAAGGTATTTCCATTTTTTTTATTTTGTTAAAAAAAATTTGTTCCTGTTAAATGCTATTTAAAAAAACAACCAAATTAAAAGTGAGATAAAAAGAGACAAACCCCCTTTCAAAAGAACTAGACCAACTATCTATATTTATATCTCCCGTTCACATCGTCCTATCAAAAATTATTTCAAGACCTTTTTTTGTAGAGAATTTAGTTTTTGTAGTACCTTTAACTTACCACGATTCACCATCAGATGTCGCCTTAGAAATGGTTTTACTAGTTTTTCTACGCTAGAGAACCTATAAAAAGTGTAACCTGCTAGCAATTAAAACGAGAAATGTAAGCTCCACTGGCCTACGATTTCTGGCGCGAATTTCGCTTTATAACCGTGTTCCGAAGGGCAGATTCTGCTGGTTAATGGAAATCACCATTCAAATAAGACGAACTCTTTTTCGTAATATGAATATACCAAATTTCATCAGAATCGGACAATTTTTGGGGCAGCTACAGATCTTGAAATGTTGGGCCACTTTTTTACAGGTGTGCGCGCGCCAGAGAGTGGAAACGGAAAGAGGCCCGTATATAGCGTTATGAGCCCTCACTGAACCTCTCCCTAAACACACAATCCTTACTAACGCTCACTGAGGTGAGGGCTTCCCTGCGATCCCCCATGGGGTCTTTCGCTGTCCATGGGAGATCGTAAGACGGCCCTACTACTGTTGCTTCCGCCCCCTGCAGAGCGCATGAGTCTCGCTCAATACAGAACACCTCCAAATTCTGGCTACTCTGCAGCGGAGCATCCAACCATATGACCACTACGCACGACAGGCAACCACAACGTGATTCCTGCCACCAACCCAACCGTAGTACCATTTTGGAAACTCATGACCGTGCCATAAGCACCAGAATGGTCACTGGCCCGGAAGTGTTAAAAGCACCCCCTACGGTTTCCTTCCAGAAGAGATACAGGGGGGGACTTATCCCGATCTCTCAAGGAGGGCAGGTCCCGTGCCTGGGCCACTTTTTTACAGACTTAAATCATACATATCATAAATCATACATATGCACTCCGTGCCTAAGGTCCTGGGTAGAAAAGGGTGGTAACCTATAGATAGCCCGTCCTAAAATTCGTTGCCAATAATAAATGCACGTGAAAATTTAAATATATAAATCATCCATAAACAATAAGTATTAGTATTTTATGACTGCGAAATGGGAATATATTTTTTCCCTATATGAAAAGAAGAGTAGACTTGAAGGAAGAGAGCCGAGAGCTGTGTTAGGAGAAGAGAGAGTTGATGGAGCGAGACCCGAGCCTTGAGCTGTGCAAAGGAAGAAGAGTAGACTTGAAGGAAGAGAGCCGAGAGCTGTATTAGGAGAAGAGAGAGTTGATGGAGCGACACCCGAGCCTTGAGCTATGCAAAGGAAGAAGAGTAGACTTGAAGGAAGAGAGCCGAGAGCTGTGTTAGGAGAAGAGATTTGATATTTGATATTTATTTATTAAGAGTATCGCAACTTTTGGCGACTTGCTCTTTAACAGTCAGGAGAAGAGAGAGTTGATGGAGCGAGACCCGAGCCTTGAGCTATGCAAAGGAAGAAGAGTAGACTTGAAGGAAGAGAGCCGAGAGCTGTGTTAGGAGAAGAGAGAGTTGATGGAGCGAGACCCGAGCCTTGAGCTATGCAAAGGAAACCCATTTGTCCCATTCTAATGTTAATATAAATGGCAAGTCCATCACGGCTCCATTACCGCCCTTCTTATATTCACATTTATACCCGGCCATGCTAAAAACATGATACTAAATCTCTGTCAGGCCTCTATCGATCTCCTATTATTGGAAATATGCGGAGGAGTACTCCTATGCCTCCTATGTTTTCCTTCATTTTTTTAGTAGCAAGAAAAGTTTGACTGATGGATAGTTATGTTTATTTTTTGTTGTTTATATATACTACATCGTCCATACAATGTCAAACTATCGAATATGAAAAATCACGTTTTTCAGATTCGAGAAATTGCTCTTGGATTGTGAATGATACGGCTTGTAAATTCGCCTGAGTACAAATATAAAGTAACATGTCTCTCGCCTGACTGCGCGCACAAGAAGTGACCAGGTGAAATTGTGTCCGAGCGCGCAATCACATTGTCCGCAACAATCTAAAATGTATGCCACTCGGTAACGAAACAATGGATAATTGAAGGGCGTTCAGCAATAAGGAGGAATCTCATTCTTTCACTTTTTTCTTTCACGTTATAGCATTTAGTCTTTTGATATTTTTTCCATTTTCTTTTTCTTATCACAACATAGCCTCCTACTCATGAAAGTAAGTCCATAAGGACCGTATCCTACCTTTTTAGCACTTTCCTCCGAAGGAAAGTAGCTATTGAGGTTGGACTCATGACGGAATTTTTGAAAAATTTCTTCAAATCTTTATCGATCCTACCTAGTAGACACCGAAAATGACCTCCGTTAAAATTTATATATATCTATATATATATTTGCATATATACATATATACATATATATATATATATATATATATATATATATATATATATATATATGTCTGTTAACACGATAGCGGCCATAGTTTTTGTTTTTTCGTCACGAAACTTGGTATATAGCATTAAATTAGCAAACGATTGAACGAGTTCATTAACCACCAAAGTCGGTCCTCCGGAAGGGGGGGTTTACCCCAAACCCAAAACACTAATTAGACCATGTCAGCCGTAATATTTGTTACATTTCAACGAAACTTGGTATTCGTAGTGGTAATATAGAGAGAAAAGTGAGATATGAAAATGAACTAAATCGGTTCATTAGGAGGGGGGTTTACTCCGGACCCACAATACCAATTCGCCACTACCAGCCGTGATTTTTGGTATATTTCGACGAAACTCGGTATTCGTAGTGGTAATCCACAGGTAAATATGTGTTGTAAAAATAAACTAAATCGGTTCATTAGGAGGGGGGGTTTACTCCGGACCTACAATACCAATTCGCCACTACCAGCCGTGATTTTTGGTATATTTCGACGAAACTCGGGGTTCGTAGTGGTAATCTACAGGTAAATATGTGTTGTAAAAGTAAACTAAATCGGTTCATTAGAAGGGGGGGTTTACTCCGGACCCAAATTCCTAATATACTCATACAGGTTGTAATTTCTGCTGTATTGAAACGAAACGCGGTATACGTCGTGGGTAACTCATGAGAAAGAAGTATTGTAAAAATGAGCTGAATCGGTCAATCGGAAAGCGGGGGTTTACTTTGTAATATATTTCAGTAGCAAAGCCCGCCAGACGTAGGTTCACAAAGCCGCTGCAAGGAGCGCTTTCTACCACTAGAGTGACTGTATCCTGTTCCTGCGTTAGATCAAAATACGATAATATGAGGTTTTTGTTATTTATTACGTAGTGTAGTAGGTACCATGTGTAAACATAACTGGAAGCAAATTAATACTTGATCAGTTACTCATTACAAATTTAAAAGATAACTATTCATGTTTTTATTTTATTTATGTAGGATATTTTCAGCAAATTGTTCTGGATAGCAGTCTACACTACCCAAATTCTGAGGAAAATTCTTAGTTATGCAGCTCCTGCGTGACGGACTTTTTTTAGAATGATGGAATAGTTAATGATTTGGAACTGCTTGTTCCACGTTCTATAAATAACCCTACATTTACTAATTTTTCAACTAAAATAAACAAAATTTGCTTTTAAGCACATTTTTTATTTGGGAAAATAATCAAATCATTGCAAAATTCTGTCCCCTTTTGGCTCTGTTTCTGTCAAATCATCATCGTTAGTGTAGCTGAAGAAGCCGCAAATTTTAATGCATTGCAGAACGGCATCTCATTTTGCCCAACATATTTGTGTTAGACGCTCATTATGTCATTGTAGGTCTCGGTTTTTAGGAGAAGGGGTTGGCTATACGCAGATGGAAAGTCAATATTGGACCTCACATAGGGTTTAAGTTGATTTGATTCCACTTTTCAAGAGATTAGCTGCTTCCTTATGTATCAGAATATAATTTTTAAATCCATGACAATGTGCTAATGTGAGAATCCCCAAAAATGGAGCTGCCTCCTTATTGCTGCACGACCGTTGATTATAATTTAGAGTAGTTTAAAATACCAAACATATGCCTTGATCAATTTGTTTGTGTGCCCTTTGCTTTGCTCTTTTTTTGAAAATCGATTAAAAGCCGGTTCTACTACAAACGCTTCAATTAGTTTTACTTAATATAACGTCTTAATTTAACCCAAAATAAATATTCGGATTAAGGGTCAGGTATTTTTTATGCTTCTTAATTGGCCAATAAAGCGAGCGGGTGTGCAATCAGCCTAAAACGTTTTCCTAAAATTTCCACTAATTAACGGCATCTATTACGGCCCTCCATTTCCCTCCATCCACTTGAACCTTAATTTTACCAAACGACACAACTTTTTTTTCGAGAGCTCTCTCACTTTCAATTCCCTCTTTCAAGAGTGGAATGTAGTTTAGGCTCTAATCTAATTTAGAACTCAAAATTATCGAACACTTTAATTAATAATTGTGTTAATTCTAACCTGCTTAAGATCTCTCTTAATTGCATGTAAAATAAAAGAGGAGTAATAACATCTTTATATATATATATATATATATATATATATATATATATATATATATATATGTGTTTGTGTGTGTGTGTGTGTGTGTGTGTGTTTATAATTATAATTATAATATATATATATATATAAATATATATATATTTTAACGGAGGTCATTTTCGGTGTCTACTAGGTAGGATCGATAAAGATTTGAAGAAATTTTTCAAAAATTCCGTCATGAGTCCAACCTCAATAGCTACTTTCCTTCGGAGGAAAGTGCTAAAAAGGTAGGACACGGTCCTTATGGACTTACTTTCATGAGTAGGAGGCTATGTTGTGATAAGAAAAAGAAAATGGAAAAAATATCAAAAGACTAAATGTTATAACGTGAAAGAAAAAAGTGAGATTCCTCCTTATTGCTGAACGCCCTTCAATTACACAGGTCTACAACCAAAAATTTGATTTGATGATTTTGGCTAATCTCTGTGTTTCTCGGTGTGCTGAGGCCGAGAATGAAGTCCGTTTTTCTCTATCACGTACAGATTTTTTTCAAATCCATAGAACATAATATACCTGCTATACACATAAATTTGGTAAGAAGTAGGTTTTTTTTCCAAACGATTTCTCTTTTTATAAACAGACATCTTTCACTAGGTGGTGTAGGCAATGACTCCCTCAGTAGATGTTGTAGGCCTGAGGGTGTCTAGGCACGACCTGTTCAGACAGGAACGTACTTGTTTGGTCTCAGATGTCACCGTCTGAAGCTAAACGAGATTGAACCTGTTGTATCAGGAACTTGGAGCTAAATTTCTGTTCATTCTCTCAGTTCAGTAGTATCAACTGAAGTGAACACATTCACTGAGGTCTCTTAGTTGTGTCAAAGTGATTAAGAACGTATTTTAAGGTTTGAAAGTGCATTTAGACAAAATGTCTCATCGTCGTTGTGTTACTAGTCCAGACTACTTCTGTTTTATCTGTGGCGAGTACACAGTTAAGAAATACCAACGAAATATAACAGGTTTTGTCAAAAATGTATATTATGCATATTTTGGCTTGAGAATATGAGATCAAGATAAAGTGTGGGCTCCTCACAAAGTATGCCATAGCTGCGTAGAAAAACTTCGGTTATGGTACAAAGGAGAGTTAAAATCTTTCGGATTTGCTATCCCAATGATGTGGAGGGAGCAAAAAAACCACGTTAATGACTGTTACTTTTGTAATTGTCATGTTCAAGGCTATAATTCCAAAAATCATAAGCTCTTTATCTACCCTAATGTGGAATCTGCTAGTCGTCCGGTACCACACGGTCCTGGATTGACAGTTCCTCAGCCCCCTCGTGACTTGGGCAGTATAGATAGGGAAGCTAATAGAGAAGACTGTATGTCGGAGAGCGATGAAGTACACAGTGAGTTCAAAGGGAGCAGTTCAGAAGATGAACCTCAGCTTATTTCTCAACAGGAGTTGAACGACGTAGTGAGAGATCTTGGACTTCCAAAAGATGCAGCTCAGTTACTTGGCTCCCGTCTTAAAAACAAAAATTTATTACAGCCAGACACTTCTTTTTCATGGTATCGACACCGTGAAGCAGTTTTTGTTCCTTACTTTGCTCTGGATGAGAATATTATTTATTGCAAAGACATTCTTGGTCTGATGGGTCAATTTAGTATACAATATGACCCGATTCATTGGCGTCTATTCATAGACTCATCAAAGCGAAGTCTAAAGGCTGTTTTGTTGCACAATGGCAATACTTATGCTTCAGTTCCAGTTGGCCATTTGGTACATTTAAAAGAAACATACGAAAATTTGTCATTAGTTCTCGAACGAATTCATTATAATGAGCATAACTGGTTGATATGTGGAGACTTGAAAGTACTTACTATGCTCTTAGGTCAGCAATCAGGGTACACCAAGTTCCCTTGTTTTTTATGTTTATGGGATAGCCGAGACAGAAATTCCCATTGGAACAACAAAGACTGGCCATCACGAGGAGCTCTGTCGCCAGGCCAAAAAAATGTAATTAGGAGAAGTTTGGTTCCTTCTGACAAAATCCTGCTACCTCCTCTACACATAAAACTAGGGCTGATAAAACAATTCGTAAAGTCTCTCAATAATGAAGGTGAATGTTTTAAGTACTTATGCTCCAAGTTCCCACGATTAAGTGATGCAAAGCTAAAAGAGGGGATCTTTGTAGGCCCAGATATTCGGAAACTTTTCACAGATCCACATTTCACTCAGACCATGAATGAGAAGGAGAAGGAAGCTTGGAATTCTTTTAAAGATGTTGTTGAGAAGTTCCTTGGTAACGTGAAGGATCCCAACTACAGAAGTATCGTGGAACGCATGTTGAAGGCATTTCAATTACAAGGTTGCAACATGAGTTTGAAGGTTCACTTCTTCCATTCGCATGTGGACTATTTTCCGGAAAACTTAGGGGAAGTAATTGAAGAACAAGGGGAAAGGTTCCATCAGGACATCCAGGAAATGGAACGTAGGTATCAGGGCAAATGGAACGTAAAGATGATGGCTGACTAATGTTGGATGCTGCAGCGTGAATCATCTGAAGAGTCCTACAGCCGGAAACGAACACGGAGAAATTTTCAAGAGAAAAAAATACGTTTTCATAAAAATAATAACTAAATATGCCACTGTTAATTCTGAAGCTGTTATTTCTACACATTTATGTATTTTGTACAGTAAACAACATTGAAATAACTAAAAGATCATGGAAATAAATGAAAACTCTTATTCGCCAAATCTGTTTTCTTTTAATGGTAGTACCTCTGCCCTTACTTGAGATTGAACAATTTCCTTACGTGATAGAGAGGGACTGACCTCATGTTCAGCTTCAGCACGCCAAGGAGCATAGAGATTGACCAAAATCATCAAATCAAATTTCAGAAAGATTATTTTTGTAGACCTGTGTTATCCATTGTTTCGTTACCGAGTGGCATACATTTTAGATTGTTGCGGACAATGTGATTGAGCGCTCGGACACAATTTCACCTGGTCACTTCTTGTGCGCGCAGTCAGGCGAGAGACATGTTACTTTATATTTGTACTCAGGCGAAGTATTTGTTTGCGTGAAGACGCTGAGTGTTGTTAAAGAGACCACTTTTAGCCCTTCTTGTTCAGACATGCTTGTGTCGTTACTCTGTCCTCATTCCCGAAATATTATTAAGGATTATCTGTTTTCATGAACTTATATTTAGTTCAGGGCGAATCTGTTTTGAGTTGGATGTTGAGAGGGGACTCAAGAAACATAGTGCGAAAACGAAAGCAGTGACAGTGACACTTAAGCTACTTCTGATATCTGATAGCATTTGAGAACATTATAACTTTTATTATATTTATTTCATATTTTAAATTAATTCTGTCATAAATTTACAATCATAAAATATGTGTGTAACATATAGTGTATATAAAGTAAATGTTGTGTATTTAAAAATTAATATACCAATCTATATAATGGTGTACGTATAATGTAAAGTACTTCTATTGTCGTACATAAATTAATGTTTTTTTTTTTTTTTTTATAAGAATAAGAACGGATTTGTAATTAATGAGTGAACCATTTTAGTTACAGCACTCGAACATTAAATAAGTAAATAAAATACAGTGAAATCATAGGCTAGATTACAAATGCTTACTCATGTACTGGATAAACAAAAAAATAAATAATACATAATGTTTAAAACCGCGGAAGGTAATGTGTATTATATTTTAACACTTTATCTTGTATTACTATACTTTATGTTTTAGTGTTTCTCGCCCTTAGGCGCCCCTTCAGGAGCAACTTAACATGTTATGTGCGAAACATGTAAAGCATAAAATAAAGTATACTACGTTATATATATATGTAACATGCAGGAACCCAGAAGCAGGAAAATAAAATAAAAGAAAGGCTAAATAAAATTAGGCTTAGCATAATAATAGAACCTATATTTCCTAGTTTTTAAACCTATTACTTATTATTAATTAGTTATTACATTATTACACCCATTTAACAATTAATCAATCCCTTTTTAAATTATTCCTAATCACTTTTCTATTTAATAATAATACCCATTAACATATTTGCCCCTTAATTGTCTATAGCCCTTTTTAATAGAACTGTGCCCAGGCCTAATAAGATTTGACAAGTAATAGCAGAGGCTTACCCAAAGTCCTCGGCATCTGCATTTCTTCAAGCCCGTAGGCTATCCACTCCACAGGTAACTCTAGATCTCCTGACTTGTCCAGCCCAGTACACACTCCTCTCCAAATAAAACTAGCTATCCTCCCATTAAATACAACGGAAAAGTCAGCTATTCGTCAAAAGATAAAGCAAACCTTGTAGCAGATTTCTTAATCGATGCCAGCAAGCAAAATATAAATATTGGCTCACCCCATCACACACAAAAAATTAATAAATTCATTAGAAATTACTTAACAGCAAATTCCAACTACGAAAGCCCTAAATCAATGAAAGCTACATATGCAGAAATTTATAAAATCATTAAGATTCTTAAAAATAGAAAAGCTCCCGGTATTGATAGAATAAACACATTACAAATAAAATATCTTCCTCCGATCGGAATCAACAGGCTGCTAATAATAATAAACAAAATACTAGAATTTCAATATTTTCCCAATAGTTGGAAAAAAGCTCTTATTATACCTATCCCAAAACCAAATAAAAACAAAGAGGAAGCAACAAGTTATCGTCCGATAAGTATATTAAGCATAATTGGAAAAATAACCGAAAAAGTAATTTTGAAGAGACTGGATGCCTATATTAATTCAAACAATATTCTTAGAAATGAACAATTCGGATTCAGACATAAACATTCCACTACCGCTCAGCTAGCCCGACTTGTAGACCATATTACAGGTAGTTTTAATGATAAAAAGCATACAGGAATGATTACATTAGATGTTGAGAAAGCCTATGATACGGTTTGGCATAATGGGTTATTATATAAATTGATAACGTATAACTTCCCTCCTTATCTAGTAAATATAATGCATTCCTGGCTCTCTAATAGAACAATAATAGTTTCGATAGAAGGTGAAAAATCATCCTCAAGAGACTTGTGCTTCGGTCTCCCTCAAGGTTCATCAATCAGTCCAAAACTCTATAATCTATTTATAAATGACATGCCTAAGATCCCAAATGTCAATATGTCGCTATTTGCTGACGACACTGCCTTTTATACGTCATCATATAGAACTGATACTATAAAAAATAGACTGAGTTTAGCAATCAGAAAAATCTCACACTATTACACGAAATGGAAAGTAAAAATTAATAGTAATAAAACTCAGGCAATACTTTTCACAAAACGAAGACCTAAGCACATTCCTAATATAACTTATAATAACATTATAATCCCATGGGAGAAAAACATTAAGTATCTAGGGGTCAACTTAGACAGCAGGCTAAATTTTGCAAAACATGTTAATTATATTTGTGATAAAGCTAACAAAACTCTCTGTAAAATATATCCATATTTCAACAAGAAGTCCTCACTGAGCCCATCTAATAAACTACTCCTATTTAAATCAATAATAAGACCTGTATTATCATACGCTTGCCCTGCATTCAGCTTTATATCAAAATCAAATTTGCAGAAAATACAAGTATTTCAAAACAAGTGTCTCAGAATAACCAGTAACTACCCGTACTATACAAAAATCTCAAAAATGCACACTGAAACGAAAATACCATACATAAAAAAATATATATATAAACTTACGTATAGTTTCTTTCAAAGATGTAGGAAAAGCAGGAATCCACTGATAAAAGAAATAGGTAACTACACCAAAACATCAAGTAAAAGATACGTGCACAAACGTACTAACCACATCCTTATGAACAGGACTACTGAAAAGTAAATATGTAAGCTCTAGGTGGTATAATATCTAGTATACTGCCTGATCTCTGCTCCTATTATCTCATATCAGTCTTTAATGAATTTAGTTTGCTCAATTAGTTTTATGTCTAGTAATTATTAATTATTATTAATATTATTACTATTATTATCTATTATTATTACCTCTCCTATTACTTATCAGTGTAATATCTCTTCAAATAATTATTATCATTATCATTGTAATTAAGTATTATTTATCATTAATTATTTTAGTTATCGTTAATTTTATATTATCATTATATGATGTATCTTAGTAGTTAGTAGTATAAGTCAGGGTTTTTGTGACATTTTTCCCTTACAAATAATTGATAGACTTTATTTTCACTGCAGTGTGTTAATCCTAGAAATAGAGTGTTTGTGTGGTATAGAGGTACACACGTGTAATTGTAATCGTTGTCTTTTATTCAATAAACATATTTAAATTAAAAAAAAAAAAAAAAAAAAAAAAAAAACACTCCTCTCCCTATTCTCTAGCCCCCCCTCTCCTCCTAGGCCTGGAGCAGCTAGTTCCTATTACCCATCGATAGCAGGGCAGTCCACTATCTCTTACTATTACATTATTATTGCCATCACATTATTATTATACATGATTTACACACTATGTTTACATATATACATATATATATATATATATATATATATATATATATATACATATATATATATAGGAACATTAGGTTGGAATGTTTCTCACATTGTTACTCTTTTTAAAATTCTCAAATTAACTGCAACTTTTTCTTTGTCCATTATCGTTTATATTGATACTTCATATGTTTACAAATAAATGTAACTTATTACAATACTATAAAGGACTAACCCACATTTAGAAATTACTGAGAAAATTGGAGTTAAAGAGAAGAAGAATCTGAAATGATTTTAATTGGACCAATTAAAATCATTTCTGTCACCAACAATCATTTTTTTCAGATTCTTCTTCACTTTAACTCCAATTTTCTCAGTTATTTCTAATTGTGGGTTAGTCACCTTTGGCTTTGAGCCCTTCAATTCTATCTCAGCTTAGAGCAATCTTAAAATGATGACTCGTCCACAGGATCCACTGTGCTGCACTGATATCTTTCGTCCCTCGGACACATGCTGCTAACAATGCTATCTCATGAATGGGCGTATGTAGATTAGACCAGTTCAATCACATTCATTGATTAATTACTCCTCTGCTGCCCTCTCATTGATGGTCACCACACTAGCCATTATCTAAATCACCCTAGGCTTCATGTAGGCTACAACCACATCTGAGGATAGTCTTACTGGCACACAGCAAAAACTTAATACTGTTCATGACAGACGTTAGAAAACTCAGAATTCTTAGAAATTATGTAGTTAGGTACAGCCTTTTGCTAAAAAAGTATTTACAATAAGCATCTTAGGTTCCTTATTATTCCGGATATAATAAAAATGTTTTTTTACAAACAGATTTAAAGATCCTCCTAAATATTTAAAATATATTTATTTTATTTATGACTAGCTGACCCGGCGAACTTCGTACCGCCTAACAGTCAATTCCTTAATTTTTTTTTTTATACTTATTCTGCTATTTGGGACACACGGACAGCTAGTAAGATAAAAAAAGAGAAAAAAAAACTTAATAAGTCGACAATTGCATTATGTCAAAAAATAAAAATTATAAAACACTTAAAATTCTTTTAATAGTCACTAAAAAATCACAATCAAAATTACAATATGTGATTTCTTATTATGATACCTACTTATTATATTTCATTTTATTTTTACTTATTCTAAATTAAGTTTCAATTTTATTGTAGTACTTAATGGTACACGATATTTTTTGTTTCATTACCTGACGCGTAAATAAACAGAGCAGATGATTTTCCAACACGGGAACAGGCAACATATAATTGACCATGCGAGAAACATGGGTTTTCTAGATTAATGCCACAGACACTTAATGACTGCCATGGGATTTGTTTATAGTCAAACTGAGTTCTTAGGCCCAATAGCAACACAGCTGCAGGCACTGTAATGAATTCACAGCAGCTCGATTCAAACTTGCACCATTATTAGTCGAATGTCGCGCTTCGCGTGTCTGTCTTAACCAAATTCTTTCACGTTCATTGCGATCTTCACGTTCCTGGGCAGTACAATTAGATTGATAATTAATGTGATGCGTTGCATTTCGGGTTCTTCTACACAAACAACACTTTAGTTATTTTATAGAAATTTGCGGCTTTTAGATTTAGTAATATTATAGATGCTCAGCAAAGAGATATTTACATTTCAAGTGACATTTTACCACAGACAATTTACATTTTACCTCAGTCAATTTGTTTTTGAGTAATGTTACCATCGTATAAATATTTCCATTAATATTTATACGATACTAATTTCACTCAATTGTTTTGCCTTCCCAGTACCCCTCCACTAACACTTTATGGTATGCTATTAAATTTCAAATTGACCTTTAAGTATTATTACGAATCTATTGTATGGGAATATAGAAAAGTGGAGTCTTTTTTACTTCGTTAATGCAAAAATAAATTAATTTAAATTGAATTATTAACATGTGATTCTAATGTCACCTAGTGATTACATTCTTATTGATTTAAAATTTTTAGCTTATACACAAACAACCGAATACAACTGTTAAAAATATTATAGTTGAGAACATATGTTTTTACATAAAAATGAATATGCGTTAAGGAAGCGAAAAAGACCCGAAAAGTGTTGTTTTTAGACTTTTTCAGGCAATTTTTTAAATTTTTCTCTCCGTAAGAACCATCCTCGTAGTTCAAGGAATATTATAAAAAAAGAATTAGCGAAATCGGTTCAGTTGTTCTCGAGATTTGCGCCAACACCAACACATTTAGCGGTTCATTTTTATATAATAGATGATGCTCCGCATCTAAAGCGAAGAGCATATAATTTCCTGTAAAAATATTTAAAAAAGGAAGGAACTAGTGTTTCTTCCTTTTATATTTATGAGTAATATTTCTGATATAAATTTTTCAACTTGATCATTTATTTATTATGTATTTACTTCCTTGGGGCTCTTTTAAACTTGCAAAACCAGGAAACCATTTGGGTAAATATCGTTTTATGTAAAAACAGTTTCAAATTCCGGGTGAAAGGTGCAAAGGGAAATATTACATGATCAGATAGAAAAGTAGATAATTAGTTTATCAAAGACAATCTTTTTTTACATGTAATCTTCTATGATATGTAATGTAACGTTCTAATAAAAAATTATATTAATATATTTTATTTATTTATTTTGTTTACCGCTGCACTATATTAATATAAATGATGACCTTAATCAAGAAGAGCACAGAATTATATAACTGAAACGTGCATAAGCTTGAAGGAAAAATAAATTGTTTGTTTTTAGTAATATCTAAGTTATTATTAAGTTATTCTTTTTATCTGGTGGTAATTCTTACTTGAAGTGAGGTCAATGGCTCACATAAGATTACATTATATCAGTTGAAATTAATTTTTATAAGACGCAGTGCATGTGGTCAACAATCATGCGCTTCGACAACTAGGCCATTAGCGCCGACAATCCTGCCGCCAGTGGGGATCGAACCCACCATCTCCCGCTTAGGAATCTAAGGGGCAAGCCACTAGACAACGGGAGACCCCGAGGTCAGTGTACTGTTTACATTCTGTCTAACAATGCGGTATTATTTAGAATGAATAAATTGAGGGTCCCTGAATGCCAACCCGCATAACGTTTCGGTCGTTCAGGTTAAACGTGGGCATTTATATACGGCATTCGTTTTTTCCACTCTACCTTACTTCTTAGTCTTTTTTGTTTTGTTTAACGGCGTATCATTAATTGGGCTAGTTACGCCGGGCTATCTACAGGTTTCCACCCTTTTATAATGCCAACAACACATGGTCGGTCACCCATTCAGGTACCGGCTACGCCCGACTCTGCTTAACTTCGGACTTCTTAGTTTAAATATATCGTCGATACAAAAGTATATGTGAAAAAACTCATTTTTCATTTTCAATCTAGACTGATTGCTGTTGAACTGATGTGCGCTGTGTAAAACTCTCGAAAATTAAAGAAAAATAATTATCAAATACAGAAAATCAAAAGTAACGAATGTTTATTAAGTCTACTTAAAATAGAACATAAGATAAAATTTATATAGAGTCATCTATATGGTACCAAACCACTATTTACTGCATTCGATACTTTGCATTTGTATCAACGATATGTTTTAAATATACACATTTTCTGGCAAGAGCATTTGCTTTTATTGAATGTGTTTTCTACACGAGTTAACTAAGAAAGTATTGATTGAATTAAACCTAAACACACAAAAAAAAAATTGTTTTAACTAACTACTAAACTTGATTATTTGAACCTCTTACTAATTAGTAACTGAAAGTTGAATATTATCACTAAAACGTTCTATTTATCAAAAACGTAAAATAACATGAGTACCTTAAATGAAATATAACATTTATATGCAAATATATACTATACAGGTAGTGAATAAAGAAAGACCTGTATTTTATCTGGATTTAACGCAACAACTTAATAAGGGTAAAAAATAATAATTATAAATTTGGATTAAACGTCTGTTTATTTCAGATAAGAAGCATGGTATTTATTATTTATTAATTATGAATTATTATAATTTCTTTAAACTTTATAATTAATTTTAATGTCTTTATAAATAAATAGATTCTAATATAATAATAATTATTATGTATTTTTACATTTATTTATATTAAGAAGATATTTATGTATAAAGACATTATAACCTCCACTATGTAACGTGAAGCGTTCTTAATAATATGTTTATGTGGTCAAGTAATGCTTTGTCTTCCAATAAAATACAAAGTTGGTTATTCAGTTAACACTCTGACCCGTATAAACGCCGTGAACATTAAGTTTTATCATACATACAATAAATAAATGATATTATCAATTGATAAATACTTATTTAATATAATTACCGAGCATTTAAGGTAATTTTTTAAAAATAAATTATAATTTTTTTAAAAAAGGAAAAAAAATATATATATATATGTGTGTGTGTGTGTGTGTGTGTGTGTGTGTGTGTGCCACTACAGCGACAGGAAGAATTCACCAGCAAAATAGATCTTTGGAGAGGGGGGAGTTTATTTCTGACATTAATTAAATATTCCCGCGGTAAATATGCGCTGATATTCCCGTATTAGGCGTATGTTTGTTTTATAGCAATTAAACTGAGCATACATCATGCTTATCAAACGCAAAATATGTGTTGTAAGAATAAACTAAATTGGTATACATACCCTTCGATTTATCCACTCATAAAGGTGACGAACAGTCTTCATAGTTTTATTTATGGGCAGACATCTGGGGATTTGGAAAATAGCATGTTGTCACATTATTACTTAATAACCAGTTTTTATGTTTTATTTTTTGGTTATTCGTAAATATTATGGTTATTCTAACCATTACATATTCTGCTAAATACAATAATCTTTTTCTTCTTGTCTATCTTTCTTTAAAATGCGCTTATCTCTTTCGGTTTTGTTCATCGAGCGTCGAATAATAAGCCTTTTACGAAATACTCCTTTTTGCCGAATGCTCTTGAATCTTTTCGGAGTAGAATAACAACACACATTGGCGCATTTCTCATAAATAGATTTTCCCTCCGTTGCTTTTGCTTGCTCGCCTTTATTTGTCTCTTACGAAATAAAATAAAAATGAAAAAAAAAAAAAAATAAAAAAAAAAAAAAATAAAATAAAAAAAATACCAACAAAGATAATCTACCGAGTCTGGCGTTGATAAAAACGTACAGTAGATAGAAAAGGAATTCTCTATGTTGTTTATCTCGAACATGTAGCTGGATCCCTATCAGCTATCTGCAACATAGAACGAGAGTAGGAAATCAATGATGTGGCTTGAGTGAGCTCGTTCTCCTGTCGGATTCCCTTTGAGGAAAGGGGCGAATCCAATGGGAAATGGAATAACGAATCGAGTTTGGTCTCCGTGATCCCATTTCCATAAAATTGCTTGAATGCTATTGATCGTCTATGGAACAGGAATTGAAAATACAACTCCATAAGTGTGCTATCTGTTTTTATTCTTGCATTCCAAAATCCATGATACATTTTAACGTTTAGAGGTCTTCCAATTTGAATGAAAACAATCATAATTATTTCGATCAATTTATCGTGTTAGTTATTGCATGACATTTAAAGAACAATTACTAAATTAAATTATTAAATAAGGCAAACACCTCAAATTAAATTACAATTTAATTTTCAATATTAATTTCAAATTACTGTTTTTAATATATTTGTTTTTTTTTTATGCCGCTAAATGTACGATTTGTTTAATAAACCAGCTAAGTTTGAAAAATCTATTAAAAGTAAAGAACTTAAAATTTAAATGTAAAATGAAAATAGAAGAAGGAAACATATTAAAAAATAGAATGAAAAATAGTGAAAAAATCAACTACTATAAAATTCAAAATTAAAACTGGATAGATGCAATATAAACTAAAAGTTGCGGCTTTTTTTGCATTTCTTCAGCTATTTTTACTACAATCATGCAGCCTATCTTTGCTATAGCGTACGTTCAGTCTAGACCTCTTCAAAATAAGAGGCGAAACTCTCCAGACAGAAACGAACACCCTACTTCCTCCAATGCATTAGTATTCTTCACTGTCCTCCAATTTAATAAACATTTACTAAAATATCATGATTAGGCTGAACTTTGGCCAACAGAGTCAATAGCCCCGTTTACACACACAGGTTTTCCGACAGTTTTGGAGCGGACGCTCCAAACCGGCGCTCCAATCCTGTGTGTGTGAATACTAGCCGCCGAGATGCCAGGAGTGCGGACCTGGAGCGACGTTCCGGGAGTGCAAGTTCCGACCTGCAGCGGCATGTTCACACACTTGCTCCAATCAAACGCTCCAGATCTTGCCAGTTAGTGATTGCTAGACATCAGTACAGTTCAGTGGGTTTATTATCAGTTTAATTAAAAATATTATCCGTATAATTAAAATATGTGGAATCGGGACCATCTTGAAGCATTTATTGAATTATACAGAAGTTTTCCCTGCCTATGGAGAATAAAAAGCGAAGAGTATAAAAACAAAAATCTCAAAAACTCTGCCTACGAAAAATTGTTAGCTTTCTGCAGGCAACATGTAGACCCAAATTCTAACAAAGAATTTGTCCTTAAAAAAATTCAAGGGATACGAGGGGCTTTCCGGAAGGAATTGAAAAAAATTAATGATGGAAAAAGGAGTGGGAGTGGCACAGAAGAAGTGCACAGGCCAACATTATGGTATTTTCACTTATTGTTATTTACTAAGGACCAAGAAGAACCGTCAAATAGCATTAGTAATATTAATTATGTGGAAGAAACGGAAGAAGAATTCCACCAAACATCAGAAACGGTAGAAGAATCAAGCGGGGGTGACATGCAGACTAATAAAAACACACTAGTAAGTAAATTATTTTTATTTATATCAATCCTTTCCTTAACATATCATCTTGCCAAGCAACTTTACCATCATTGTTAAAGTACACCATATAATTATTGCGATTTTGTAAAGCTTCAGAACATACATTACTAGGCTTACAAGGCTGCAAATTCTCTAAGCAGTTGGTTTCAGTTTGCAGTTCTCCTGGGATTTCATTTATTTTACCGTTATCGAAGACCGATGGTGACACATAAGAAGAAGAATTTTTAATTAAGCAATTGTGCAATGTACAAATTGCTAAAACTATATAGCTGACTTTATCAGGAGACATATTAATGGATGTACTTAAAACTCTAAATCTACTATTCACTAAACCGAAAGCATTTTCTGAGACATTTCTAGCCCTTGCCAGCCTGTAATTAAATATGCGTCTTTCATGGGTTATTTCTTTTCGAGGAAATGGTTTTAAGACGTGGTTTCCAAGGGCAAACGCTTCATCTCCTAAAAATACAAAATTTAGATTGTTCTTTGTTTCATGATTTGTAGGCAGATTAAGTCTGTTAGATTGTAGTCTATTGAAAAATTCAGTATATTCAATAACACCCCCATCAGACATCCTTCCGTTTTTACCTACATCGACAAATATAAATTCATAATTGGCATTTACAATAGCCATCAATATAATACTGTAATAATTTTTGTAATTATAATAATATGCTCCTGTATTCGGTGGCTTTACAATGCGAATGTGCTTTCCATCCATAGCTCCTCCACAGTTAATGAAATTCCACTTGTTCTCAAATAAATCTGCTATTTGTAACCAATCTTCTTTGTTTTTAGGAAACTGAAAAATATGAACAAATATCACCATTCTTTGCGAAAGATAAAGTTTCAAAAAGAAAACGAGTTACGGAAACTCAAGAGTTGATGCAAGCTTGTAAGCGTGCCTTAGAAAAAAATGACATTACCGAATATGAAGCAATAGGAGTAAATGTGGCCAAAAAATTAGAAAAGATGAACAATGTTCAAGCAATTTATGCTGAGCGTCTTATAAATACAATTTTAAGCAAGGGTTTATTGAATGAAATCACACCAAACACAGACATTATTGATAAAGACCCGATGGTATTAACCCTATCAAACCAATCTTCAACTTCATCACATACATCTTATTTTGAACACGAATTAGCAAACTTGTAAAATTAATATGTTTTTAGAATATTTTTACTCAAAATGTTATTTAATTATAATGTATATAATTATTTTTTGTCTTATAAAAAATTATAGAATTTATTAAAAAGTAGTTATTCCTTTTTGTAAAATGTACCTGTAAATAATTATTTTTCATTGCGGTATAAATAGCCCAACATGTTTCTGGAATAATAGAACACAAAGCAGGTGCTGAGATACAAGATGAAAATTTTAGATCTTGAAGTGATCGTCCAGTGGCTAAATAACGGAGAGTAACAGCCAAACGTTCTTCCGCACTAATGCTATCTCTCATAATTGTATCTTTTTTCGTTATATAAGGGCGAATTAAATTTAAAATTACTTGAAACGTAATGTCGTCCATTCTCAAATAATTTCTGTAATCTTCTGGGTTATTTTCTCTCAGCTCCCGCAAAAGAGGCATATGACCGAAGCGTTCTCTATTTCTTCTCCACTCCTTAACCCATATTTGTCGCGGATTTCTCTGTTTATTTTAACACATTAAATACAGTGCTACACAAGCAATAGCACTCTTTTTTCTTGAACTCATTTTAAAAAAGTGGTCTTCTCACTGCAAAGTATTCAATTCGACTGACTAGTTACCTAGGAATGTTGGAGCGACGCGTGGAGTTTCCACCCTGGCGGAAACTCCACGCGCCGCTCCAAAACCTTCGTATATTTTATTTACACGAAGAGTATTGGACCGTACGCTCCAAACTCACGCTTCTGGCGCGCGGTCTAGGAGTGTTGCTCTTTTTGTCTACCACACTCCAACCTCACGCTCCTGATGCGCCACTCCAAACCGACGCTCCGGAGCGGCGCGCCAGGAGTGTCGTTTTGGAGCGTACGTATAAACGGGGCTAATGTGCGCTATTCATCTATAAAATATTCGCAATCAATTGTTTGACTCTTTCCAAAGTGTTCCCACCTTTGCATAATTTCCGAGGATCTTGTGTTCCCACGTAACACACCAAACCACATTTCACAAAACTCCTATCTGTCTCCAACGGTCTTCATCAATGCTTCTTTGTAGACTGCCGTTGATTTTGAAGGTAAGTCGCAGATCTGTCCTTTAAGAGTTCCACTTTTCAAACTTTGTCAAAGTAAGCACTCGATTAAATCCCTTCACCATTATGTTCAATTACTTCCTTATCAAAAAATAATTTATATATATATATATATATATATATATATATATATATTTGTGTGTTTGTGTTTTTGTATGCATTACAACACCCCCCGCAATATATTACTATGAGATAAATTTGTGCCTGAACTATATTGGAATTCTCCTTCGATGGAGAAATATTCAATATTATATTTATATGGCTCAGAATCACAAGAAAATTGAGTGAATAATAGAGAAAAGAAGAATTTGGAACACCAAAATTCTCCATAACATTTATAAATATAGTGAAAAACATAAAAAAGTCCGTCACGCAGGAGCTGCATAACTAAGCACTTTCCTCAGAATTTGGGTAGTGTAGATTGTTTTCCAGAACAATTTGCTTAAAATATCCTACATAAATAAAATAAAAACATGAATAGTTCTCTTTTAAATTTGTAATGAGTAACTGATCAATTAATAATTTGCTTCCAGAGTTATGTTTACACATGGTACCTATTACACTACGTAATAAATACAAAAAACCTCATATTATCGTATTTTGATCTAACGCAGGAACAGGATACAGTCACTCTAGTGGTAGAAAGCGCTCCTTGCGGCGGCTTTGTGAACCTACGTCTGACGGGCTTTTCTATTGAAATATATTACAAATTAAACCCCCGCTTTCCGATTGACCGATTCAGCTCATTTTTACAACACTTCTTTCTCATGAGTTACCCACGACGTATACCGCGTTTCGTTACAATACAGCAGAAATTACGACCAGTAAGCGTATATTAAGAATTTGGGTCAGGAGTAAACCCCCCCCCCTTCTAATGAACCGATTTAGTTTATTTTTACAACACATATTTACCTGTAGATTACCACTACGAATAACGAGTTTCGTCGAAATATACCAAAAATCACGGCTGGTAGAGGCGAATTGGTATTGTGGGTCTGGAGTAAACCCCCCCTCCTAATGAACCGATTTAGTTCATTTTTATATCTCACTTTTCTCTCTATATTACCACTACGAATACCAAGTTTCGTTGAAATATAACAAATATTACGGCTGACATAGTCAAATTAGTGTTTTGGGTTCGGGGTAAACCCCCCCTTCCGGTGGACCGACTTTGGTGGTTAACGAACTCGTTCAATCGTGTGCTAATTGAATGCTATATACCAAGTTTCGTGACGAAAAAACAAAAACTCTGGCCGCTATCGTGTTAACAGACACATATATATATATATATATATATATATATATATATATATATATATATATATATATATATATGCATATATATATATATATATATATATATATATATATATATATAGATATATATATAAATTTTAACGGGGGTCATTTTCGGTGTCTACTAGGTAGGATCGATAAAGATTTGAAGACATTTTTCAAAAATTCCGTCATGAGTCCAACCTCAATAGCTACTTTCCTTTGGAGGAAAGTGCTAAAAGGAGTGAGCAACACAATATCCCCAATATTTATTTGTTCCTTTGATTTGGTTGTCATTTGTTCACTGAAAACTATGGGCATTAATTATGACAGGCTTCTGATTATAAACCTCATTTTGTCTCCTGATCAACATTATGTTATTACTGTAAATACCGCTTTAATAATTAATACAAATGATTAGATATGTTTGGGTTTTGTCGAAACAACGTAACTCGGATATAATTACAATTGAGCATTAGAGCGTGAGTACTCAACCCACAAACACGCACACACACATAGAAGCTGCAATCAGATTTCTTCTAACTTATCTAATTTGTAAGTAAATTTGAAATTACTAAAAAAAAAAAAAAAAAACATGACTGCAGTTGGCCTCCTAAATTCATGGATCATGCTGAACCATGGATTTTGGGGGACCACTCGAGTCATGTTTTTTTTACTAATTTCAAATTTACTTAAAAATTAAATGAGATAGAAGAATACTGATTGCAGCTCTTTTTTCTACATTACAAATTCTTTAAGGTAGAGCTATTATAATTTTTGAGACGGCTTTACTACGGCCATGAGGCAACATTACATCTCAAATTTATGACGATTTTCTGACAAGTTATTGCCTCTGATGTTGTATATTTCTGGATATGCTCAGAGGATTATAATGAGTGTGGGGTTGCTTTAAAGAGCATTGAATACCCCGAAACGTTTTACTTTTCTAATTAAGTGAATAGGGACTTCGTTTTTAAACAAAATGCGATGAAAGGCGCCTGAATAACGTGGGCATCGAGATCGACAAGAAATTCTAAATAGATCTCTTGGGAAATTTCGTTGTAGACCAAAAATAGTGTATATAACTTGTACTAGAAGCTATTTACATTGTAGCTTCGTGCCTTTACACCTTAAGTCTTTGCTTTCTAAATGATTTTTTAATGTCATACGCATCTGTAACTTCTTTCTCCTTTTCCGAACTAGCTGGTGTCCCTCAGGGTTGAATCTTTAGTCCTATCTCGTTCCATGTCTACACTCCATTCAACCCAGATCTCAATCTTATCACTTCTTTTGTTTGCTGAATCGAGCCTTTAAATCCTCAACCTAATTATCGCTCTGCTCCCAAACTCAGGGGTTACCTCAAACTCTTATTCATTATCTTATTTTTCATCATTTTATAAAGAAAGTATTAATATCTGAAGGGAAACTTTTAAATATTTACTCATAACCTAAATATTCCAAAGAGACTTCTATGAGACGCGAGAACGATTTCAGTTTTAACATTTCTTAATGAATACTAAATTTCCTTAGGAATTTCATTAATAAGCTTCGTTTGAGAAAATATTTCCTGGACAAAATTAGCATGAAAGGGTCCTATTGATTTGCGTGCTTATAAAATATACCTTGAGTCAATATTTCCACTTTTATTATCCAAGTCAAGTTTTAATGACAGAAAAATATTTATCAGAAAAATAACATTTCTGAAATTTCAATGAAGTAGGCTGTTGATAAAAGTAAAACTAATGAATAAATTTTTAAAGCGCCAAAATTATGAACATTTTTTTTAAGCCTGCATAATTCAATCATCTGGGAGACACCTGGGGGTAGTGGTTCGACGGCCACTAGGACTGGTGGCTTATCTACGAAAAATAAAAGGCTTCAGCCCAATCCTAGTTAGATAGGAATGATAACCTGTACTTAACTCATCCCAAAAATCTAGAAGAAACAGGCCATCTACGAAAAAAGCATAACAAAGAGACGTTTCGCGAGAGTTGTGGACCAAAGGGTTGTAATGTACAGAGATTATGGTTGGGGTTACGAGGCACCCCATTCCGAAGGAGATGGTGGCTTTCCTCATGAAATACGGGATCGGTGAAGAAAAATTAGAAATCATAGCTGAATCAATTCTTGTCGATTCCCTGGCCATAATTTGAAGACTCTATATGGCTGAAGTACTGATTTTTTTTTATTTTTTTAACGTTTTTTATTCTTATATATTATATAATCTATTTGAAGTATTTTATCTGTATTACCTGTTTTAATATTTTTTACAAATATTTTCATCATTAAATTCTTAGTTTTATTTATTATATATATATATATATATATATATATATATATATATATATATATACCAAAATGGTTTCCTCTGCCCTCTAACGGGAACGGGTTCTTGTCCAGGCACTGTCAAATACATTTTATAAATTTATAATTTTTATATTGTAAAAAATGGCAGGTCATAAATATATTATTGAAATCCAGCTGCTCATGATGTTTTTATATTTCCAGTATTACGACTGTTCATTGTAATACACAAATCTATATTAAAATTAATTTGTTATGTTCACATTATTTCTCGCTTCAAAAATAAAGATAGTACATTCTGAAATAAATTCATGAAATTCAGGTTTTCGACGGATTCAAATCCAGGCTCTGACACATACTTTTTTGATATTTTTGCTTCTATATTGAAATTTATCTGTAAATTCAAATCTTTGTCGCAGTGATTCTGACTCAGATATATTTTTTTGATAATAAAAAAATGTAAAAAAAAAAGCCAAAAAAAAATTGGGATATCATTCTCAGTGCTATGAGATGCTTTGAGATTCAAACATCCCCACCTCAGGTGGTACCGATCCAGACGATGGAATACTCTTGGAAGACAGATCCTATCGATTGAGGAGTTGTGAAGAGCCGCAAAGAGTTAAGAAAAATCCCAGAGATTCCACTCCCTCCTCTCCAACTGTCTTCCTGACAAATCTCCTCATCCCCTCTCCCCAACATCACTCCTAATCTTATACTTCTGCACCCTTGCTCGCTCATCCCCTCTCCCCAACATCACTCCTAATCTTATACTTCTGCACCCTTGCTCGCTCATCCCCTCTACAATCCTTATATGCAAAGTCTTGCACCACTATTTCTTGTATTATTTAATCAAATTTTTTGTTGTACCTATATATATATATATATATATATATATATATATATATATATATATATATATATATGGTTATATATGTGTCCGTTAACACGCTACAGGCCAGAGCTTTGGGGTTTTCGCCACGAAACTTGGCATATAGTATGCCCCCATCAAACGATTGAACGAGTTCGTTAACCAACAAAATCGGTCCATACGGAGGGGGGGGGGGGGTTAATCCGGAGCCAAAGAAGTTATTTTCTATTAACAGTCGTAATTTTTGTTATATTTCAACGAAACTCGGTATTCGTTGTGGCCAACTAAAGAGAAAAATATGTTGTAAAAATAAACTAAATTCGTTCATTAGAAGGGGGGGGGGGTTACCCTGGAGCCAAAGTAGTTATTTTCAAATACCAGTCGTAATTTTTATTATATTTTATTCATCAAGATCAGTGGACGAAAATGTGAAGCTTTGAGTATTTATTATGTAGTGTAATACCCCACATAAACAAAAATCTAGAAGGAAATTAATTAACAAAAGTAATAATTGAAACAGCTGCTCATAATAAATTGAAATGAGCAGAATTATTCATGTTTTAGCACTTTCCTCCGAAGGGAGGGAGGGTTTACTCCGGACCTGAAGTACTAATATACTCATACCGGTCGTAATTTCTGCTGTATTGTAACGAAACGCGGTGTACGTCGTGGGTATCTCATGAGAAAGAAGTATTGTAAGAATGAAGTAAATCAGTCCATTGGAAAGGAGGGTATTCTTTAAACTGTTTCATTAGCCCGCCAGACGTAGGTTCCCAAAGCCGCCGCGAGGAGCGCTATCTCCCACTAGGGGGACTGTATTCTGTTCCTGCGTCAGATCAAAAGACGGAATATGAAGTTTTTGTGTATTTATTAAGTAGTACAGTATCATGTATATGTAACTCTGGAAGAAAATTATTTAAAAAATTAATAATTGAACAGTCTCATAAGAAATGTAAGTGAGCAGAACTATTCACGTTTTTATTTTATTTATATAGGTTATTTACAGCAAATTATTCAGTAATGTAGCCACAAAACAAACAAAAATTCTGAGGAAAGTGCTTAGTTATGCAGCTCCTGCGCGACGGACTTTTTATTCTAGTTATCTATCTAGGTTATTTTATGCAAATTTTTCAGGAATGAACTCGACACTACCCACTTCTAAGGAAAGTGCTTAGTTATGCAGCTCCTGCGTGACGGACTTTTATTAAATAATATTGTTTAAAGTATCCGACTAAAAATCCAATTTAGGAATTAAATTGGGTTAGTTGTGGTGTTTAAAATATGTTGATATGATGTTAATAAAATAATTAAAATACAATTTTTTTAAAAACAATAGGTACAACAAAAAATGTGATTAAATAATACAAGAAATAGTGGTGCAAGACTTTGCATATAAGGATTGTAGAGGGGATGAGCGAGCAAGGGTGCAGAAGTATAAGATTAGGAGTGATGTTGGGGAGAGGGGATGAGCGAGCAAGGGTGCAGAAGTATAAGATTAGGAGTGATGTTGGGGAGAGGGGATGAGGAGATTTGTCAGGAAGACAGTTGGAGAGGAGGGAGTGGAATCTCTGGGATTTTTCTTAACTCTTTGCGGCTCTTCACAACTCCTCAATCGATAGGATCTGTCTTCCAAGAGTATTCCATCGTCTGGATCGGTACCACCTGAGGTGGGGATGTTTGAATCTCAAAGCATCTCATAGCACTGAGAATGATATCCCAATTTTTTTTTGGCTTTTTTTTTTACATTTTTTTATTATCAAAAAAATATATCTGAGTCAGAATCACTGCGACAAAGATTTGAATTTACAGATAAATTTCAATATAGAAGCAAAAATATCAAAAAAGTATGTGTCAGAGCCTGGATTTGAATCCGTCGAAAACCTGAATTTCATGAATTTATTTCAGAATGTACTATCTTTATTTTTGAAGCGAGAAATAATGTGAACATAACAAATTAATTTTAACATAGATTTGTGTATTACAATGAACAGTCGTAATACTGGAAATATAAAAACATCATGAGCAGCTGGATTTCAATAATATATTTAAGACCTGCCATTTTTTACAATATAAAAATATATATATATATGGTTATATATATAAATATATATATATATATATATATATATATATATATATATATGGATATATTTACAGTGAAACCTCTTTATAGCGGACACCATTGGGTCCGTAAAAATTGCCCGTTATTGGGAGGTGTCCTTTATTGGGAGGTTAATGAAATCCACCTTTTAAAAAGCAGTGCACAACAGTTTCTTATTTATTTTACAGCTGTCATTATCCACAATACCGCGTCCAGTTCATTAGTATCATAATCGCTTGAGTCCATTTTCGTAATGGCTTCCCGAAAAAATCGTTTTCTGTAATGTGTTTTGAAATTTTTAATAATGCCGAGATCGAAGGGTTGACAGCAAAATGTTATATTCGGTGAAAAAAACTGAGTTTTAACATTTATTATTTGCATCAGTGGGTGGCATGTCGCGTTGCCCATAAACAAAATTACACGCCGTTTTCGATGTCGCATTCTCTGATCGAAAGTTTTTAGCCATTACTCATTATAGGCGTTGTCATCCATGCTTTTTTGTTAGCTTGCCAAGATATTCTTGTAGTATTGACGTTAATGTTCTTAAAACAACGTGGTTTTAATGATTTACCGATTATTAACGGCTGTTCAAAATCGCCTTCGATACTTACGGACAACATAACAGTTAAACGATATTTGCTTTTTGTCTTCTGTGCACGTTTCCCCTTTTAGAATCATTGTCTTGTTTGGCAGGGCCCGTAAAAATAAAGCAGTTTTATCAAAATTAAATATATTTTTAGCCTCATAGTTATGGCAAATGTAAACCTATTTTTTTCCAATCTTGAACTAAATCAACATTAACCGGTCCACTTTCACCACATATCGTTCTAAAAACTACGCGAAGTTTGACGTCTGTGTTTTGCCGACGTCAAACTTCGCGCCCAGGTCTCTAACACAAAACTATAAACTATCATACACTTTTAAAACTTCCACTTTATTTTTTAGAGTTACACACGTTCTTTTTAGAGTTCATGACTAGATACAAACTGAATAAAACCTGCTGAATAGTGGTGTAACAAAACAAGAAACAAGTGTGGTTCCTGGAACGGTAGGGTAAGGTTTATTCTTGTCATTTCATATGAATTTTACTAGCAATGCCCGCCAGGGTGTGCTTTTTCTTGAGATTCTGATAATCCAATTCAATATTTTACCCTGCTGTCCGCTATTGGGAGTTGAAATCAGCTATATGGGTCCGATTTTAGGTGTCCGTTGTCCGTAAGTAGAGGGTCCGCTATTGAGAGGTGCTAATGCATTGATTTAATGGGGTTTTCGCCGGGACCATGGATATTCTGTCCGTTCATAGAGGTGTCCGCTATTGGGAGGAGTCCGTTACAGGAGGTTTTACTGTATATAAAAAAAAAAAAAAAAAAAAAAAATCAGTCCCGTAACAGGCCACGAGGGCCCTGAGGGGCAGATACTATAGAGGTATCTGATTCATGACCATACGGCACACTAGGGAGATAGTGTGGTCAGTACTATGCTCCGGCCGCCTGATTTTCCCCTTGGTCGCATCGACTGCTAGAGTCATTAGCACCCAAGGTACCCATTATTAATTAAATTAATTAAAGGCTGGGTTGGCCTAGGGACGGTCAGGGAGGCCGAATTCAACCCAAGAACGAAGACACCAGAAGAAAAAATCTTTAGTGCTTGCTCGGGATTTGAACTCAGGCCTCCAGCTTATTAGTCCAGTGCTCTACCACTGAGCTAACCTCGCCCCCTACTGTATATATATATATATATATATATATATATATATATATATATATATATATATATGTATATAAATTTTAACTGAGGTCATTTTCGGTGTCTACTAGGTAGGATCGATAAAGGTTCCAAGAAATGTTTCAAAAATTCCGTCATGAGTGCAACCTCAATAGCTACTTTCCTTCGGAGGAAAGTGCTAATAAAACGATAATCTGATTTTAATTAATAAACTTTTATTCCCTAAAAAAAAAAATAATAATAATTTTACTTGGGCAGTAGAGAAAGAACACTGAAATGTTTCGCAAGCACCATGTTACAACCAATAAATTAACTATCTTATAATGATTGATGTCATTATATTACGTAAGTATTAGTAACTGAGGCACAGCATAGCTGAAATTATAATATAATTCTTAATTCTGTACACAAATCTGTTAAATTCAATTCGTTTAATATTCTCATAGTGTTATGTACAAGTAGACGTTAAAATTTGAATAAATTAATTATATTATGTTTAAACTTTTGATGTATGTAAGTTTTCTATGTTACTGATATTTATGAACATTTTAGTTTTTTGTTTTAATGGTTTTAATCAGAGCAAATCGCCGCCGACGCGGCGTTATATAAATTAATACCTCCGCTATTTTCATGACCTATAAGTTATGAAACCTGAAATCATCTGATCGGCACTTCTGGATTGTGTCTCGAAATCGGCGTGTCAGAAGTAGGGTTCCCTCCTGTAAAGGGGGAGGGGGAGAAAATGCGCTAAAGATGAAATAAGTAAATTAATAAATACAATTGTAAGCATAAATAACTCCGTTTCTGAGTTAAATACTTCAGTTTTTGGCGCAACTGTAAATATTGTAAGACGGGTTTCGTGTTCATGTCAGCATTCTGTGAAGTGTAATTTATGTAATTTTGCTAGTAGGCCCCTTTTTATTATAATTTGTAAGTGTTGGTATGTGTGCAGGAATGTATATATTGTCCCAGATCAAGATGGAGTTCCTCCATTTTAAGATATCTAACAGTAAACATGACTTCTGCTTGGTCCATATTTATCCATACTTAATTAAAGCTAGAATTTATAATTGGAGTATTTTTTTTTTTAAATTTACTGTGCGTCGACTAGAATGATTATTAGCACTATACCCTACGGTTTAAAACTAACCGCGAAATATCAAATTATTTAATATTTGAAATTTATAATCTTTGGTTTCATTTATTATATTTCAATCTAAATAGTCTCTCTATTTTTTTATTTCGGGAAGTTACATTTTTAGATATTCATGTACGCTTTGATAAATTTAAATTAATCAATAATATTCTGAAATTGTTCAGATTTATTCAAAATTTCTGTACTGTAAATATGGAACCTATCCCTGGCTCTTTGCAATTGGGAATACTCCGCGAAAATATGATTCACGTTAAGTACATCACCACAATGATTACACGTTGGACGACGCCTACCGAGAAGATGATGGCCATGTATTAGACGTGTTTGTCCAATAGGCAGCCTTGTTTTTATCACTGAGTCTCGTCGACAAAGGTCATAGTCCGTCGGCCCGTGTACATTACGTGCAACGATTTTTAAGATTCTTCATTTTTTCACTATTGATTGTACCCGTCTTAACTAGTTCAGTGCCACTTGTCAGCTGGCGAGATAGCGGTGGGTGTGGCTCCAGGGGCGTTGCAAAGATAGGAAAAATGTGATGATGTAAAACGATTTTAAGATACGTGAAATTTTTTGGAGAAACATCTTTCATTATACAATAATCACCACGGCACTTGTCAGCTGGCCGGCCAGCGGTGGACTGATTGTCAGCTGGGGGTCCAAAGTTGGCAAAAATACGAAATTCTGAATCCATTTTAAGATTGCTGAAATTTTGGCGGTTACTAGTATTAGTAGTGAGATTAACGAAAAACATTGTCAGTGCTCATATCTTGGTGGAAAACTTGTCAGCTGGGAGTGTATAAGCACTTAGCGTATTGCGCGCGCTCCGCTTTATACCGCCAGCTGACAACGTTTCCACTCACATATAAGCAGCAACAATTTGTTTCGTCAATCTTATTACGAATACTACCTACTAACAAAATTTGAGGAATTTTAATATAGTTTTTGACTATTTAATAGCGAATGCATGCTTATAGCGATTACAACTTCTGAATATATTGATTGTAAATGAATATTTTTATTATTAGCGTTAAAATATATTATGTATTTGCATTAAGGTGTGATGAAAAAATATATCATTTATTTGTATAAAATACTGTATTGGTAATAAAAAGTATTATACAATTTATTAATAATAATAATTGTATACTAATAACACTTGGTAAAGTCAATCGTTTTCTGATTCTGTCTCTTCACCTTGAGAATCATTAATGTCGGCATCTGCAGTAATTGTTAGGTCTTCCTCTTCTTGCTGTCTTTCAGCTGAAAATACTAATTATTGTTATTGATAAAATGATTATACATTAATAAAGCAAAGAAAATAAATAATTTTAATATCTTCAGTGAATTGCTGATCTCGAACAATCATATCGACTACTGGACGGAATTGTTCGCCATCAAACTATTTAAATTTTATGCACATTTTATTCATATTTGTACATTTTATTCATATTATTATTAGATCTTAAAATTTGGATGAAAATGGGAACGTGAACAAACCAAACTATTTAGATATTAATAAGTTTTTAATGTTTTATAATTTTTTTTTCAATACCAATAATTATTATTGTCACATGAGAGGCAGCAGGATTACCTCACAAGCACAATAAAAATAAATATCAAAAGTGATGATTCTGAAGGTGCAGAGTCAGAATCAGAAGACGATTGATTTTTTTTTATTACAAAGTTTTATTAGTAAACTATTATTATTATAAATAAATTATATAATAATTTTTACAGTATTTTATACAAATAAATAATACATTTTATCATCAAACCTTAACACAAATCTATACACATAATACAATTCTAACGGATCGCTGTCTGTACCTGGAAGATTTATGGGGGAAAATACTATTGGAGGCCTTTATCAATGCAATAGTACCCAAAACAATGATTTTTAGAATTGTTGCCTGCTTATCTGTTTGTCTGTGCGCGCTAATCTCAGAAACGGCTTATCCGATTTAGTTGCAGTATTCACTAATATATTGTGGAACGCTTCACTTAACATTTAGTGTTTGTTTGATGCGAACATTGGCATAACGTTTTTATTTATGTACATAAATAAAAACGTTATGCCAATGTAAAGAATCACGTCGAAAGTTTCATGAACTATCGTTAATACGATACACACCAGAGGTTTTTTTTCGTCAAAAAAAACTTCGTATATAGTATTCCCTTAGCAAATGATTTAACGAGTTCTTTAACCAGCAAAATTGGTTCATCTGGAGGAGGGGTTTACTCCGGGCTCAAAGTCTGTTGGACGAAACTCTGTATTCGTTTGTGGAAATATTAATAGAAAAACATGTTCTACAAATAAACTACATCGGTTTATTAGGAGGGGGGTTTATTCTGGACCCGAATTACCAACTTACCACTACTAGCCGTAATCTATCTTTACATATAATAAAATTCTAACGGATCGCTGTTCGTACATGCAAGGTGTAGGGGTAAATATAGTATTGGGGGCCTTTATCAACGCAATAGTACCCGAAACAATGATTTATAGAATTGTTGTCTCTTTGTCTGTATGTCTGCTGTCAGACACTCTATACACACTAGAGTTAAACAATCCTTAAGGGGTCTAGAGCTTCGTCACGTTTTAGCAATCTTAGCAGCCTGTATGCTTGATCCCCGATGGCTATACGCCCAACATCGAGTATAAATCTACTGTAAAGTCGATTTTTAACAAAAAATACCCATACGACAGTGTTTATAATCTAAAATAAACCAAAAAATATATCCAAAAATGCTGCCCTAAGTCACTATCCATGGAGATGACGTTGATAATAAAATTATTCATTTACAATCAGTATATTCAGAAGTTGTAATCGCTATAAGCATGCTTTCGCTATTAAATAGTCAAAAACTATATTAAAATTTCTGAAATTTTGTTAGTAGGTAGTATTCGTAATAAGATTTACGAAACAAATTGTCAGCTGCTTATATGTGAGTGGAAAAGTTGTCAGCTGGCGGTATAAAACGGAGCGCGCGCCATGCGCTCAGCGCTTATACGCCCCCAGCTGACAAGTTTTCCACCAATATATGAGCAGCTGACAATGTTTTTCATTAGTCTCACTACTAATACTAGTAACCGCCAAAATTTCAGCAATCTTAAAATGGATTCAGAATTTCGTATTTTTGCCAACTTTGGACCCCCAGCTGACAATCAGTCCACCGCTGGCCGGCCAGCTGACAAGTGCCGTGGTGATTATTGTATAATGAAAGATGTTTCTCCAAAACATTTCACGTATCTTAAAATCGTTTTACATCATCACATTTTTCCTATCTTTGCAACGCCCCTGGAGCCACACCCACCGCTATCTCGCCAGCTGACAAGTGGCACTGAACTAGTTAAGACGGGTACAATCAATAGTGAAAAAATGAAGAATCTTAAAAATCGTTGCATGAAATGTACACGGGCCGACGGACTATCATCGTAGGCTATTGTAGAGGCAACTCAGGGATAAAATGTTCTCAAGTGGGTTGTGCATGCTTCCCTTTTTCTTTGCCACCGTTCCCAGATAAGTTCTGTTTTTTGGCGTTTTACGTTTTGTGGGTGTGAGCAATTATTCGCCGGCAGAGCCATTGAAATCGTTTCCTTAGCTAGGATGTCTGCTTTTTCATTTCACCGAATTCCTGCAAGGCCTGGAGTCCATAAGAATGAAACTTGTTTCCCCAGTGGCTGTAATGTACCCAGTTGGAGTAATATTTGTTACATCGCAACGGCACTCGGTATACGTCAACAGAACCTGAAGAGACAGATGTATCGACCGTTATTTGTACTTAGAACGAAACTCGGTAGACAAGATTCCTCATCAACGTGAAACATACGTTGTAAAAGAAATCAAAATCGGTCCAGTAAAAATTAGGATTTACTCCGGAAAAAAGTTAAATACAAATTAATAATTGAGTCACCTTTTCATTACAAATATAAAAGACTATTTCTATGTATATAGGTTATTTTAAACAAATTATACGTGAATAGGGTCAGCACTACTTGACAGCACTACAGTTACTTTTGTGTTATTGATGCTAGGATATCCATCCACCTAAGCCCCAAGATGTTTGCTAGATATTCGAAACCTTCTCAAAACTTGTTATAATTAGTTGGGATTATCTTGGCGGCGAACTGCCTGGAACTAGACCACTGCTACAAATACTACATGCAATCTCTCACCAACTACATGCATATCTCTACACTTCCTGTGGTTCTCTTAGCCAACTTGTAATGGGCTGGCTTCCTCTGTCCTACGGAGATCATATGTGTTCTCAACTCGGGAACTCAACGGGACAGCTCCTAGAATAAATTGTTATTTTAGGCAAATACTACTTTTATTGTCAATAAATGACACAATGTTTTATTAAATCAAGACAAAAGTATGTTTAACATTAAATTCATTCGACAGACTATGCTACGCATGTAGGCAATGCCTACATTATAAAATAAAAGGCCGTCACGCAGGAGCTGCATAACTAAGCACTTCCTCAGAATTGGGTAGGGTCGAGTGCATTCCTGAATAATTTGCTCAAAATGACCTTGCTTTTATGAGCAGCTGTTTCAATTATTAATTTTGTAATCAATTTCCTTCCAGAGTTTTGTGTATGCGTGGTACTACACTACGTAGTAAATACACAAAGCTTCACATTTTTATCTATTGATCTTGATGAGTTTCGGGAACTTACGTTTGGTGGGAGAATTCAATTCAAACATAGTACAAAGACCTATTTAGTTCATTTTCACAACACTTCTTTCTTATTAGATAGGCAGAACGTATACAGAGTTTCCTAACAATAAAACAGAAATTACGACCGGTATAAGGAAATTAGTAATTTCTGTCTGGAGTAAACCCCCCCTTCTAGTCAACCGATTTAGTTTATTTTTACAAGAAACTTTACTCTTCAGTTGACCACAACAAATACCGAGTTTCGTTCAAATATAACAAAAATTATGGCTGGTATTGACAAATACCTACTTTTGCTCCGGAGTAACCCCCCCCCCCCCTCCGTATGGACCGATTTTGTTGGTTAACGAACTCGTTCAATCGTTTGATGGGGGAATACTAGATACCAAGTTTTATGGCGAAAAACAAAAACTCTGGCCTGTATCGTGTTAGCGGACACATATATACCTCTCTCTCTCTCTCTCTCTCTCTCTCTCTCTCTCTCTATATATATATATATATATATATATATATATATATATATATATATATAATTTTTAACTGGGGTAATTTTAGGTGTCTACTAGGTAGGATCGACAACGATTTGAAGAAATTTTTCAAAAATCGGTGCTAAAACCGATAAATTTATAAATAAATATTTCTTTTATTACGGGACAACCTTCCTAACAAATATTTGAAGGCACTGAAGATGAATCGCATGCTTCGAAACAACTCTGGGTAATAAATATTTTGGAGAAATAAACTCTTATGCACACTCTGAATTACTTTTTCTCATCACATTTACGCAACCAGTGAGCTCATTTTCATTTATTAATTTTATCTGAAAATAGCCCCTGATAGACACAAAGTCCATGATTTCACTCTCATCTGAGTCACCAGATAGTCTCTCTGTGGATTGAAAATTACAAAGTATGTAATAAATATACCTATATCTGGGGTGAGTTCGGACAGGTCGTACGAGTTCGGACAATAGTGCATGGCGCAGGAAATCACGGGACCGCGACTTTTTCAATAAGGGTCATTTTTCCTATATAGTTAAGCCGAAAACGTCTGCGTAGAGGCTGTGTAAGTATTTAAACTCTAATTTTTCATATTGAATAGTAGGTTTATATGTGATACATCAATTAAGGATTTATTATTTTTTATTTTTTTTTTGTTCACAAACTTTTCTCGTTTAAGTAAAAAACTCGCATACCGTGGGGTGACTTCGGACATGCATCAATTACACAGGTCCACAAAAAAAAAAGTGGTTTGTGCGGGGCATCTGACATATTTTTTCTGACGTATTTTTTACCGCTGAACACGACTCTGAAGTCATAATTGGGGGTTAATCAGCAAAAAACGGAGACCGCACAAACCACTTTTTTTTTTGTGGGCCTGTGTTATACCCGCCTCCTCATGGCTTAAAGGAAAACATTATTTATTCCAAAGAGGCTTTGAAAAAATGTGATTGACGATTTCAAAACCAAGAAAAAGATTCTGAGAGAGGCAGCGGATCGATTTAGGTATTTGCTTATACAACAAAATACCTAAATCGACTTTAAATGATAAAGTTAGAGGAATGCACACCAAAAAAAAAGTTGCGGCCAAACAAAATTGAGTACAGAAGGAAAAAAAAATTGCAAAGATAATTTTAACTGCAGCTGAATGGGACTTTCCATTAACTCGTTTAAGATTTCACCAAATTGTAAAAACATATTTGGATCGCAGGAAAAAAATCGCAGGATTTTAAGACAAGCCCGGACTGGACCTGCACAAAGCATCAAAAGGTATAGAGCAGAAGGTGATAAGGAAAAAGTTAAAGAATATTTTGTTAATCTAAAAAATATTATAGAATATATTCCTCTTGAGAATATCGTCAATTATGATCAAACCATAGTTTAAGTTTAGATTTTTTCCAAAGACGTTTGGCTGATTATTAATTTTTTTTTTTTTTTTTTTTTTTTTACGGCGCATCGACAAATCGTGGCCATTAGCGCCGACGTCCAGGGTGCAGTCAGGAATTTTCTCAGCGAGCCCTGAGATGAGAAAATTCCTGTCGCAGGTGGGGATCGAACCCACCATCTCCCGCTTATGAATCTAGCGCGCTAGCCACTAGACCACGGGAGACCCCGCCGATTATTAATATTTCTAAAAAAGCAATAAGAACAATGATTGCATATTATTTAGCAACAAATTAAAGAATACAATATTATACTTACCTAATTTTTGTTTAATATTTACAAAAAAGTCTCCTCCCATTTATTTGAAATTTTTGCTAGGAACCTTACTAACCTAAAAAAAGATATATTTTGCCCAGGGTGGCAGAAACGCAATAGTCTGTCCTGTGATTGCTGTGTTGGTTTGAATGAGATTTGCAAGCCTGGAGATTAATTTATGGAAAAATGAAATATTATTAAAAGAAGAAATGCCTTCTACCTTAATATTTTTACGTTCCCAATGTCAAATGCCTGATTATCTTGAAAGCGTGACCCAGCAGTTTTGTTGCCGTTCTCGTCAATATAGTTAGCGTGATGTATTTTCCAATGGCGACCAGTTCACTCCACGAATATACAATGATAGTTTCTAACACGCACAATTTAACACTGGCGACTTATAAATTACCCCAATTTCTTCGAAGGCAGATTTGCCAAAAGGTTAATACGTCAGTTCTCCTGGATTCGAATCACATCCAGACCATTAGAGAACAGTATGATTGTAGTCACGTGTCTTCGGGAGTAATGGGTTACTAGGGTTGATGGGTTGGGAGGTTAGGTGGGGGGAGGTTAGGTGGGGGGAAGGGCTTGGCTATCTTCTGGAAGCTTTGCTATTTTTCACTGCATTTACCAGGAGGTGGTGCGGTCAGGCCGCATTCTTTGAATCGTTCCGAAATCCGCCGGTTGTTGAGACTCCAGATTTAAACTTCCGATTCGCTGCATTTAGTGCTTGCTTGAAAGTTGAAAATATTTGAAAAATTCAACTAATCGAAATACTTCTTTTATCCTTACAGCTAACCGCATTTGTTTTCTACAGAGTGTATCGCAAGTAAATGGAAAGTAGGTTAAACTAAATTAAAAATTTAGATAAATACTGCTAACCGCACATTTCTAAATGTTTTTGTTCCAGAGATATGCTGTTCTAAAGGTTATTTAGAAAAATCCATGTTTTTTCTTGAAAATCCCAAATTTTCGCTGCTTTTGCACATTGTTTTCAACGTTATATTACGTTTTTGAAACCAGAATTATATTTACCATTTATAAATGCGACAGGGAAGAGGTGCGTTTGTGAAGTATAAGAAATATAAATTATATATACCAACATGAGTTGAAAAACAATATATTGAAATTCATTATATTATCAATTTGTTCACTACTAATTTGGACAGTAGTAGGAAGAATGGATGGCTTATATCCAGGTTTAATTGTTTTAAGTGATGAATCGCCCTTGACGCGGTCTCACTGGTGTATAAATAAATTATATCCGAGTACTTTAGGAAATATTAATGACCAATTAGAGGAGTGTAATTATGTGTGCACTTACGGTAGATATTTGGTCTTCTAAACGCAGATAATTTTTGGAGTGATTGCTCTCTGGGTAGACAATCATTTTAAAAGACAGTCTGCTTGCTGCCCTTGCCTACGGCTGATTTCGAAACCGCCTTTCACATGATGGCGTACCGAATTCAAACTAGACGCTAGCAAAATTGGTTCCGCAATTGAATCGATGTGAGCAGAAACCACTTCAGTCTAAAAAATCAATAACCGTAGTGCGAAGGTATATGTAGTCATTTTTCAGTCTTGGTATCTTAATAAAACTACTTTATTTATAAGAAAACTAGCTGTTACCCGGCGTGCAATGCTACACCTACTTTCTGCCTTTGACTCTCCCCGTATCAAAATCTACCTGTATACCAAGTTACGTCAAAATCGGTCAAACGGTGTCAATTTGTTTATATCTGACTAGATGTAGTTTGTGTGACAGCCTACAGAGGCCAGCACCACAGCAGTTCTGAAAAAAACCGACAGAGGCCAGCGAATAGATAGCTCTTATCAAAGAAAGGCCAGCACTCCTTAGAAATAAAATTGAAAAAAAACTGCATTACATGAATATATAATGATGTAAATTCATCATTGAGTTCGAGTTATTCTAATTATCAAGAACATCAACAAATAAATTTGAGACATTACTCAAAATGGCCGTCACAATCTGAATGGTTCAGTGTAGCCAATTTTTCTTGAACCAAACTTTTTACCTTCTGACCAAATTTTGAAATTTGACTAGTTTGACCTAGCCTAAGAGATTTCCCGTATCATCATCCCGTTTTTTTAAATTCCCGATTTCTTTTTTCCGTTTTAGAGGAACCGTTGCATTATTTCTGATGAAATCATGAATAAATGAAACTTTTAATGTATGATAACCTTTGTCTAAAGACCAGTCCAAGACTTCAAAGTCTAAAAACCAGTTGAGTGCAATAACAGCACAAGTCCAAATTACATTTTAAATTTCCCTGAGGCCAATTTAAATAGAAACTACGTAATGTTTGCATGACAGCAACATAAATTCATGTTATGACGGAAGAAAAAAAAATTGTTGGCTTATTTGAAAATTTGACATTCTTGACATACGTGGTTTCTGCAATCATCGATTCAATTACAGATAACGGAAGGAATTTCGGAAATATGTTGTGTTAAACCAACGAATGTAATAACGGTTACGGCATAACTTGGACATTCCTCATGACCTGACAGACATACTTTCGGAAGGCTCTGAAGCAAGCATATTGACACAGCATTGACATATTTGAAAAACACTAACATGTACGACAAAATATAAAATGATACAATAACCAGAAGAATCCATTTCACCTTTTTTTGCAATAATGATACAGTAAAAATAAATAATTAAATCACTCAACTAATTCAAAAATTAACTTAACTTATTAACTTAAAATTTATTTTTTAATTTATTTTCTAGTTATTTATTCAATTCTTGTTTTCTTGACTATTCATACCTCAATACTTACCTAATTGTCTGTGCTAATATTTTGGAGTGGCAACGTTTAATGCAGCGCCTACATCAGCTTACAACAAGGTATTGAATGATCTTCGCTTTAGATGCGGAGCAATATCTATCAATAAATAATAATGGATGAAAACCGATTAGGCTTCTGGCTCAGTAAGTGGAAATGAGGAAAATGGGTCAGAAAATACTCAGTTTCTTCATGTAGTACAGCACAGACACTAATCCTGTGTGTGTCAGTTGATCTACAAAAAAAACAAAACATTAAAACCCTTTTTTTATTTTATTTTTCAAAAGGTATTAAACAAGTGCAATCAACTTTGGAAATACACATCAAGGCCTATGTAAATCGGCTAAAATATTGGACACTATCGGTCACACTGCCGAACTAATACTAGCTTTAGAATATAAGATACGCTGAAAGACAATAAATTCCTTTATATTTCAGAGCTCCTAGATTGTTCAAGACAATTGGCGTAGGCAAAATACATTTTGCTGAGGTAAAAGATCTGCTCGTATTAACAGTTACTCTGGATCCTTGAACAATCCCACATGCCATGTATAAGCTGTTCACGTATGGTAGAAGATTTATAATAAAAAAAATGCAAAAAAATAACCAAAGGTATTTCGCGATGTTGTTCAACCTGACCAGACCTGAATTTTTTTTTTGTGTGTCAACAACACGTACACAGATATAAAGGAATTCATCACACACAAATCAATAAAACCAATAAATCTTTTGCTTTATTTTCACGCTCACCAGAGAATAAGGTATTATAAGGAAAGCGTTTGATGTCCAAATGGTAGACTTCCCTAATTTTGCTTGCTCCCTTTATTTTTAATATACCAACTCGCCTATGCAGCAGGCGAATGCATGCATAAATGATATATATATATATATATTCATCTCAGCTGAATTTAGGTTTTTTTCTGTATAACAACTTCTCGGGTTGTTCTAAGAATTTTTGAGCTATTCGTTGTTCCAGTAAAGAATTTCAAATTCAGATTATAATAAACAGTCTGGTTTTACACCTGGAATACAGAAATAATCAAACTATTCCCTTAGTGTTGCCTAGAAGAGTAACTTGACGGCTAGACGACTCCCCATAGAATGTTTACATGTCTACATGAAGGCAATATGACGCGGCTTTTCAATAAAGGGCGCAGACATGGGAAAACACCGCAGCGGAAGGAAGGAGTCGAACGGAATTTCCCATGGATATTCCAGAATTCAGCTAGAATAAACCTAGCTTTCTCTTTGGCAAAACAACCCTCTAGTTCTCTACTAGAAATAGACCCCCTTATTAGAAATAGAGCCTCAAATTTTAAAGAACCCTTTAATTTAGAGGATTTTGAGAGTTTGTACAACGAAAATCATATCATTATTTATTCGTGGTTTGCTACTACAGCGATTTCACTCCTTGAAGGTGTAAGCAAGCATCCAATACACACACACACACACACACACATATATATATATATATATATATATAAATATTATTTGAAAAAATCATTAATTAAACCAATATAGTTGTCATTAACGCGAAATGCTACTTTTGTTATCCGCATGTTGAGGCAGCATGATCTTTGTCCTTTTACTAAGAAATCCTTGATAAAATAAATAATTTACCAAAATTATCCTTGGTTTAGTATTTTTATGAAATAAATTCTATGTCAGGACTTTTTATTAAGACAATAAATCGGAAAATAAACCCGTAAATCTAACTGTGTTACTATATTTATTAGTGACTTTATTTATATCTGTGAATGTGTTATTTCATTTATATGATTATATGAAATATGCCCATGTGTATTTGTATGACATGCGCGTGTGTAAACATTTAGTGCGAATGTGGATAATTCTTTAAGCTCAGTTTCAACTCATATGTTAAAAACGGAACTGTATATTATCAGATACACCTCTTGAGAGTGCAAGCGTATGTATGCTAATGGTAGTCGATGCACACAAAAAATAAGTAAATCAGTTTGGCCTTATTTACCTTTTAGAAATTTTTTTTACTCATAGGTCCCAACCAAACAGCGTGTTGAGAAAATAAATAATTTAACACAGGAATATGAAATTTACATAATAAAAAATAAATAATCTCCGAATATGCACTGCTCGATCTGAATGGTAATGGTCATGTCGAAGCACTAGCTTAAAGAATGAATCCAACAAAAAGGCTACTTTTCAAACTGTATAAGCAAGTGTATACATTATTTTCCTTGTTGGGTACTCCTTTTCAAACCAAGTTCCCGATCAACAAAGCTTTTCAAGACTATTACTGCAAGATTTGTATACTAATATTAATAAATGTGTTTATACTGATGAAATGTCGTAGTTCTAACCCAATTAACTAAAAATCTTTTTATTAGTTACTACAGCCTTAGAGAAATTTGTCAGAAGTAAGTAATATTTGTTTCAGGTGCTGCTTCCGGAGTCGAGTGGAACGCCAGTGAATGTTCCATCCACGTGAAGCGGCAAGTGGATCGAGCTGAGCTGGAACGTGGTGTGCCGTTGAACAACGAATATGAAGTGATATCATTCAACCACTTCACCCTCAACCGGGTCTACCCGATAGAATTAGGCCTAGGGAAGCGTGTGGTCGAGAAACCTATAGGCTTCAGAAGAAAAGATCTTTACGAGGTGCTGCAGACCTCTGTAGAGGGTCTTAATAGGAATCAAACCAAACCTAGATACACCGTGGACGACTTCATAGAAGGGATCTATCGAACGGAGCCTACGACGGGTACGGAGTACGAGCTGTATTTCAGAGGAAAGGGTAGGCCGGGAAACATCAAAGTGACCGCATTAAGACCATTCGCACCTTTAATTCATGTCACCAGCATTCCTCAGGGACTGAAGAAGGAACTTGTACATATCATCCTTCCACTATCGGGGAGGGTCCATACCTTCCAGAGCTTCATGGAGAAGTTCGTCAAGATCGGCCTCAAGAACGACAGGAGGGTCCTATTGACGGTCGTCTACTTCGGAGAAGAGGGTCTATCCGACGCAAGGCTCATCATGTCCAAAGCAGCGGGACGTAACTCCGCCTTCTTGAGGCTCCTGGCCCTCAACGAGACGTTCTCGCGATCCAAAGGTCTCCGAGTGGGGGCGGAACGGGCTTGGGAGGTCCCTGGTCTTCTTGGCGAAGACTCACTCCTCTTTTTCTGTGATGTAGACATCGTATTCAGTGCCAGGTTCCTGGACAGGTGTCGAGGGAATGCCAGTCCTGGCAAGTCCGTTTATTATCCTGTCGTTTTCTCCTTATATAACCCTAAAGTGGTGTACACCCTCCAGGGAAGGAAGATTCCTTCAGAGACTGATCAACTTCTAATATCGAGGGACACCGGCTTCTGGAGGGACTTTGGATATGGCATGACATGCCAATATAAGTAAGTATATAGTTTTAGTTAATTCATTATACTAAATTTTATTTGGACCATAATTGAAGAGGTCGGGGCAAAGTAGTTCCAAGCAACATTTTTAACAACGCTAAACTGTAGCTGGTTTATGTTGGATATTATCTAGGACTATCAGCTGAAATGGTTAGGGTCAACAAGATTAAGAAGCACACAGAGTTTGTAGTCATATTTTAGTAGTATTTGCTTCATAGGCTGGTAGTCCCACATAATATCCAACATATAGCAGCTACAGTTACGTTTTTTAAAAAATGTTACTTGGCACTATTCTGTCCCGATCCCTTCAATTGTAATATTTGTCGTGTTTATTTATTTTTGGTAGAAATATTTTGGCTGGCTGGAATTTACGAAACCGGCCTTTGTATCACAGCTTGCTAAATTAATTCGTTCAATAGAGCCGGCATATAGTCATATTTATCTAATGCAAGACAATGTTATTGCCATATACGACTAAATAAACTATTTCTAATAGAATTGATTTATTAAATTTATTGAACCACTGTTTATAATACACAGGACGGTATATGCGGACATTGCAACAAGAATGTAAGGTGTTAGTATAAAACATAAGACATATTTAGTAGAAGTACCCGATTCCTGACTTAAACAGTTAAAGGAATGTATACAAAATAAAATGATAAAATTTGGGCATAACTGGAATATTTCCCGCAAGAAATCTAAATTCCACCTAATCTATATTTAAAATATTTTGTTTTATTAATAAACTACATTTTATGAGAACACTCCTTAAGGCGTAAGGAGAACGCCTGAATCTAAGCTAGAAATACGAGTTTACTATAATATAGAAGTGCAGACCGTGCAATACAAATGAAAATGAAATCGTTTTTCACTTATTAGGGAAATACCCAATATTAAATAAATTCAGATGAAAGTGGTCCAAGAAATCAACCCTAGAAGAATCGTCAATTATTGCTTATCTCTATAGTGAGAATTGGGCTAAATTGTATGGATTTTTAAGAGAAGAGCATCGCTTACATTTGAATTAAAAGTTTAGGCGGACAGTTCCCTACTTCAGAAGGTTTTTTTTTTATTCATTTATTTTTTTAAATTTTGAAATATTATTGATAAATAAATTCATGTATTCATTCAAATCTCTTGGTGAAGTAATTTTTCTAAAAAAAATAAAATTGAGAATGCCCACCCTCAGATTAAACAGTAGTTTAATAGAACTGTTAAAATTAAGTTTTCTTTAGTTCTTATTGAAGACACAATAATATTCCTTGAGTATTATATTAAAACTTAAAGTATCCAAGTTTATGCATGTAATATTTTATCATAAATATGAAAATATCGGAAAAAGTGAAACACATGTTATACCTAAATTGCGTGGAGTAAATTATGTAACGCAGCCTAGTTTATGGATTCGTGAAAAGAGTTCATGAAAAAGAAGGACTTCTCCCCCCCCCTCCCGCACTTCAATTTAACGACACGGGGTCTTTCCTATATTTATCTCAGAGTGAAAATATCAAAGATCCAACCATTTATGCGCCTGTTCGTTAGCTGCACTTTTTTCACAGAGTGTATACAAACCAAACCCTACCACTCAACAAAAAAAGTACGTGCTTTTGTGTTATTTTACATACACAAAAAGACAAGAGGCTTAAAAAAAACCCGCAGGTTGGGGTAATGGCAACCATTTTCCCGTTAGCTGTTTGCCCATCAATTATTTAAAATGGTTTCCCCTTTTTCCTCAGGTCCCTGTTACTTATTCATTTTTATTTCATATTACTTATTTATGAACGTTGAGGGACGTAGAACCCACAAAGGAGACTAAACGTGCGACATTTCAAATTGCGTTCCTCTTCCGTGACCAGATTGAGTAAACCAGCTTATGTTTTTATTTAATTTAAATGTTCTTTTTATTTAATTATTTTGTCTAACCTACGTGAAAACTGGTCGTTTCTCTGCATCTGATGATTAATTCTAGATTTTGTATTGGTTTGAATAAATAAATGTTCTATTTGTCTCAAACATAATAATAAAATTGAATAATGTTTCATGCACAAGCAGAAGGTCAGTGTATAAAATTCAAAATTCATATAATCGTAAATTCATAAAATATGGCTCTACGCACATGTTTCGCATCCTCCAGTGCCTCTTTAGAAGCCTAAAAACTAAATACAGCCTAATAGAACGTAGGTGAACCTTCCGCTACAATGGCCACGTCATAATTGAAGAACATCTGGGTCATTCCATATCAAGTGATCGAAAGTTTCTTCCCTCGCATTTTTTGATTTTTTTTTTTAAATTTCGTTCATCAGTAATACCCCATAAGACAATTAAAAATCCAAATTTTTAGAAATTTATCTTTATTGGTTTTTGATCTATGAAACTTCAAGTTTTTTAAAAAAACACATTTTTTGACAGACACTTGATCATAAAATTGCCCATAACTCCTAAACAAAATGTGCTAGAAAGGTGTAGTAAAATGCATTCTTTCGTGTATTAAATGTTGATTAAAATGATATATATCATGACTTATTTATAAAAATAGAAATTTTAAGGTCATTTTTAAAACTTTAAAATTTTAATTTCTATTAGAACGTAAGTTTAAAAATTTTCAAAAACTTTTTAATTTATCATTGATATTTGATATTAGTTTTGTGTAAATTTCAAGTTGGGATCTTAATGGGATCATATTTATTTTAATTAGTAACTTAATCATAGGTACCTTGGTATTTTGTTGGTACTTCAAAAAATTGAAATTTGTCAGAAAATGAAATAAAATCCATCTGGTCACGGAAAAATCAAAAAATGGGAGGGACATTTTTTTCTTTATTTTGGGTTACTTGATATGAATGACACATCTACATAGCATCAATCAGCTGTGTTTATAGTCAGCTAGTTTAAATATCCATATAATCCAAACATATATTCGATTGTCCAGAGGACGATTAGTCACTGAATTAAAAAAGAAGTCCTAATTTTTTTTTTATTAATTACAAATGAAAAAAATTAATAATAGATGGCGCTAATGGCCAAGTTGTAGATGCGCCGTTAAATAAAATAAAATAAAAATTAATAATAGAATTTATTAAAAGGGAATCTGAAAGTAGAAATATTGTGAAAAACATTCGTAACCCAAAAGGAATTGTAACCAAGGACGCGTTCTCGTTGGGAAGCGAATTCTACGTGTAAAATATCACTAAAAAATTAATTATTTTTTGCAAAGAATTGTTCCCCACAAAATCCATTATTTAATTTCTTGATTTTATTGATTTGGGCAAATTATCCCTGGGGCAAATGTGCGATGTAGGATAATTAGAATTATAAATTGAGTAAATACGAATTTTTAAAAATGATGAATACTTTTTTAAGTGTTCATTTTTTCTAGTTTGTATTTTTTTGTTTAATATTTTTCGTGGAATTAAGTTATAAAATTAACTACGAAAACAGGAATATACATGTAAAATATTGCTTAAGTTTGAATTGCGACTTAAGCTCATCATCCAAAACAGGGGGAGAAAAAACTTGGCGACTTGTCTGGTCCTTCATTCGTAACTGAGACAAAAAAAAATACATGAGCAGCCTTAAACGACATTGCTACCTAACTGGTTAAAGATTTTGCTCCCGAAAGTCCTGCTTTCTCTTAAACGAATCCCATCCCTTAAAATCCTAACTTAACATAATCATATTACTTAGGGAACAATGCGCCCTTTAGATCGCATAGGCAATTCGGCCTCGTTTTTCACTAGTGGCTTACAATTCGTCTTTTCTATTATACTTAATTTTTTAGTGAAGAGACTTATTGATGTTATATATTGTCTGTTTTGTTCCGACAGATCCGACCTGACCCGAGTCCAAGGATTCTCAGAAGAGACCGTCGGCTGGGGTGGAGAAGACGTCGCTCTCTATAGGAAGTACGTCAAGTCCAGTGTGAAAGTGGTCAGGGCGACGGATCCTGGCATCTTCCACATTTGGCACCCTAAGGTAAATACCTATGTATTTTAATGTATTATTAAACATTCAAGACAGAGGAAACGACAACATTGCTATTTGTACTGACTCATTAAGTTCTTTGCTCTCCATGTGAAACATTTACAGTACACATCCCATTATAAACAACATATTCTCACAAATATACATATTACAGAACAATAACAAACACATTACATTTATATGGCTACCTGGACATGAGGACATTAAACTCAGTACAGCTGTAGACCTACAAGCGACGAAAAGACCTACGCTGGACTTGAAAACTGTGACTTCATTGGCCCTATACAAAACATTACAAACTAACATACTGTACGAGTGGAAAGGAATATTAACCAGGCTTTGTATTGGACTAAACAAACTAATCTTGATACTAATGCATGTACTCGGTAAAAAAGGATTTTTGCAAAGAAACTTTGATCTTTATACACATACAAGCTATGGACAACTCAATAACTTAAATATTCCCTCCGAAAATCTGAATAAAGGTTTCAGAACCACTAGATCTCGAAAATAACAGTGGTTCAGATTTGTGTGTGTGTACATTTTCACATTATAATCTACATAATTTCCTAGATGTTTCCCCAAAAGTTTTTTCATTAAAAATCATTTGCCAAATACTTTCCAATATCCATGAATACTTAACGAGTAATACTATTGGAGAAACTGAATCTCATTACTAGAATTCTCATGAAACTAAGGACTCGAACAAACAACTTTTCGGCTGGAAGGAAGCTATCTAGCGGCGAAGTCTTACAAGTTTTCTCAAGTCCAACTTGCGAACTGACTTGAACAGTTCTCGGAGTGAAAGGCGCTTTGTACATTATAGTTCTAAATGTAGGGTCTTGATTATCTGACAAAGGGAACTTCCAATATCATTCTAAAAGGCAATAAAACTTCTAAATGAACTAAGTTGATTGAAAACATTGTTCTGATAAGAGCGAGTTTAAATTAAGACCTAAGAAGTTAGATTCTACATACTTACTAAGATGTTTCCTAAATCTTATTCCAGTTATTATGAAGTTTTTGAGATAAATGGATGTAGATGTTCTTTAGGACATTCAGAACGACAGACAGAAATATGCAATCATTATATTTCATTTCTTTCTTTACGTGTTGGGGAAAGGACACGAAAAATATAAGAAAACAATCGACAAAAAAAAAATCTTGTGAAAGAAAAGAAAATTGGCGGGCGTGCAGCAATAATATGGCAGCTCCATTTTTGGGCATTTTCAGGTTAGAACAGTATCATGGATTTTTTAAATTATCCATATCTTCTAGTACAATATGGAAGGAGCTTTGCTCACTTCAATAGTAATATCACAGCAACTAAAGCCCTGTGTGAGTTCCACTTTTGACTTTTCATCTACGTACAGCCAACCCCTGCTCTTAAAAAGTGAGAAATGCAATGACGTAATGAGCCTCGCACACAACTATGTTGGAAAAAATGAGATGCCGTTCTAATGTTTTTTACAGAACGTGACACAACAAGGAGGCAGCTCCTAATCATTAAACCTGATACAACTCCTTTCATAAGTAGGTGGTTTTTTTTGTACTGTGATAAGAAAAAGAAAATGGAAAAATATCAAGTAACTAAATTTTAGAAAGTTTTTTTAATTTGTAAAAAAAGAGAAAGAAGGAGCTACCTCCTTATTGCTGCATCTACTTCAATTGTCTTTCTAATTAATCAAAGATCATGTTGAAAATTTCCTTATGAGACTAACAACAGTATAGAGACAACTTACATCCCGGGGACTTGCCCCAAGGGTTTTTCCTTACCTTTCTGTTTTAATTGAAACTTATAAACTACTAAATGAAACTATGACGTATAATGTGACCTTTTATATCGTTCAAATCAATATAAAGAGCAGAAGGTCAGTAATTATTAAAATAACTAAATCCTTTCCTCAACAAAATAAATAAAACATAAATTTACTATGCAATATTAAAGTTAAGCAAAAATAAATTATTTATTATACGTAATCTAATTATCCCCCCCCCCCCCAAAAAAAAACTAACGTTGAAAAAAAGAGGCCAAGTTTCAGGCCCCTCCCAAAACAGTTTGCCTATGAAAGTTTTGACATCATTATTTGGCCAAGTTTCATAGTATTAGGCCCTTAATAACTCACCAAGAACCCAAAAACACCATTTCACTTATTTGTGCATTTCCAACTTGGTCTGTTTTCGTTAGATGATGGCCGCTATGACGATCGGATTTATTATAAAATTTCTGGCACTTAATGCTTTTGCCCTTAGGGGGAGTAACGATTTAGGGTCATTATAAACTCTTTGGTGACTTAAAATGACCGGGGTTGTATGAACTCTGTTAGTAAAAACCGCCATACTTTAACGAAAGCTGGCCAATTAGAAATGCGCAAATAAGTGAGACGTTATTATTAGGTTCTTGGCAAGGTATTAAGAGCCTACAACCTGGCACAATGCTATGATATAACTTTCAGAGACAAACTGTTTTTGAGTGGGACCTCCGATTTGGATTTTTTTCAACGTTAGTTTTTTTTTTAAGGGGGAATATCAATACTTTTTGTAAGTGAATTGTCGTCGTCGACGTATGGTTTGAGTAGCATGACGCGGGGACATGACGCTCTATAGTGCGTCGAGCTGTTGGTCGGGCATTTTTGCGTGTACACAAAAAACCCCAGGGAAAGGCCCCAACTCAACTTATCTGTATTTTCGGATCTTTAGTTTTAGGTTCTCCTTACTGTGGTGATTCATTTAATATCCCGCACGATGGGTTTCGGAACGAATTATAGGTTTCCGAAGGATCAATAAAACGGGCACCCCACCCCTGGGATCGGAGTCAAACAAAAATTTCCACGATTTTTCGATTTTTGCCTTTAATAACAGTTTAATGTCTATCATACTGTAAATTTTAAGTCTCTAGCTTTTCGGGAAGTGCCGAATAATTTTGATGAGTGAGTGAGTCGTATAAATTCAGATTTTTCATCGCAGTCCAGGCAACAAATGCTTAATAACAGCTATAGATGGACATTTTTGGAACACAATTTTCAGTGTTCATCGTGAAATCAGAAATTTAGCGACTAATAGCCCAGGAAACTAAGAGTTATAGATGTAAATGTTTGGAACACAATTTTTAACTTCATAACATTGTTTCGGCTAGTTATGCGGTCAACATATCAAAAGTCCTCGCCCTTAGCGTTTGTACCGGTGGAGGGGGGTTTAGAAGGTCCCATTTTTCGGGTTTTCACTTATATCTCGGAACCCCTGCGTCCTAGCGACATGACTAGTCTATAACAAATGAAAGCTGATTAAATTTCCTACAAGTTCTATTTTTTTTTTCGTATTTATTTATTTGAAATCTGTACAGATAACAGTACAATGATCAAGTATGTTGATCCAGATATTATGTACAAGTTGATAAAACTGATAAAAGTAAAAAATAATTAAAAATACAAAATTTGGAAGAAGCCAACCATTGTTGGCACTTCCAGAGGTGTCTCAGTAAATATTTTATTGATCATAAAAAGATCAGGCAAGTAAATTGTCTCGAGGCCACTGTCTCTTGAGCCGCCTGGGTGGATTGTCTGGATGGGATTGGGATGATAAGGATTGACCTTCAGGATTAGGATGGTGAGACAATTTGGAGTGGAACGTTTGGAAACGGGTTTTAGCGAGGTCAAGGACAAATGGGATGTTGAGGTCATTGTGTAGGGTTTTGTTGGATACATAAAAGGGGGCATTTACAATTTTACGGAGGACTTTTGACTGGAATGCCTGTATTCTGTTGATGTTGGATGGTTTTGCAGATCCCCAGAGTTCAAGTCCGTATGTCCATATTGGCCGAATGATTGTTTTGTATATCGTTAGTTTGTTCTGTATTGATAATTTAGATGAGGGTCCAAGGAGTCGTCTAAGTAGTCCGTATCGTTTGTTCAGTTCTTGTCTCTTCAGTCTCGTGTGAGGGTTCCATGTCAGTCGGCTGTCAAGGTATAATCCTAGATATCGAACCTCGCTGGATACTGGTAGTGGAGTGTTTTTGAGGTAGACTGTAGGACATGATCTCCGGTTTAGGGTGAATGTAACCTGTTTACATTTTTCAGGGTTGATTTTAACTCTCCATCTTTCACTCCAATGCTGAATAGCGGTAAGATGTTCCTGCAGGTGTTGGGATGCTACTGAGGGATCAGGGGAAGTTGATAGGATGGCAGTATCATCTGCGTAGGTGGTCAGTAAGGTATGAGGGTGTGTAGGAATATCCGCAGTGTAAAGGAGGAAAAGGAGAGGACCAATAATACTCCCTTCAAGGACACCAGCGTTTATGGGGCAGGTCGGGGAAAGACTTGTACCTTGTTTAACTTGAAAGGATCTGTTTGAAAGGTAGGATTTGAGGATAAGGAAATAGGTGTGAGGAAGTATAAGCTTTACTTTGTAAAGTAATCCCGGGTGCCAAACCCGATCGAATGCTTGAGCAACGTCGAGAAAGGCACTCGTGCAAAAACTCTTACGTTCAAGCGAGGAGGATATTGAGTCTACAAATCGTAAACACTGTTGTATGGTGGAATGCTGGGAGCGGAAACCAAATTGGTTGTTGGGGATTTTCTTCGAGGATTCTATGATAGGAAGGATTCTTTTGTAAAGGAGTTTTTCAAATATTTTGGACATTAACGGTAGAAGGCTGATTGGTCGATAGGAAGAAGGGCAGTCGGGAGGTTTAAAAGGTTTGGGAATAACAATAATAACTGAGTGTTTCCAGGGGTTCGGGAAATGGGTTGTTCTAAGGATCGAGTTGTACAGGTATGTAAGGAATATAATGGCCTTCTGGGGGAGGTTTTTGAGAATTGTGGAGGTGATGAGGTCATAACCGGGAGATTTCCTAGGGAGGTGTTTGATGATGTATTTTACTTCGGACGGATGGAAAGCTTTGGGAGGGAAAGACAAAGGTAAAGGAGAATTCAGGTAGTCTACGATATCTTCATCATGGGAGGGGTTCGTTTGAGGATTAGGGGAAAATGCTGAAGTAAGGTGTGTGGAGAGAAGGAGCGCCTTTTCTTCATCACTTCTGGCCCAGGACCCATCGCTGCGTTTGAGTGGAGAAGGAATTTGGTGAAACCTGAGGATTTTACGAGTGACTGTCCACAAAGAACAGTCTTGTGTAGAGAGGGATGAAAGGTATTCGTTAAAGGATTCTGAACGGAATTGATATATTGAAGATTTTAGTTGTCGCGTCAGTCTGTTGTATGCGTTTCTGTCGGAGGGATAGCGTGATCTTTGCCATAGAGCTCTGGCCCGACGCTTGGCTGCAAGAAGTTCTTGAATGTGGGTTGGAAGTTGCAGTTTGGGTGAAGGAGGTAACCTTGTCCTTGGTCGGCATGAATTGCGGGCACTGTCCTGAATGGCTTTAGTAAACAATTCAGTGGCTTTGTCTAGGTCTGAAGGGGTTTCTAGGGATACGGTTAGGTCTATGGAGCGCTCTAGGTTGAGCTGAAATGATTGCCAGTTGATAGGACCGGGTGTAAGGGTTGGTTGTAGAGGACGGGGTACAGCGGATGAGAAGAGGGTTAGAAGGATCGCAGAATGGTCCGACGATAGGTCGAGGAGCGAATCAACAGAAGTCGTTATACCTCCCAAGCCAGAGGAGATGAAGAAATCGACTAGGTCAGGATTGCGGGATGGATCAGTTGGCCAATATGTTGGTGTGTTTGGCGATATAGGGAAATAATTCTGGGAATTGAGGATATCATAAAGGATTCTGCCACGGGAGTTAGCTGAACGGCTTCCCCACATGGGGTGTTTCGCGTTGAAATCACTCCCGGTGAGGAAGCGGGGACCAAAGGATTGGAATATTGAGAGGAATTCAGGCTGGAAAATGGTATGATTGGGAGAACAATACACTGCGGATAGTATGATGTCGAAGGGAGAAAGGGAAAGAGATATGGAAGTTACCTGCAGGCTTGCTGAAGCGATGCTGGACTCTTGATGGTGTTTGATCTGGTTCTTGATTAGAATCAGAGTGCCATGCTGCGCCAGAGATGGATGGTCGGTTCGATAACAGGAGTAACCCTTGACACCGAATGACATTGATTTTTTCAGGTGTGTGTCCGTTATTAGTGCAATGTCAATGTTTTTGTCAGTTAGTAAAAGTGTCAGTTCTTGTCGTCTTGTAGTAAGTCCGTTGGCATTCCACAAAAGAATTGAGAGATGGGTATTATGGAAGTGTTGCATTCTGGGATTTAGGAAGGAAGTGCGCTATAAGGGTGGTCATCAGGTTAATTAGAGGAGTAAGAAGGGTTTCGAGTTTGTTTAGGAAAGAGGAGAAAAGGATCATAGGATCTTGTCCTTGATGCTGAGGGATTTGCTTAGATGGGGTGGGAGTAGTTGGGAAGGTAGGCAGGATTTGTGGTTGGGACGGTAAAGTTGAAGAGGTAGGAAGGGAAGATAATTCTTGTGGTTTCTGAGCGAATGGAATGCTCTACAACCTTATAACCGACATTTATTTTTTGGGTTCATTGTTGAAGAGATATCCGGTCGAGAATAGAACAAAGTGTGTTTTTTCCCAAAATTACAGACTTTCAAGGGCGGATATTTCGAAAACTAATGATATCTCAAAAAACTTTATTGAATAGAACATGTAGGAAATTTAATCAGCTTTTATTTGTTATAAAATAGTCATGTCGCTGAACCCTCGCAGGGGTTCCGAGATATAAGTGAAAACCCGAAAAATGGGCCTTCTAAACCTCCCCTCCCCCCCCCCGGCACAAACGCTACGGACGAGGACTTCTGATATGTCGACCGCATAAGTAGCCGAAACAATGTTATGAAGTTAAAAATTGTGTTCCAAACATTTACATCTATAACTCTTAGTTTCCTGGGCTATTAGTCGCTAAATTTCTGATTTCACGATGAACACTAAACATTTTTTTACGTTTGAACAAAAATACATAAAATAGCAAAGTAATATATATTATTGAAGGGAATGCAATGCTCTACAATCCTATAACCGTTATTTATTATTTAGGTATATCGTTGGGGAGTTATCTGGTTATAACGGGGGAAAAATATGCGGCAAAAGTGTTTTTCCCCAAAATGACAGACTTTCAAGAACGGATATTTCGAAAACTAAAGATATCTCAAAAAACTTAATTGAATAGAACTTGTAGGAAATTTAATCAGCTTTCATTTGTTATAGAGTAGTCATGTCGCTAGGGCGCAGGGTTTCCGAGATATAAGTGAAAACCCGAAAAATGGGACCTTCTAAACCCCCCTCCCCCCGGCACAAAGGCTACGGGCGAGGACTTTTGATATGTTCACCTCCTATCCAGCCCAAACTAAGTTATGAAGTCAAAAATTGTGTTCCAAAAATTTCCATCTATAACTGTTCGTTGACTGGACTGTCGCCTATATCTGAAAAACGCTTTAATGTAGAATCATGAAACTTTGCCGTGAAATCGTTGAAATCGACTGAAGGTGATGTACTTTTAATACCTACAATTTTCGGGAAACAAAAAGCGTAAATATCCTTTTATATACTTTTTAAATTAATATAAATTTTGTAGTACATTTGAATAAATATAAACAATTAATATTTATGGTTACAAAAATAAACTCCACTACCAAAATAGCTGTTTTATATAAAACACTTCCTCTTGACTCCAGGAAAAGAGAAAAAATGTAGAAAATGAAGGAAGTAGCCCGAGCTTCATCCAGGTTTAATTACTGCTGAGGAAAAGTTAATAGGTTCGAAGGAAGTATTTAATCCAGAAAGTATTCATCTCCAGGGATAATTAGCTGGCATCCTTCTTCCTGGTCCTTCGGGATTCTAGCCTTGACTCCCTCTTCCTTTCATGTCTTCCATCAAATACCATCCCAAGAATATTATGTTTTAAATCAGCACTTTTAGCTCAATCATCAAATACCACATGCGTAAATTTTTAATCTTCACACTTTCGAAGTTTTAAGTACTTATTTATCCGATGGAAAACGCCCATTGAACATTTATTGTAGAAACTATAAGAAGCTTTCGAATGATCACTTTTCGCTTACCAGGCATTCCCAAACGTTTTAGAGATATTTAAGAAAAGATCCTAATACTTCTTTGTCTGTTAATAACATTTTTTTTTTCAATTACTTCCTTTAGTCAAACACAATCAACATTTAAATATCTCCGGTCAGATGAATGCCTAAAGTCTGGAACAATTTTTAACTTTTAATTTGTTTGGACAATTATTTTTATTCCTTTTCTCGAAAAAGTTATTGATATGGCCTCATAAATGGTTTTCATTTAATTGCCCACGCCCGATTACCTATAAAACGCGTTAATTGAAGCCTATAACGACAAAATCGAAAAATTTAGAATGACACTATTTTGCGGCTAGTTAACGAAATTTTCCTTCCAAATTACGCGAAGGATTCTTGTAACAAATTTCATAAAAGAAAAAAAAAAAAACATTTTTGGGTAACCTAAAGAGCGAACAGACAAATATAAATTATTTATATAGCGCATAGAAAACACGCTAAAAATTGTATTATACATATATATATGCTTTTATAATAGATATTTGTAGTTTCTAGGAATTTGAAATGCCTTATAACTGAATAGAGCTTCTAAAAATTAATTAATGGTTACAGTAATAAACAAAATTATCAAGTAGAAAGGACAACAAAAGTCTCTCAGATCTATTTTGAGTACTAGGTCTAAATTATTCCTTGGAGTATATAAAAAAAATTGTTTATCATCTTGTTTGTGATCTTTCTATCATTATTATATGGTGCAGATTGGATCAGTGGTGGTATAAGGACTGTAGAGATTTGTAGTGCTGGTAACATAAATCAGAATTTATTTAACTAACACATACCCTTTAGGGGGAGTAAAGGCCAAACTCTGGAACGGATTGAGGTTATTGGGTTGGTGAATTTTGATTGATAGTCCGGGAGCCAGTAATCGCACGTTTCATGAAGTGTTTTATGCACCTTGAAATTTTACTATAATGTACTTCTCGGGTAGATAAGAAGGTAAGTATGTGTTTCCTGGACATACCTTGGAACACCAGGTACTGCGCATAGGGGAAAGGTGCAAAAAAATATTTCCCAAAAATAGAGTTTTATTCAGAAGCCAACTATCTTATAAAATTAAGACAATTTTACAAGGAATAATAAATATGGCAGACAATTTTAAGGGGTATAACACGTAAAAAAAAAAAAAAAATTAAATATGTTTATTGAAGGAGCTGTTTAAATCGCAGCGTGAATAAAGCACTTCATTTAATATTAAAAAAAGTCCGTCACGCAGAAGCTGCATAACTAAGCACTTTCCTCAGAATTTGGGTAGTGTAGACTGCTTTCCAGAACAATTTGCTTAAAATATCCTACATAAATAAAATAAAAATATGAATAGTTCTCTTATAAATTTGTAATGAGTAACTGATCAATTATTAATTTGCTTCCAGAGTTATGTTTACACATGGTACCTATTACACTATGTAATAAATACAAAAAACCTCATATTATCGTATTTTGATCTAACGCAGGAACAGGATACAGTCACTCTAGTGGTAGAAAGCGCTCCTTGCGGAGGCTTTGTGAGCCTACGTCTGGCGGGCTTTTCTATTGAAATATATTACAAATTAAACCCCCGATTTCCGATTGACCGATTCAGCTCATTTTTACAACACTTCTTTCTCATGAGTTACCCACGACGTATACCGCGTTTCGTTACAATACAGCAGAAATTACGACCGGTATGAGTATAATAGGAATTTGGGTCCGGAGTAAACCCCCCCTTCTAATGAACCGATTCAGTTTATTTTTACAACACATATTTACCTGTAGATTACCACTACGAATACCGAGTTTCGTCGAAATATACCAAAAATCACGGCTGGTAGTGGCGAATTGGTATTGTGGGTCCGGAGTAAACCCCCCCTCCTAATGAACCGATTTAGTTTATTTTTACAACACATATTTACCTGTAGATTACCACTACGAATACCGAGTTTCGTCGAAATATACCAAAAATCACGGCTGGTAGTGGCGAATTGGTATTGTGGGTCCGGAGTAAACCCCCCCCCCCCTTCTAATGAACCGATTTAGTTCATTTTTATATCTCAATTTTCTCTCTATATTAACACAACGAATACCAAGTTTCGTTGAAATATAACAAATATTACGGCTGACATAGTCAAATTAGTGTTATGGGTTCGGGCTAAACCCCCCCCCCCCCCCCCTTCTGGTGGACCGACTTTGGTGGTTAACGAACTCGTTCAATCGTTTGCTTATACCAAGTTTCGTGACGAAAAAACAAAAACTCTGGCCGCTATCGTGTTAACAGACATATATATATATATATATATATATATATATATATATATATATATATATATATATATATGCATATATATATATATATATATATATATATATATATATATATATATAAATTTTAACGGGGGTCATTTTCGGTGTCTACTAGGTAGGATCGATAAAGATTTGAAGCAATTTTTCAAAAATTCCGTCATGAGTCCAACCTCAATAGCTACTTTCCTTCGGAGGAAAGTGCTAATAAAAACTAGGTACTTTTTTTTTTTTTAATTTAAATTTTAACCCCCTTAAAAGTGCCTGCCTTATTTATTATTAATTTTAAAATTGCCTTACTTTGCATTTTTTTTCATTAATAATAGTTGGCTTCTGAATAAAACGCTATTTTTGAGCAATATTGTTTTGCACCTTTCCCCTATGCGCAGTACCTGGTGTTCCAAGGTATTTCCAGGAAACACATGCTTACCTTCTTATCTAACCAAGAGGTACATTATAGGAAAATTTCAGTGTGCATAAAAGACTTCACGAAAAGTGCGTTGCCAGCTCTCCGACTATGAGGAAATATAGAAATGATGAGAAGTTGATGATGGTTGAAGGGTTGAAAATAGTTTTACCCTTCATAATTTTTTTTTATTATTATTTTTATTTTACGGCGCATCGATATCTAGGCTATTAGCGCCGACATCCAGCAGGATGCAGCGAGGAATTTTCCCAACGAGCCGTGAGACGAGAAAATTCCTGCCGCCGCCCAGTGTAACGAAGTAGTGAGGATTATGGACAAAAATCATTAACCACTAGTTATTTTCAAATAAACATTTTTATCAATTGAAATCAACTCAAAACAAGATAACAATAGTATAATAATGCATACTATACGGCTATAATAATATTAATTGTAATGTTAATAGAAATAATATAGCAGGTAATAATATTATTAACAACAATATTATAAAATATATTATAACTGTAACATATAATGTAGTAATAGTATGTTAGTAAATTATACTTATAGTAATATTTCCAAAGAATAATAATATTTTACCATTTTCTATGAAATTATTAAGGAATTTCTTAATTACCAGTATTTACATAAGAGTTTTTTCTTTGAGGCGAACACGTTCCCACATATTTTACATATAATATAGGACTAAACTGGCAGTATTTTTAATATTGCTTAATTTTTCTTTAGGATCATCCTGCAGATTAAATTGAATCATTTGCCCAAGGGTTAATACCGTTTTCTTGGATTTATCCACATTTTTTCAAATTTGGAAGAAAAAATGATGATGGATCTAAAAATAAAAATCTTTGGAATCGGCAAATTTCGGCAAACTAAATTACCCTCAGTACATTATACTTGAGGTATATTTTAAGCTCTAAAAAACTTGAGATGTGTTCAGATGAAGTTTTTTAGTTATGGTCTATCAAAATTTTATACTTAAAAAAAATTTCAAAGATCAATGAAAAATAATTCAGGATAAATAATAACGGAGTAATTACCCATAATCAACTATATCAGATAAAAAAAGGATAGTTTTGACGTAATTTCCTTCGGATGACTTAATAAAAACACTGTGCTATCGTCAACGAGAGAGGCTCAAACTGATTGTTGGTATGAAACAGGTTTTAAAGACTTTGCCTTGTTTATAATACTGCTAATGCGTTTGTTGATCAAAATAAAACTAGTATTTCTTAGTTTTATACGATTTTAATTCCTTGAATAGTTTCTGAACTTAGCTAGAGGATTAAAAATTATATATAAGAAAACAAAAATTTAGGTTTTTGTTCATTGGACGTTACACTGTGCGCCGGTGGGGATCGAACCTGGGGATCGAACCCGCCATCTCCCGCATATGAATCTGGAGCTTCTTAATGAAATTGAAATCGTACCCGGTGCTTGTTTCCTTAGAAGATTAAATGATTAAGCACATCAGTGTGATGTATTTCTCCTTTTGCGTTTGCCCAAAATCTTGGTGGGCTGTTGATATTGGCCAACTCCATTTCTGCTTCCTGGGCTCGATCTGTGTGGCCTGATTTTTTGATTCTTTACTACTCCATGATCTTGAGTGAAACACTTTAAACGAAATTACTAGCTCTACGCTATCTACCATAAGCCACTCTAGGTTCTGTACTTGTCTTCACCTGCAGGTTTCATATTGCCACGGAGAGATAGGTCCCGGGCACACGGCCAGAGTGCAGCACTTGAAGGGGTAGATTTCTCAATTAGCGATGTTCCGCGAAAATATCTAGTGATAGAGAGAATTGATACTTTATCGGTCATAGCATTCCCTCCTTCCGTTTTTCATGGGTAAAGTGATTCATGTAACTGGTTCACTTCAATATTTAAAGAAAGGTTTGTTTGGTAAACTTTTTTCATATATGACTGGGATATATAGGGAGGAAGAAGGCAGCGTGGAAGCAATAAGAGAAAGAGAGAGAGAGAAATGGTGAGAGAGAGCCTAAGCACTCCACAGCTGCATCCCCACACCAACTCCAGCCTGATTCTTTATAGTCCACTGATGGATTTATGTTCTTCCCTCATTTACTTCTGCACAGCTTTTACGCTGCTTCTATCTCACTTGAGGTTTTCTCCTGTCACCTGCCTTCCTTCCAGCTCTTCCACTTCAATTTATCTCTCCACGGCAATTCTCTCTAGGAAGGCGAATCCTATTCCTCCAAACGGACATGGGAGATTCCAAGGAATAAAATATTGTTTCCGCAATTTATTAGCGTTTCCCATCCCTTCCCATAAGGAGGAAACACGCTTATGTAAGATACCCAAAGGTGTATTCTTGAAGTGCTCATTAGAAATGTCGACAACAGGCTACAAAAGAACAGCCTTTCAAATTTATACATAAACAGTAGTAATCCCGCGATATCAATTGTGTCTCTTGTCATTCAAAGACGCCTGACGAAGAAAAGGTTTGTCTAAAACACCCAATAAAATATTTGTGCAGAAGACTTGTCTTTGTTCTCCAAGTTCGTATGGCACCCCGGCGACGCAACACGAAGTATGTACAGAGTATCCGAACCCATCCAAAAGCCCCATACAGTCCGAACCCAGTTCCAGTTGAAAGTTTAAGGTTTTCTTCTTATTATGAGCTTGCTTATTTTTATATTAAAATATTTCAATGACCTTTTTAATAAAAAAAAAGCTAATTGCTTGTTTTATTTGATTATTAAATGTTCCCAATTGTGAACAAAGGCCTGTTGAGAGATCCGAAACAGCGATTAAATCACGTTTTAGTGTTTTTTTATTTTTTTTAAATTCTAAAGTCCACTTATACATAACACAGAGTTTTCAGAAGCGTTAACCGCAGGTTGCTACACTTTTCTGACCAGAATAGGGCTAATACGTTTTCTTTTTTTTTTTCAAATGAGTGGGAATCGAACCCCCAGACCTTAACTATTGGTTTAGTAGTTTAAACCTTTATCTTGACATCATCGACGGCTCTAGGGAAATATTATCTTCTGCAGATGACTAATATACGCTATTTTTTTAACTAGAGATTTAGTATCGAAAGTCCGAAGAATTTCGTTCGCGCTATTTCTTCCTGGCCGACATCAATATTTTTTCCGTGCTGTACAGTATAAGGCCCTGTCATATCAACTAAATGTTGAGTACCATTCTTTAGAAAAGTATTTAAAAAAAAAGGTCTATTCACTGTGAACTAGAGAGATGTTTTATTATTATTCATACTTCTAATTGACCTAATATCACGGATTCAACGCATTCAGGAATATAATTATTTTAATGTTTTTAGTTGGGGTAGTCTTTTTCCCCCGAAGATTGTTTACATTGTTGTGCGTTAACCATATGGTACATTTTGAAATGATATAGTTATTCTGAGCATATAGAAGAGATTTGGCCAAGAGAATCGAATATTTTAATTGCGTTGTATTATTCTGCTATAACAGACCTTTGTTGACAGTTACTTCAAACGAGTGTATTCCACACAATAGTTAAATTAGTTGATTAAATGAAACTTTGAATTTCCACGAACTTGTATCGTCCGGTATCTCCTACCTGCTATTTTAATGAAAACACATATTAAAAGTGTGTACCACGTTAGTTTTTATTTTTAATGTTAGCCGCAAAGTTCAGAGTAGAATAAAGGGAAGTCATTTTATAAATATAAAGTAAATCAACATTTTTCTATTCTTTATATTTAATTTATATGTGATGGTAAAGCACCCCAAAAAAAAAATTAAACCTAAAAAAAAAAAGTTCAACGCATCTGGGTCGCAACTGGGTCAGACGAACGGAAACCCTCTTTTTTCAGGGGCGATAGTCTTCAGGGGGCAATTTTTAATCTAGAACACAAAACTAAAGTTATTTCGAAAGAACGAGATTAAATTTAGTAAAGTACGTAGTATGTTTAAGAAATATTATTTTTTTCGAAACTGGTTAAATATTATTCATTTTCGATTAAAAAATCCGTTGAAAATCGTTATAATTCAATAAATAATATTAAAAAAAACCTGCGTACTAGACCAACAAATATCATTAGAAAGCTGCAGTTAAAATTTAAAGTTGATTTCGGGCAAACATTGAAGACGCCAGAGTATCGCTCGGTTTGAAAAACATAGTCTTGAAGTTTAATGTTCGGAAATGTTCATTTTTTTTCCTATTACATTTCTTCTTTCATACTTTCTTGTAATAAAGATAAATTAATGGATTTTAGTTTTGAAATGTATTGAAGGAAGACAACAAAAAATTAACGATTAAAAAGGGACCAGTCGAAGCTCGCTTAAAAAAATATCTTCAGCATCGCCTTCACTCGGCATCGGGACTTCACACGGAAAATCGTACTTCTTGTCCATTTAAAAAAATGTTTCTTCGCATAAACTCTTTTGGATATCATTTTTGATTAGTTAAGGAAGCATTTTAGCCCATATAAAAATATTAAAATAAAAAGTTACAAAGTAGTATTACCCCTTAAAACATACCAAACCTTTATTTGCAAAGTTATTTTATAATATATTATTGAAGGCCTCCAGTTGGCCTCAAATTGAATTTTAAATAGAAAATTGTGCATGTATTATTTAAATGACGATATATTTTTAATATCCGTGTCGATCGGAACTAGAGCATGCATACCGAAAGTCAACGTTTTTATGATTTAAGACTGTTAATTAGATTAGGGTTCATAGTTAAAAAATAAGTTCGTCCCGGAAATGAGCTGGTCATCCAGATAAGATTCAGACACTACAAGTCTGAGGGGTTCGATGTCTGCACCAGCGCATCGATTCGAGCACTGTTTTTTCACCGAAATTCCCGCGAAAAATATCGTTGTGCTTAACGTTTTGCATTCAGAGGCTTATATGTGATATATACAATCGTTAAATAGCAAATGTAAAAGAAAATATATACCCTTAATTTGGTAGAGGCAATCAATAAGAAACTCCTTCGTTGTGATTGTTACCAACGCCATGAGTGATTTAGATAATGGCTAGTGAGTTGTCCATCAATGAAAGGGCAGCGGAGAAGTGATTAATCAATGAAATTGATTGAACAGGTACACATGTTAATGGACAGGCCTGTGCCAGGAGGTTAAGGTGCAGAGTTGTAATTAGTATTCTATTGTTCATAATACGAGGGGTGATCAAAAAGTTCCAGGACTGATTTTTTATTAATTTATTTAAAAAATCTACAGGCTATTGGACGTCGTCCCCTTCAAAGTACTCTCCTTGGGAAGCTATACATTTTTCCCAACGATGTTTCCACTGCGTGAAGGACTTTGAGAAATCATCTTGTGAAATGGTGTTTAGCTGCTCCAGCGATTTTTCTTGAATGTCATCTACGGACTCAAATCTCTTTCCCTTCATGGGTCTCTTGAGTTTTGGAAACAAGAAAAAGTCTGCAGGGGCAAGGTCAGGTGAATATGGAGGCTGGGGAATGATCGTCATTCCATTTTTGGTGCAGTAGTCGCGAATGAGCAGTGCGGAATGAACAGGCGCATTGTCATGATGCAGGAACCACTCACCGCTCCGCCACAACTCTGCAAATTTTCTGTTAAAATTTGTTGACACGAACCAAATGAAATGTTCAATTCTTCAGCCATCTAACGAATGGTTAGTCGACGATTAGAACGCACGAGACTGTTCAATCTTGCAACATGATCGTCATCAGTCGAAGTTGATGGGCGCCCTGAACGAGAATCATCTTCACACGATGTCCGGCCTTCCTTGAACCTTTTGTACCACTCATGACACCTTGACCGACTCAGACATTCATCACCGAAAGCCACTTGCAACATTTGAAAAGTTTCAGTAAACGTTTTACCCAACTTCACACAAAACTTTACGCAAACGCGTTGCTCTTCCTTTTCATTCATTTCAAGAAATCGCCGAACACAAAAAACTTTTTTTACGAACACAGCAGTAACTTTACAATGAAGAAGGTTATCAACAATCTGAATAAACAGCTGAGTTCAGGAAGAGTCACGATAAACAATGCTGCCAACCGCACTGCTCTATGACACTCCATTGCCGCGCAATCTAAACAGTCCTGCAACTTTTTGATCACCCCACGTATTTAATTTTTTCGAGGTTCTAGCTTTACATTTAATATTTTTTATTAATTTTGTAAAAAATAATCGTACAGTGGTCAAAGGTACTCCATTACCATGGAGTGTTGTACCTCTGACCACGTAAAAACAACACAGCAGTACAGAAAAAAAAATGTTTTCAGTAATACTGTAAAATTGTTAGTTTAATAAATACAGGACAAGGATGTAAGCATAATATAAAACCTATTATTGATATTATGTTATGAATGAATGAAAAAAATACTTTATTCTGGGACTTCGTCCCATAAGAATAAAAGTCCGTCACGCAGGAGCTGCATAACTAAGCACTTTCCGCAGAGTTGGGTAGTGTCGAGTGCATTCCTGAGTAATTTGCTTAAAATAACCTATCTAGATAAATAAAATAAAAACATAAATAGTTCTACTCTTTTGCATTTTTTATGAGCAGCTGTTTCAATTATTAATTTTGTAATTAATTTCCTTCCAGAGTTTTGTGTATGCGGGGTACTACACAAGGTACTAAATACACAAAGCTTCACATTTTGATCTATTGATCTTGATGAGTTTCGCGAACCTACGTTTGGCGCAAGAAATCTATTCAAACAGTACAAAGTAACCCCCCCCCCTTCCAATAGACCGATTTAGTTCATTTTTAAAACACCTCTTTCTTATTAGATAGCCAGAACGTATAAAGAGTTTCGTTACAATACAACAGAAATTACGACCGGTATAAGGAAATTAGTAATTTCTGTCCGAAGTAAACCCCCCCCCTTCTAGTCAACCGATTTAGTTTATTTTTATAACAAATTTTTCTCTTCAGTGGACCACAACGAATACCGAGTTTCGTTGAAATATAACAATAATTATGGCTGGTATTGGTAAATAACTACTTTGGCTGCGTAGTAAACCCCCCCCCCCCTCTAGATGGACCGATTTTGTTGGTTAACGAACTCGTTCAATCGTTTGATGGGAGAATACTTTATTCCAAGTTTCGTGGCGAAAAAACAAAAACTCTGGCCTGTATCGTGTTAACGGACACATATATATGCATATGTATGTGTATGTGTATATATATATATATATATATATATATATATATATATAGATATATATAAATTTTAACTGGGGTCATTTTCGGTGTCTACTAGGTAGGATCGATAAAGATTTGAAGACATTTTTCGAAAATTCCGTCATGAGTGCAACCTCAATAGCTACTTTCCTTCGGAGGAAAGTGCTAAAATTAAATACACAATAAAAATACCTAAACTGAAGGAGGTTGTAGATATAGGAAGGAGATTTGGAAGAAATGGTTTGGTAAAGGAAGTATTGTCGTCGAATTGATGGAAATAGCCACTTCAACTCGGAATACCGGTGTGAAATATGGGCATCCCTGGGGGTATCGAGGATAAATCTGAGAAAACTGTTCATTAATCGCTTAAGAAGATCCTCAAGCTCCCCAGTGACAAGCCCCTCCAAACGTAGTCGAAGTGGGGGAACACAAGAGAAGATACAAGAAGCTGACGTGTGGGAGTAGGGAGGAGGTGACGGGAACGGTTAAATAGTTTAAGGGTGGCTATGGAGCGACGAGTGATTAGGGATAAGTGATTTTTCCAGGATAGGTTTTGGTCAAAAACAAGGCCCAGGTTCTTGGCAGAGGAGACATATTGTTTAGGACTGGAGTCAATGGTGAAGGAAGGGAGGATAGGAGGGAGAGATTTCAAGAGAGGAGCTGAGCCTATCACTATCGCTTTGGACTACTCAGTGTTCATAATTAATTTGTTGGTGTTTGCCCAAGCTGTGATCCTGTCCAAGTCTTCCTGAATTTTTCATGCAGCTTCAAATAGCTCAGAGGGAGGGAAGGAAAGGGAAATTTGGGGATCATCGGCATACCTGTGGAAGTTGCAAAATAGGATAGAGGGTGGGGGATCGTTTATGTAGGCTGCAAACAGTGTTGGTGATAGAGAGGATCCCTGTGCGACACCTCGGTCTAGTGCAAGGGAGGAGGATTGGGGTTGGTTTGGAATTGCTACCGATTTGGAGCGGTTAGAGATGAATGATTGAAACCAGGTCAGAGCACTGTTAGAGAAACAAAAAGATTGTAGTTTGGAAAGGAGTATGTTATGGTCAATGGTATCAAACGCTTTTCTGAAATCTAGGAATATAAGGATGGAAATTCTTTTGAGATCAATAGCGGATTGGAGGTCGTGAGTAATTTTTAGAAGAGCGGATTGGGTGGAATATCCTGGGCGAAAACCAGATTGGTGGGAGTTTAAGCGAGGTTGTAAAAAGGCGGATATTTGGGATTGGACGAGGCGTTCAAGTGGTTTAGAATGATTGGAAAGGATAGAAATAGGACGGAAGTCGGTAGGAACAATTGGATTGGAAATTTTGTTTAAGGGGCGAACAATTGCATTCTTCCATGATGTGGGAAAGACGGAGTGGTGCAAAGAATAATTGTATATGTGGGGTAGGATAACAGGAAGGGAAAGTTTAATAAGCTCAACGGGTATACCTTTGGACTTAGAACGTGGTTTCATATATATCTAAGAATTAAAAATTATCATAGTTAAAGGGATTAGAAGAAACGAAGGGTGTGGAAGGCGTAGTTGAAGAGGAGACGGCACTGAAATGGGTATTCAGCTCGTCGGTTGTAACATGGAGTGGGTTTACTCTTGGCGAGGTAAAGGCTACGAAGGGTGTTCCAGAGGAAGCGGGAGTCGGAAGCTGAGGAGAGGGAGGTCGTGTAATACTGGGAACGAGCGCGGCGAAGGGTGGATTGAGTGAAGTTTCGGAGAGATTTGAAGGTCTTCAGGTCCTCTGGGTGTCCAGTACGGATTGATCGTCGTCTTGCAGCATCACGTTTTCTCATCATTTCTTTAATTTCGGGAGTGAGCCAAGTAGCAGGGGGACGGCGAGCGAAGATAGTCTTCACAGAAGCGTGTTTATCAAGGATGGCAAGGAGGTTCGAGGTTAGGAAATCGACTTTGCCATCAATGGAGGGATAGGAATGAATGAGTGACCAATCTACTGCGGATAAGTCAGGCTCGAGGGATTCAAAGGTGAGGATGAAGTGAATACTTCTGCAAAAAGATACTCTATGTGAGGATGGTCCAAATAGGGTGATATGTGAAGGATGCGGGAGCGGAGGCTACCGTGCACGTATAGAGGGACCCCACCACCAACACGGTCTTCTCTATAGGGATGGAGGAGGCCATGATTAGGGAGAGAAACAGCAGAGGAAGGGATATAGGGTTTGAGCCATGATTCGGAAATAGCAATAAGGTGATAGGATGTGCCATGGAAGTGGATGGAGAACTCTGTATAGTGGGCGAAAAGGGACTGGGCGTTAACATGACAAGCTGTAAGAGTATTAGTCATAAGAGACGGAGAGAAGAAAAACAGTAAAATTGGTACAGAAAGAGAGAAAATAGTAAGAAGACGCTTTGCAGTGAATTGAGGGGAAAAGACTGACCAGGAAAGAACCAGGCAGAAAGGGGGGTGTAAAAACAAAGTGAAATAAAACTGTGGAAGACATAATCCACGTCGATATGTAGGAAAAAATAGAAAAGTAAGAGTAAGAGTGGGAGGCAATTAAAATTAAATTATGAATTATAATACTAATAAATGGTGACAAGACGTTTCAATGAGATCCAGATAATACAGCCAAATGAGAGAATCTATGTTAAAGCCAGAGAGAGATGTAGGGTTACAGAATCCATGATGTCATCCAAAGACGTCCAGGTCTTCAGCTTTGGCGATGATGAGTCCAGGCTGTCCATCGTCACGGCGGCATCTGACTTTGCCACCAGCGAACCAAACATATTTGACCTTCCCAGCTTTCTTCAACTGCCTCGCGCGCCAATAAAGATGCCGATTATCGGGTGTCATGTGTTCTCTAAGGTATATTAATTCGTCTGTCTGTCATCCAAGGTGACGAGTAGAGAAGTCCCTTTTCACTCTTCGAAGTCGGATCAGTTCATCTCGGACTGATTGGTGAACTAATTGAGCTAAGATAGATATAATTATGCTTAATATGCTGAAAAATCCAGTCCATTCGATAAACGTTTTAACTGTCAAGCAGATCCACTAGCAATAGTAGAGTATGGGAGTTTACCACGATGTCTTCAATATCAATATCATACAAATTTTCATCTTCTCTCGTAAACTTGTCAATTAAAGTTTTTTTTTTTCAAACATTGGGTCTTAAACATTGGACATTTAATACTACAGATCTCTGCGACTAAATATGTAATAGTTTGTTTACTTTTATTTTTAACAAGTATAAAATTTCCTTTTTACAAATCATATTTTTTAAATTGTTGCTGGTCATCGACTTAACTCACGACATTTATTAGACAGATCAACGTCACGTTTTCCTGAAGAAATTTCGGTGTCAGTATCAGAGGTGACGGAACTTAAAAAAAACGTCGCAAAAAAGTGTCCCTAAAAGGTGTCCACTGGCGTTCGTGCATGCGCAGTGGCCATGTACGAAACCTAAGACTGTGTGTGTCACAAAAAAGTGCCCGCTGGCATTCGCGCATGCGCAATGACGTTCCCGCATGCCCAGTGGCCATGTACGGAAAAGAGGACTATATGTTATACATCTCTTTACAAAGGTTTCTCGGTGGACCTAAAGCATATTTATGTTCCTGAATTTGAGCAGAAGGCTCTAAACGAAATATTTTTTTTTTTTTTTTTTCAGGTTCAATAATTAGCTTTTTAGGAATACCTGTCAGGATACGAGGTTTCAATTTAGGCCGGCCCCTATTTTACATTTCCCTTGCCTATTGTTTTGGATGAGGCCTTAAAACTTCAGGCTTAACGAGAAGGGGTGATTGGTTTGAACTGCTACACTGACGATTGATAAAGTCAGTTTGAACTTATTTAATTTATTATTTTTTAAATTCTTTGAACAATTTAAGCAAACAATATTAATTAATTTTTAAAAAGTTGTAGCAGAAGAACATGCCACATACATGTGAGTATACATATAGTTTTAATAGTATAACTGATTTATAAGTAATATAACTGATATATTCGTCGAAAGTTATCTCATATTATCATAAATGATATATTTGTCACAATATTACTCAATATAACGATGGGCTGTGGATATCTAAAGAGAAAGAGTTCTTTTCAAAATAAACTCTGTTCATTGGAAGCAGGGATTTACTCCATATTATAGTCAAGTTGAATGAAGATGAGCTATATTCCTTCAGAAAGTATTAAAAGACCTGGGGAATCTTAATTTTGTAATAAAGTGTTAATGTTTAATGGTCAGTTTGCAAGGATATTTGCTATTTACATTCATTTTATTGAATTTACTGTCAAAACTTAATCAAAATAAGGCATATTTAAGCAATCGGGGATTAGTAAATGAGGTAACACAGCATAAAATTTGTTGTTATGTTTTTCTTGATTTTCTAGAACTAAGTTATAGAAATATAACTATTTTTCACTTAACTGTGAACAATAGTTAGTAACAATATAATTGTTCTCATAATTTAACAACAAATTGTTCTCAAAGTGATTTGTATGTATAGATCTATCATGTATCTTACTGGTTAACCGTTTTCTGTTTATTAATTCTGTATTTTCTTGTTTTTTTTTTTTTTTTCTTTTTATCTGACCAAGGCTACCAAAGAATAGCCGAAACGTCCTTAATACAGATTTTTACAAAAATCTTATTAACGTTTTCTTAGGTGAATCCCAACTAATCCCTGATTGCTTATCACCTCGATGGCTAACGTTTTACACCTCATAAGGAATATTTAGTTCCATACAATTCCCGTCGACTTCTTATACGTGAATGCGTGACCTTGTTATTATAAACATGACTGTGACAGATTCATTCGAGTGACTTCACGATTGTTCCAGCCCGAGTCCACCTAAAAAAGAAAGAGGTTAAAAAAGAAATTAAACTTTTTAATGAGTTGAGAGTATTTTCCCCTCGTAAATCAAGATCATTTCCTGTTGGGCCTCCGTTATTCCGGGCCCCTATTTAGGCGAGAAAAACAGCTCATTTATTTTTTCTCAGTTTTCATGAGCTTTAAACTTCTCTGATAATTAAAGGTAGAAAGCGGACACATTTCATTAAGTCTGGCGTTTAAATTTATTATTAGAACCATGAGGCTAACGAATGAAGAAACCATTTTAATTGTAGAGAAAATGCATTGACCTTTCCTGGCTAAAAAAGGATAGTAACATGCAAACATCCAGTTCCGGAAATCTCTGTCATAAACGAGTCGACGTTAAAATTAAAAAAAGAATTAAATCGTAATTGCATTTCCTCGTATTAATTCTTATAAACCATTTTGATGAATTCAATGAACTTATTTGTACGATAAACTATGAGAAACTTTAAAATATATTCTATAATTATTTTTATAACTTTTATTTATTTTTGTTGTTGGTATTATTCATTTGGTTATTTTATGTGTCCATTTAAATTATTGATTTATTTTAAAGATTTCTATTTATAAGAAATAAGGTAACTATTTTTTTTTTATTCGTTTTATGGAGTATCAATCATTGGGCTATTAACGCCGGGCTATCTACAGGTTGCCACTCTTTTTTAATGTCAACAGCACGTGGTCACCCATTCAGGTACTGGCAACGTTCGACGCGGCACATAAACTTAAAAAACATTATTATTACCCAACTTTTTAGTTATTCAATACATATGCCTGAAATACTTTTAAAATGGAAAAAAAAGAAAAACAAAAAAAAAACAGTATTTTTTGCGCCGAATCATTCTGATTTCGATATCATTTTTTTGTGCTGAATTGAATGAGACCACTACGAATTTGAGAATAATTATTTTTGAAAATAAACGGGTTTTGTAATAAGAAAACTGAAAAACAGCACGTATTCCATTTCAAAAATGTCATATTTGACTTAAATGAGTGGGGAGATGTATAATTCAATGTATTTTTGAGTGCTGAGTCGAATAAATTAACAACCAATGTAATATTGTTAACTGCTCTCGAATTACTCCTCTTCATTAAAATTTGCGCGTATAGCGAATAAATGTAACAGTTTGACACGAGATAGTAGATGTATCTCACTGTTAATGTTCAGTTACTTGCTAACACAAAAACAACTCTCTGAAAATTATAATGGAAAATAATAGTCGTTTTTCGTAAAATAAGCGCATCGGTAACTGACACACTCTTTGTATCAGGCTGTGCACACATACGGCAGAGTACGGCGATGAAATTTATAGGACAGCAAATTCAAAACATGTACATACTTTTAGGTAAAAAAAAAGTCCGACTCGCAGGAACTGCGTCATCTTAGCGCGGTTCCAGTTTTTTTTTTTTTTTTTTTTTTTTTTTTACGGCACATCTACATCTAGGTCATTAGCGCCGACATCCAGGGTGTAGCGAGGAATTTCACCAGCGAGCCGTGGGATGATAAAATTCCTGCCGGAGCCTTGGATTATGAATCCAAGGCGCTAGCCATTAGACCGCGGGAGACCCCGGTTCCTGTTCATATCCCTATTCTCATTTGAAAAGCATAGAATAGAAACAGATAATATTTTCCTCGGCCTTTGTACAAAGGGTTCTATGGCTATACCTGGGGTCAGGTCCGCAAGACCCTAGAATCCTCTTCTACCGATACTTCATTTCATACGTTTCAAAGAATTGGAAAATATCAAATATTTTCACACATTCCTGTGTTCTTTTACTATAGTAATAATTCTACAGATAAAATCAATTAAAAAATAAAATAAAAAAACCAACAGCATAAAGGCAATTGAAAATATTCAAAAGACGTCAACGAATCTTTTTCTCTTGGCAAGCTATATTTCTAACAATGAATTGTTTTTCTTATTTTGCCTAATCTGTTTTATTGTAAAATACATTATCCAACTATAAGCAATTAAAAAATAACAAGGAATAAAAACAGACAAAAAGAACAGTTCGAATAAGCAAAATCAATTACTTTAATGTTTTAAGCACTTATTTCTCCGATTGACATCGCCTAATCAAAACTTTCATCAGAACCTTTTTTGTAGAGCATTTAGTAAGCTTTCTAATGGTATTCTTTCGTTTACCAAGATTCTCAACCTTTTTCGAGATATTAAGGAAAATATACAAAGTTACCAAAACTTTTTAAGTCTGTTAATAAAATATTTTATTCTAACCCTTCCTTAACTCCAAACGTAACCAAAATTTCAACATATTAGTTTTGATGAAAGTAGAACATGCAGAAAATGTTTCAACTGAATCCCATGATTCTAAGTACCCAAACCAAAAACGGTATTCAAAAAATATTTTTCCAATTTTCTCGAAAACGGTTAAAGCTATTGCCTTGAAAATGGTTTCATTCGTTTTCCTAGCCCAGGAATCATATAAAACGAGTACTTAGAAGCTTATGAACTCAAAAACGTAAGCGTTACGATTTTTTTTGCGCGAATTTCGCCCCAAACGCCATCTTCCAGTAGGCGGATTTTGCTGGTTAACGAACTTGACCTTTCAAATTGGACGAAGGATTTTTGTACCAAATTTCATCAAAATCGGACCATTCGTCTTCTAGCTAGAGAGCGAACAGACAAATATATATATATATATATATATATATATATATATATATAAATAAATATATACATATATATATATATACAAATTTGAACCACCGTTATTTTCGGTCTCTAGGGGTTCTGAAACGCGAAATTTTCTAGAGGGAGGAACCGCGCTAAAAACTATGCATAGAAGAAAGCTAAGCACCGTTTTTATTGTGTTTTTTTTTTTTCTAAACCAAATAAACTAAGGATAATAGAGTTTTATTACAGATATTTTCCCAACCTAAATGCACCAAGTACATGGTATGGTAATTTTGTCAAAAAAGAAAATTCGTTACAAAGCTACATGTACACATGAGACGAGACTTTCTATAAGTGGTATTCAATTTTTTTTAAATTTTACTTTTCACTAAAAACCATGAGATTTTTACTTAGTGAGAAATCGTACAACGAAAAAGTGTTTTGTGATCACAACCATTAATAAATTTTTTTAAAAAAAAATATTAGATCAGTATTCTACAACTAATTACGTGAATAAAATTTTAGTTCAAACCCAATTGAACACCTCCGATTTTGGGTTTTTCCCCTCTCGGGACCACTGCGCGCCATTTAGAAAAAAAAAAAAAAAAAAAAAAAAAACTATTTGTCTCTCAGACCAATTACCTAGTGGACAGTTCTCATTAAAATACGTGGATAACGTAGAATTTGAGGAGAGGAAGCATCGGGATGGCAAAGAGAGGTAGTTAGAGAAGGCAGAAAAAATATATCAGTGAGAGGGTGGCTAGATAAAAGCGGACGTGATTGAGGAGTATCAGAAGACTCCTCTCAACACCACAAGCAGGAACCACTGCACACTCATCCCTTAGCAAGGAAGCACACTCCAACCAATACACCACTTGCTGGAACCATACTCCACCACATATATCCAGGCTGGTGTCTTATATCCTTCCGTATCTCTAGATGGATTTTTAGTCTTACCGCATCTCTTCCAAGCAAGTTTTTACCGAGGTTAACCTTCTCTCTCTATGAGGTTTTCCTACTTTGAGGTATTCGCCGAGAATGCTTATGCTATCTGCCAAAGATATACATGTTCTGTTTGCAAATTTTACATGTCCAATTTTTAGGGCATACCTAATTTTCAATAAAGACATCAGATTTAAAAAAAAAAAAAATTAGGAAAAAAAAAAAAAAAAAAATCTTGCACCTTTTAGGGAGTGTGGATATAATGCTGAGTGTATTAGTTTTCCATTAAGTAGTAAATTTTTAATCCGTTAGGTAGCTGAAGAAACACAAAAGTGCGTGATTGGACTTCCAGAAAGTATCTTCTATCAGTGGCATTAGTGAAATAAATCACTGTTATTTCAAAAGGAATTTTGTCTGTTTTATGATGGCATAATAATAATTAATAATAACAATGTTTACCTTTAAAAAACAGAAAACTGGACCTAACCCCATTTCCCTTCGGAATCGGATCTTACGTCAAATGAACTTTTTTGTTGGAAATTATGTTTAAAATCGCCTATTAGAGATTAGCTACTTTGACATATATATATATATATATATATATATATATATATATATATATATATGTATATATATATATATATATATATATATATATCAACAAGCTGTCTATTCAATTAAACATTCCTCGTGAGCACCGGATTGCATCATCGGATACACGGCATATGCGAGTTTTTCTCCATTAAGAAGCAGATTCACTACATTTATTAGTATATGTCCTCGTGATGAATGCTTTCAGTTTAGTGAATACACTGTGATTTAAATAAGCTAAGTATGATTGAAGATAGAGGTGAAGCACCGAGGGGTTGTTACTGCATTCCATGGCTCGATAAGCCCTTGACGTTGGTCTCGTGAAAACCGTGAAACAGGGTATATTCAACGATAGAGATCCCGTTCAAGAGCTGGTGGTGGACTTTTCCAACGGGGAGCAACAATGGATTCCAATCCCCGACCTTTCCGTCCAGTGGTTCTACCAGATCCAGCAGAATAAAACGATGAATGGACTCAGTCAGGAGCAAAATCGTCACCATTGTTTCCTACATCGGGAATACTAGTCCTCGGATTCATCGAGTCTATAGATGAATAAATGAAGTAATAGTTTCGCATTAGTTATGAGAATGCACTGTCACCAAAGATTGTCTTGGCCAATTTCTTATCTTTATGGGACTAGGGAAGGAGAATTTATATTATATAATCCTGCTTTTATTTTTTATCCGTTGCAAAGATTATTTAGAATGTTTATAAAGTATAATATAGGTTATTTAATATTTTATTATTTAATTGAGCGTTAAGGCGCGAGCACTTAACTCTCCGTGCCAAAGGTCGTGGGTTCGATTCCCATTATGGGGTGGTGGCTTTTCTTTAGAAAAAAAGAAAAGGCATCAGTCCTATCCTGGCTATGAAAGGGTGGTAACCTATAGATAACCCGTCCTAAAATTCGTAGTTAATAATAATGGACGTTAATATTTAAATAAATAAATAATATTTTAATAGCGGTAGTTAATAAACAATATAAAATATACTTTTAATTCATTCTCCTTCTTGAATTACATATACATTCTTCATTTGAGCTAGATATATCTATATGTATATATATATTTTATGTATTTTTCCTCTTCTTTTAATAAAGGCCTTACAGGTCACAAAATTACTTCAAAACTTTGTACGAGACCAGCCATGGCTGGTGATTGTTTTTATTAGATTAAAAAAAATATTAATTCATTTTTTGTTTGTTTTTGATTTTTATTAAATGACGACTACTATGTATAAGAAATGTTTGTCTGTGATGAGACGCCGAGTTTGCCAGAAACTAGTCGACATGAATAAAATAGTTTGAATCAATTTTGTGACCTATAATGCCTTTATTGAAACAAGATGAAAAATACATGGGGTAGAGGTCAAGTTACGAGAGAATACATATATATATATATATATATATATATATATATATATATATATATATATATATATATTCTTATAAATATTTATTTATTTATATATTGTTATTATCGTTGCTAGGCGATAAAACAGTCAAAACATTTGTTAAGGAACATAATAACTAATAAAGAAAAATCTGTCATGATAAATATAGATATTGTCTAGAGTATCTGTAAGTACTGTTTATGTTAAGAGTTACTTTTATATTTAGTCATGTGTTCTTCAGTGCGTTTGTTTAGTATATGAATGTATATATCATACTGGTATATATTACTTATTTTCTGATAAAATAATTATTCGTTATTATATGCTCGTCATATTCTGTCAAATAAGTTGTATTTTTTCAAGTAAGTGTAAATGTTGTCAATATATTGGCTGCCGTGGGAGAGTAGGTCTGTCATGTTGTCCGGTAAGTCATAGTTCTGTCTCCGTAGACATTCTGTCAATATGTGTTTTATTGTCAGTGGAGTGTTACATATTTCACATGTCGGACTGTCCTGTCTCGTCATGAGGTGTAAGTGTGTCAGCCGGGAATGGCCTATTCTTAAGCGGCATAAGACAACGTCTTCTCTTCTAGTTTGCCTTATGCTTGATGGCCATTCTTCGACTGTTTGTTTAATTTCTCTTAGTTTGTTGTCCGAAGTAGTGTGCCAAGATCTTTGCCATTTTTCGATGATAGCTGTTTTGGCTTCTGCTTGCATATCTTGGTATGTAATATTGTATATGTCTTGGTAAGGTCGTCTCGTAGCATTTTTAGCAATTCTTATAAATATAAAACAATGATGACACGCCATTATAATAAAAAAAAAAAGTCACGCCATCAGGGCATATAGTTCACTATGTTCTTTACGATGCACTATTCTACGCGGTACTGTTCTTTTTTTAAATTTACAGGTAAAACACTGGCTGTGCTCGTCTAAATTATTTATTAGACACAATAAAAAAAATTAATAGAAATGAATATGAATTTTCAATCGAATATGCAAATCGGAGCAATTAGGGAACAAACACATTCTATCCATTGACGGAGTAATATATTGAAAACTTTTCTTATTCGATACTTTATTTAAGGCAATAACGGGTATTCTAAAGGGGGTAGTTGCGACATTCTGCAACCAGCCGTATTGTCCACAATCCAAGAGCAAAATCTGGAAACTGAAAAACGAGATTTTTCATATTCGATAGCTTGACATGGTAGGGACGATATCGTCACTCAAATTTCCGCGTAAGTCATTTTTCCTAACTTTTCAGGAGAGCAATAAAACTTTTATGATCTGTAACTTGGAAAAATGCAGTTCGCCAAAGATGCGATGCATATAATAATAATAACTTTCAACTTATGAGGATTTCTGACTTAAGACATACTCTCCGTAACATTTAAGCGAAAATGCTTTTCTGAATGGCCTAAAATAGATGAGAGAGATCTCGCAGTTACGCGGAAGTAATAGTCAATTTTAGCGCGTTCTGTTGTTTTATTTTTTTAAATCGATTACCATCATATCCGGGAGATAATAAGGAAACTTGGTATATAGCATTCAATTAGTAAACGATTGAACGAGTTCGTTAACCACCAAAGTCGGTCCACCGGAAGGGGGGTTTACCCCGAACCCAAAACACTAATTAGATTATGTCACCCGTAATATTTGTTATATTTCAACGAAACTTGGTATTCATAGTGGTAATGTAGAGAGAAAAGTGAGATATAAAAATGAACTAAATCGGTTCATTAGGAGGGGGGGTTTACTCCGGACCCACAATACCAATTCGCCACTACCAGACGTGATTTTTGGTATATTTCGACGAAAGTCGGTATTCGTAGTGGTAATCTACAGATAAATATGTGTTGTAAAAATAAACTAAATCGGTTCATTAGAAGGGGGGGGGTTTGCTCCGGACCCAAATTCCTAATATACCGGTCGTAACCTCATACCGGTCGTAATTTCTGCTGTATTGTAACGAAACGCGGTATACGTCGTGGGTAACTCATGAGAAAGATGTGTTGTAAAAATGAGCTGAATCGGTCAACCGGAAAGCGGGGGTTTAATTTGTAATATATTTCAATAGAAAAGCCCGCCAGACGTAGGTTCACAAAGACGCCGCAAGGAGCGCTTTCTACCACTAGAGTGACTGTATCCTGTTTCTGCGTTAGATCAAAATACGATAATATGAGGTTTTTTGTATTTATTACGTAGTGTAATAGGTACCATGTGTAAACATAACTCTGGAAGTAAATTAATAATTGATCAGTTACTCATTACAAATTTAAAAGAGAACTATTGATGTTTTTATTTCATTTATGTAGGATATTTTAAGCAAATTGTTCTGGAAAGCAGTCTACACTACCCAAATTCTGAGGAAAGTGCTTAGTTATGCAGCTCCTGCGTGACGGACTTTTTGTTTGCTTATTTGACCTTCCTAATAACCAATACGAAGTTTTAAGAAATAATCTTGTATTGGTTATTAGGAAGGTCAAATAATCAAACAAAAAAATTTTCAGCCAAATCTGAGGACATGGGTGACATGCCTGGATGAACTGGCATGAAATGACCCTCCTGTCAACATGTGGAAATGCTTTCTGGGGGCGCTGCAGCTAAAAAACCTGCTGAAAACTCGTTTTTTAGACTCCAAATCCCGGCAACTTCTCACCATGTGGTATTAGAAGAAAATCTTTAAATAATTGTTGTAGGCCACAAAATTCTGTACATTTTGGTACCTAGGAATCTAATCCTTGCATCAGGGATTCTGGAGATTCGGTCCATCTTTAATAATCACGGGTTTTCCATCTTTTATTGGGGCTCACTGTGGCAATACAGTTATACTAATGTTATAATTGGCATCGAGAATGGGTAAGCAAGTTTCTTATCAACAAGAGTCTGGAAAAATTCCTGAAAGGGCTGGAGTTTTTAAACGCATTGTTTTTCCGACGTAAAAGTTTTCGAGTACTTAGATCAAGGCAAGCATGTTTTATGCTAAAATTAATAATGTAATCAGCTGGTTATAAGAACAATAAAAGATTATTTATTAATTTTGACGTCCACTTATACCCGCGGCCATCGGACCTCTGAAATGTGAAAGAGCAAAATTATTTATTTTCTTGTAGTATTTAAATATTTTATTAAAAAAAAAAAAAAAATACTCTTTAGGACTACCTAACAAACTTACTGGGAAATGTGCTTAATAACGCAGATCCGACATGACTGATGTTTTAATTGAAACTATGTTGGAGTATTTAATACCTAATTATTAACGGATGAAAATAAAAGATTATTGTCAGGTGGATAAGAAACATATCTTATACAAACATTGATTTTCATTTCAGGTGTGCTCCAGTCAGAGCCGACCAGAGCAGTATCGTGCCTGTATCAGGTCCAGAGCACTGAACGAAGCTTCACATGCACAGTTGGGGTTCCTGGCATTTCCCGGGGAACCGAGAGACAGTCCACTAGCCGGGAATAGAGGCCTCACCTCCCGGCCTTAGCTATCTCACTCCGACTCCAGGCCTGCATCTCGCTACTTCGGTCTATATACACATCATAACAAGAGTTTAGAACTTTTTTATAATTTATTTTTAAAAGATGCTATCCGTTTTTGACCTATTATAAATTCAAATGATTTAAGAAGTCGAGATGTATATAATTAATAATTTATCAATAAACGTTCTTGACAAATACTTATATTAAAAAGATAAGAGCGAAAATGAATGTATTCACCCGTATAAGAGATTGTCTTTATTGTTATTTATCTCTTGAAATAATTTGTCTTTTTTTTTCTTCACATTTCCACTGTTTTGACAATCTAAAATGAGTTGTCAATACAATTACGTCAAGAGTTGTGAATTACATATTTATTTCTAAATTAGCACATATTTCGATATTTATTTGTTAATCTCAAATTAATTAAAACCAATCCTGCGACAATTTACAACGAAATAGATCTCTAGTCTATGACATGACCTACAAGTTTCAACTAGAAATTTCTTTTTGTAATTAATGCTTTGGTTTATGGTCAATAAATGAAGAGTTGTGCCTAAGAAGGTTCTAACCCTTAACTTTAAAAATGTATGAAAACCTTAAAAAATTCTAAGAACGTTATTGATTTAAAGTCAATTCCAAATTTTATTATAAAAGCAATTAAATAATGTATTATTAATTTATTTGTTTCTTCTATTGTTTTACACTGCTTATTTCGAAGTAATTTGCGGGTCTCAAACATTTTAAAATATTCTTCAGACGGCACGAGCTTTCTCCCAATGAATGATATTGATAAATCTGCTCCATTTCCTCCTCTTCTCACTAAAATTTTGGCATTATGGGGGGGGGGGTAGAGTCTTTTGGTAGATATTAATGGATTAATTTACAGTGTCCTAGTCTGAAACTATTTTTTCCTTCCGTCTTTTCTTTTGAGACCAGTGTCCATAGGTCTTCTTAATTCTTGACAGCTTATTATTTCTAGCTGACCAAATTACTTCCCATTTCCATATTAATTTATTCCTATTATGGTAGTGATTCTGATCTGTTTGGGGCAGGAATAGGTCTAGCCCTTACTGAGTCGGTCATTCTTCGTCATGAGCCTGCTCATTTCCTCTGTTTAATAAGTACAGTACTGTTATGCTTCCAGGTACAACAAAAATGGTTGTTATCCTTCCAGGTATAACGAAACAATTTTTTTTATTCTTCCAGACACAACAAAAATATTTTCTTCACCTTCCAGGTACAACAAAAAATGTTTAATATCCTTCCAGGTATATCAAAAAAATGATTGTTATTCTTCCAGGACAACAAAAAAATGTTAACCTATTCTTCTATGTGAAAAAAGGGTTATTATCCTTCCAGGTATTTAAAAAAAAAATGTGTGTTACTCTTCCAGGTACAAAAAAAAATTGTTATCCTTCCAGGTACAACAAAAAATGATTTTTATTCTTACAGGTTCAAAAAATGGCATATCTTCATAACTTTTTCGCCTTGTGTCAATATTTAATGATTTCTAAAAGTTACAATCATGTTCCGTGCAACTCTACTATTTTATATTTTATTACATTCAAAGTCCTTGTTCCTAGATTAATTTTCTTCCTTATCTATTTTGAAGTGTTCGATGATAAACAATGTGATACGTTCCTTTTCAAATGAGTTGAAAAAAATCCTAACTAGAAGTATTCTGCAAACGAAAGTTGCTGATTAAGTCATTTTAATGTTTTATTCTCTAAAAATTTCCCAATTAAAAAGAACAACTGTTTACTGTGAGCCCTAAACGTAACATTTGAAGTCAAACGACTATTTTCAAGATCCTGACCAAGAAAGAAATTTGATTCCAATATTACAAATGAAATGCAATATGATATCTATGCAAGATTCATTTCAATAAATTGGAATGAAATAAAATGGCATTTCATTGTTATATATCTTCGCCAACTATTTGTTAATTGCCAGAGTTGACAAGGTTGAACACGTAAATACAAATCATTGAATTAAGGTTTATTGCAACTAGGATAGAAGGCAAATCTTGTAAATAATAGTAGGCTTTTTAAAAGCACTTGTGTAAATATTTCCATTTCGTGTACATAATTATATTTCTAGATTTAAATTGTTTAAAATATATGAGAATAAATGTGGTGACTGGAAAGGGGAAAAGATAAAAGTTTATTGTTACCATTTATAAGTAAGCTGTTATTATTTCTCGATCTCAAAAGTTCTGTAATATATATATTAAGCAAAGAAAAGAGAAAAATAAAAAGAATTGTAAATGTATAGATTGTATTCCGTTTAAAATGGGTACTTACAAATTATTGTACTTAGCGTAAGTGTGATATTGGAGTAAAGTAATAAGTGCCAACAGAATATCTAATATTCTGGCACCATGTGAGTTGTTTGTTACCATTTATTGGAAAGTGCCAAATAAAATAATGACTTTCATTTTTTAAAATATTGAGAAAATACAAATGTTTGTGTTTATTTTACCTCATTTTATCCCTAAAAACAAATCCTAATTTTATTCCAATTAATTTCAATTTACAATAACAGAATCCAAAGAAAAGCAGTTTACCACTGGATAAATTACCTGTGACACTCAAACAACTGAAATAAAATTACTAAATATATATCCAACAACCAAAACCTTAACACGTTTTAAAACAAATCCCTTTGGGACACATAACTCTAAAGAGAATTCATTATTATTGTTATTATTTATTTATAAGTAGTTCGCTACTGCGGCGATTTCCCTTCTTCAAGATCCTACCTTATGTATGGTCTACAAGTTATTATTCACTTATTCACATAAACGGAAGTTTGAAAATGTCTGTAATATACCTGAAAGCCACAAGTTATTCAGCAGATGTCTTCAATTGAGATTGTATAGTTTAGTGTTCTATAAATAATATAATATTGTGTTTATATACTGGCTGATGTTTCTCAACAATTCGTTTGTGTAGTGTCGAATATTTAGTTTGTGATGTCTTCTGCATTCCATAAGTAGGTGTTTTACGGTGTTGGGGCACGGGCTTTAAGACTTAGGGAACAAAGTACGTCGTACCCCCACCTCCCTAATATACCAGCCCAGTTCGTTTCCAGATCTAGAGTAGATCACACCTCATTCTTGTAGCTCGGGACTGCCCCCTCATTTCCCATTACGTTCCGGCCCCTCTTCTCTCTTTACTTTCCAGGAGCTGCTAACAGCAGCTGGCAACGTAATGGTAAGTTTAAATGTTTTTTTTCTCATACTCTGAACCCATCCCTCAAACCACGTGCCGAGGATTAATTTTCAATCCCCAGCGCGTACATTTTTGGCCCTCCGGGCCGGATTGCGTAAGTAATTCGTGGAGATTTAACCACGACTAATCCGAATCGCGGAATACATATTAGTTCCCCAGTTTATAGTATTAAAATTTTTATTCGTCCAACTTCAAGATGTCGAAGCAAGACCCCATTAAACAACTAGCTATTTTAAGGGAAAAGCGCGAGGAAATGTTCGCAATGGCATCCAATTACTTAAAAAGGGCTACAAATTTAGAAAAGGAAAATTTTCGCGATTTCGCCCCTACGTATATAAAATTGGATCAAATGGAAAATAATTTCTCTAGAATACAGGATACGATTATGGAAATTAACGCGGAAGTTTCTATAGAAACTGAGAAATTGGAAGTTCAGAATGTTCGCGTAGCCTTCGATGACGTCATACATTCCATACGCTGTACATATCTTAGGCTGGACAGGCTGTATCCCGAAGCTCCGACAGGCGCGTGCTTGCAGGAGAAGCCTATTCTTCAAACCAAATCCTTTCTCCCTAGGATAGAAATTCCACGTTTTTCGGGGAAAATCGAAGATTGGACTACCTTCATATCACTCTTTAACAGTATAGTCGATACCGACGAATGCCTAAAGCAAGTTCAAAAATTTCAGTATTTGATGTCGGTACTCGAAGGAGAGCCTCTATCTCTTATATCAAATTTCCAACTTACAACCGAAAATTACGCTTTAGCATTGCAAGTGCTTAAAGATCGATACCAGTCAAACAGACGTCTGGCCGCATATTATATAAATCAAATTTTGTTCTTTTCTCCCATTACGACATCTAACCATAATTATCTGCAGAAATTCATTAGCGTACATTCCAATTCTGTAAATGCACTGAAAGTGCTTGATATAGCAAATTTAGAAGATGTTCTTCTTTTTCATTTGGCCTATAGGAACTTAGATCGTTCCACTCAGATTGCATTCGAAAATCATTTCAAATCAGTAAATGTTCCAACATTTAAAAATTTACTTGATTTTGTAATAGAACGTGCTAGATCATCTGAGATAATGCAAGATCTCGGAATAAAAGGTAGAATTACTCAGAGTAAACAAGTTAATACTTTCCTAACTAATTCGAATAAAATAGAGCGAGAAGATCCCAGCTGTCCCATTTGTAAACATTCTCATAAGATAACATCGTGTCCTCAGTTAATTAATTGTCAACTCAATAAAAAATATGAAATTTTAAAACGCTTAAAACGATGTTTTAACTGTCTTGGTGCACATATGAAAAATCAATGCAAATCGAAAAATATTTGTAGATCGTGTAGTAAATCCCATCACACCTTATTACACCCTTATAATTCTTATTCAACTTGTAATAATAATCCGAATGATAATTTAAATTCTTGTGATCCTAATTCCAACGATGCGATAACTCCCACTTTTATCACTAATGAAGAGCCTAGAAATAATTCCGTTACTTTATCTTGTCATTCTGCTAATTCCATAAAGGACTCCTTGGAACTGTGAAAATGTTTATAAGAGATTCAAGTGGCCGTCAACAACCGATTCGAGGAATATTAGATTCTGGATCTCAAATTTCAGCTATATCTCTCGGAGCTGTCAAGCGTCTCGGATTCAAAAAATTGAAAAATTATATCTCGCTTTCTGGGATATCCAATGTTGCTACACCCACATATGGAGCTGTAGATTGTATCTTGTCTCCTCGTGACAACTCTAAAAGAGGATTTAAAACACAATCTGTTATCTTATCAAACATTTCTAACGACCTACCGTAACAAAGTCTACCGGGAGAGGTAATAAACAAATTTAAAAATTTAAAATTAGCCGATGATAAATTTTTTGAAAGTTCTCCAGTAGAATTCATAATTGGAAATGATTTATATCCATTCATTCTAGAAAACGGACCTATTACAATAATTAAGGGTAACCCCTCCGCAATAAACACTGTTTTTGGCTGGGTTATCGGTGGTAATGTTATCAATCCAAAAAATAAAAACACAAATAAAGATTCTGCTATATGTTCCTTGATGGCTATAACTCCTTCTTTGGATTCTTTAGTTTCCAAATTCTGGGAAACTGAAGAAGTGAGTGCATCCATTCCTATAAACCCTGAAGATAAATTCGTTGAAAATCATTTTGTGACCACTCATTCCAGAGACACTTCTGGTCGCTATTTAGTGTCATTGCCGTTCAAACTTAATGCTCCAATTTTGAGCGATAACCGCAACCAAGCTCTAAAATATTTTTTAAATTTAGAAAGGCGCCTTTCTCGAACTTCTGAGATTATGTTTGACTATAGTAAATTTCTAAACGAATATTTAGAATTGGGTCACATGGAAATAGCCAATTCCTCTTCTAGTTACATATTACCTCATCAATGTGTGCTTAACGAATTTAGTTCTTCTACAAAAATAGCGAGTTTCCCACCAGCAAATTGGTCGCAAGTTTCGACTGACCAGAACCCCGCCGATATAGACAATCGAGACTGCACTCCGGAGCATTTTTCAGAAAACTCTTTGTGGTGGAAAGGTCCCTCTTTTTTGAGAAAAATTCCCAGCGAATGGCCGTCCACGCGGGTCGTCAGTCCTGAGGAAGAAATACCAGAGCTGAAACCGCTTAAAGTATTATCATCCGCCTCTGTACCATCACCTTACCTAATCGAGTTCATAAATAAGTTTTCTTTTTGGCTTCGTTTGAAATATGTTCTAGCATATGTTTTGAGATTTGTTCACAACATTAGATCAAGTAACACGCGTCATAAGGGCGCTCTTTCTGGCCAAGAGTTAACGTTAGCAGAAGACCTGATAATATCGTTTGTGCAGAAAGATAGTTTCCCATTTTTATTTGTTTCTAATTCAATTGTTCCTTCCAATATAGCATCCCCGTCCCCATATCTCGATAAAAAGGGACTTATAAGAGTTGGTGGCCGCTTGAGGTACTCAAACTTAAGTGAGTCCGCTAAGCATCATATTCTTTTGCCTAAAAAATCAAGAATATCTGAACTCCTCTGCGACTATTATCATTTAGTTTCCTTGCACTCAGGACCTAGGACTACTCAAAGTTTAATCCAGCGATATTATTGGATAATTTCTCTTCGCGATCTAGTGCGCAAGCGCATCCACAAGTGCCTTACTTGCCATAAGTTAAGAGCCTCAGTTACTCAGCCAGTTATGTCTAATCTGCCTTACCCAAGAGTCAATGTCTCAAAGCCATTCACAAGCACCGGGGTGGATTTCGCTGGCCCATTTCTCATTAAGGAAAGCAGCAGGAAAAATGCTGCTGCTAAGAAATGCTACTTATGTCTTTTCGTTTGCTTCAGTACTAAGGCTGTCCATCTGGAAGTTGTTTCCTCTCTGTCAACCCAAGCATTTATCGCTACTCTAGACAGATTTGTTGCGAGACGAGGTCTCCCCCACGACATTTATTCACACTGTGGCCGTAATTTTGTTGGTTTTTCTCGACACCTGAAAGAGGTTTATGATCAGATGAAGGCCTCCTCTCCTGAAATTAGCGCTTTTCTCGCATCCCGCAGCATAAGATGGCATTTTAATCCTCCTTATGCACCTCATTTTGGTGGTCTTCATGAAGCTGGCATAAAATCTGCCAAACCCCTTTTGGTTCGAATGCTTGGCCGGAATCCTGCTCTAAGTTACGAGGAACTCACTAATCTAGTTGCGCGCATTGAAGCCGTCTTAAATAGTCGTCCACTCTATCTCTCTTGCCCTCATCCCCTTGATGAACCTGATCTTCTGACCCCTGGTCATTTCTTGGTGGGCGGCCCTCTGCTAGCCGTTCCAGAACCTCTAGAAGAAAGTACCTCATATGCATCACGTTGGACAAGGGTCAAGTCGTTATATGCGTCCTATTGGAGACGCTGGACTTCTGAGTATTTAAACCCACTCATGCAAAAACAGAAGTGGACGAAGTGCTCCGAAAACCTTGCCGTAGGCGACGTCGTTTTCCTCAAGGAAAATTCTTTACCACCCCTCGCATGGCCTATTGGCCGGGTTGAAGCCGTACATGCAGGACGTGACGACGTGGTGCGTGTGGTGTCAATCCGCACAACCCATGGCACTTATGTCAGGCCAGTAACAAAACTACTGTTGCTACCACATTGTTTGTTTGTTTTTTTTTCTTTCTCTCGCAAGACGCATTCATTTATTTTTCTATTATTTCACAAGTGTTATGTTGTCTTTCTTTCTTATCGCCAAGAGAGGCTTTATTATAATTTGCCAAAGGATTCATCCCTCCTTAGTCCTCATCCTCTCCGTGGGCTTCCCGCGAAGAAGTCTTCCATGACAGCCCCCTTGGAAGTGAAGAAGTTGCGTTTCCTTTATTCCTACTTCTCTCTCTCATACCTTTTCGTGATGAACCTTTGGAAGATAACCACATATTTATTATTATAATTTATTTTCTTCTTTCTCAAGATTTCTTATTTCTCTTTTTAAGAAACTATCGTTTCTTGGTGGGCGGTATGTTGGGGCACGGGCTTTAAGATTTAGGGAACAAAGTACGTCGTACCCCCACCTCCCTAATATACCAGCGCAGTTCGTTTCCAGATCTAGAGTAGATCACACCTCATTCTTGTAGCTCGGGACTGCCCCCTCATTTCCCATTACGTTCCGGCCCCTCTTCTCTCTTTACTTTCCAGGAGCTGCTAACAGGGCCCTGTTTCTTCAGCAGCTGGCAACGTAATGGTAAGTTTAAATGTTTTTTTTTCTCATAGTCTGAACCCATCCCTCAAACCACGTGCCGAGGATTAATTTTCAATCCCCAGCGCGTACATACGGTAAAGTCTTGTCATAAATCACAAGCCAAAACATGATGGCTTGTGCAATAACGTGAAATGCTCTCTGTGTGTAGTAAGGATCACTTTTTTAAATCGTGTCCAATATACATGAAAGAATAATATAACTAGAATATATGAATAGAAATAAAAACTAAAATGGTCGTAGACCGTCTGAGTTACACAGAAGCCAAGAAGAAACTCTCGGTAGAGAAAATATCCTCCTATGCTCAAAAGGCTAAGGAACATTACCAAGAACCTCTAAACAAGTTGTTAGAACATATGCAGAAAATAGAAAAAACTCTATCTGCACTAAAGGAAAAAATCTCTGATAAACAATCTAACGATTCATCAGGTCCTGCCGAACAGCCAATACGCGAGGGAAAAAATGGATCATCCTCTTTAAAAAACCCAGCGAAAATTGAAAAGCCGAGAGACAGCCCAACAACTGCGAATTTAAAAGAAGATACAAAAACTGCTGAGGACACTCCATCATCTCCAACTAAGACACGGGGAAGAACCAAAAATAAGAAATAACCTTTTCACTGTCAAATTTCATCACTCATCAGCACATCACAACTGCACAGTCGACCCAATAGAATACATATCTCCATCCCTAAGCTGATATGTCTGTGCTCCAATGGAATATTAATGGTGTCCAGAGACATTTTGCTGACCTGAAGCTTCTGATGCAAGATGAGGCCCGTACCTTCAACGTTATCGCATTACAAGAGACACACACCGCTCCAGGTAAGCAAGTCTCCATACACGGGTATAATTCTTATTATAAAGACTATTTGCTGGGAGGTAAGGCTTGTGGCGGTGTCTGTATTTATGTGAGGGACTGCATCTACAGTGAACCTGTAAGGTTACTGACTACAGTCCAAGCTGTCGCAGTCACAGTTTACATGCCTTTCAAAGTTACTGTCTGTTGTCTCTATCTTCCACCAAGTGAACCTATTGACATACACACACTCCAAAACATTATCACACAACTCCCTACTCCCTTACTCCTGGTAGGTGATCTGAACTCTGAAAGTACATCATGGGGAGCTAAAGCTACCAATGCAAGGGGGAAAATAATTCAAACTCTTCTTGAAAAAAATGACCTCATCCCATTTAACACGCACGAGCCGACACATTTATGTCCCCGTACTGGAACTTACACTAACATTGATGTATCTGCCAGCTCTTCATCAATATTTACACGTTTCAATTGGGAAGTAAATCATGATCAATTCGGAAGTGATCATTTCCCAATAATACTTACTCCCGATTCACCTCCAATCAACTTTACCTCCACTCCGCGGTATGATGTAAAAAATGCGGATTGGAGCAAGTTTCAAAATTGCTTTTTAGAAAATTTTAAAGATATTAAAACATACGAAAACTTTTTATCAGCAATTAAATTAGCAGCAGATGCATCAATGAAAAAGACACAAGGTACATATAAAAACCGACCAGTCCCTTGGTGGAACGATGAATGTAAAACGGCAGTAACTGAAAAAAAAAAGGGCACTCGGATTATTTAATGCAAATCCTAGTCAGGAATTTCTGATAGAATACAAGCGGAAAAAAGCTAAAGCCCAATATATTATAAAACAAAGCAAAAAAAAAAAATGCTGGGTCGAATTCTTATCCTCTATTAACAGAAATACTCCTCCAAAAACAATCTGGAATATGATCAATAAAATCAAACACAAAAAGTACAACCCTCCCATTTCGGCCCTAAAGGAAAACAACCTCTTAATTACTTGCCCTGAAACTATTAGTAATCTCCTAGGCCATCACTTCTCCTATGTGTCAAGTGATGAAAGATTATCACCAGATTCGCGTAGACAAAAAAATAATTTAGAAACTATCCCGTTACTACAAACACCAAAATTCATTCACCCTTTAAATGAGCCAATAACAATGCAAGAATTGAGACTAGTACTGACCCAAGTAAAAGACACTTCACCTGGGGAGGATGGAATCTGTTATAGGATGCTGAAAAATCCTCCCCCAAGTGGGATGTCGCTACTGCTAAAGTTATATAATAATGCTTATGAGACTGGTATCTACCCATCTTCGTGGAACCAAGCAATTATTATACCAATCAAAAAACCGAATAAAGATGCGACATCAGCTGATAGTTACAGACCAATAGCTCTGACAAGCTGTACTTTTAAGGTTTTTGAGAGAATATTAAATAAGCGGCTTCTATGGTTCCTTGATAAAAATAAGCTTCTATCAGAGTGCCAATGTGGCTTCAGACCTAATCACTCGGCTATAGATCACATTGTTACTTTGGAAAAAGAAATTTTGGATTCATTTATTTCTAAGGAATCTGTATTAGCCGTCTCTTTTGATATCGAAAAGGCTTACGATACAGTTTGGCGCCGAGCTATTCTAACTAAACTAGGCAATGGAATATTCGAGGAAATTTTTTCAACTTTGTATTAAATTTTCTTTCGAATAGAACCTTCCGAGTTAAAGTGGGATCAGCTTTTTCGAATGTATTCACTCAGGAAAACGGAGTGCCACAAGGCAGAGTAATAAGCACGACGCTATTCAAAATAGCTATTGACACCGTGCGTGAGCATATTGCTGACCCAGTCAAATATTGCCTGTATGTGGATGATTTGCTTATCTATATTCGAACTAAAGACCTAGAAACTGCCGCAGAGTCTATCCAAAGGACGATAAATAGGCTACAGAATTGGAGCGCTACTTACGGACTACATTTCTCTGCACTAAAGACACAAAGCATAATTTTTACAAAAAAGCGACGTATACCACAAATTACATTGAACTTAAATAATACGCCTATACACTTTACAAACTACATAAAGTTTTTAGGACTTCTCTTTGACTCTAAACTTACCTGGGTTCCCCACCTAAAAAATCTCGTTGATAAATGTAAAAAATCTTTACATCTTTTAATGATATTATGCAACACAAAGTGGGGAGCAGACAGAAGTGTAATGCTGACACTTTATCGAGCATATACCAGGTCTCTTCTGGATTATGGAAGTGTAGCGTACACATCTGCCAAGCCCAGCAATCTTAAAATCCTAGACTCTATACAAAATAATGGTTTACGCATTGCAACGGGAGCCTTCAGATCCAGCCTCTCTAATAGTCTACATGCAGAATGTGGGGAATTACCATTGGAATACAGACGTATGCAGAATTGTTTGAAATATTGCCTTAAAACTAAATATTTAAATAGTAAGTGCGTCCCGCAATCTATTGACGAAGATCTGTTACGAAAATACCAAATGCAACCATTCAGGCAACGCCCACTGCTCTTAAGATGTATGATTTATGCACAAGACACTGACCTACTACAAACACAACTCTTATCCAGACCTCCTGTGACGTTCACACCATGGACTCTAGACAACTTGACACTAGACCTAGGACTGACTCAATACAAAAAATCCGACCCGACATCTACACATTCATACAAACACATATTCAAGTCATATCTTGACAAAAATAAAGACACAATGTTTATTTACACGGACGGATCCAAGACAGCTGAAGGCACAGGCGCAGCAGCTGTAATGGATATAAATACCTTACAGCTTAAACTACCAAAAAGTACAAGTATTTATTCTGCTGAGCTGCACGCCATTCACCTTGCTCTGGGAAATGCACACGACATACAACAACAAAAGATAACACTATTTACGGACTCACTTAGCTCAATACATGGACTACAAAACATGTACAACGACTATCCCATCATTATGAACATACTAGAACAGATACACCGGACGAATAAAGAAATCACAATATATTGGCTCCCAGGACATGAGGACATAGGAAAAAGCACTCAAGCTGACGTACTGGCTCGGACGGTTACAAGACAAAACCGACAGGACATAGACAAAGTTACATTACAAGATCTGCAAATCGAAGTAAGAAGGTTTATTACAGAAAAGTGGCAGAAATCTTGGCACATGACGACAGAAAACAAACTTCGCGAAATAAAACAGACGGTAGGTGAATGGCCTTCAAGCAAAAGGGATAATAGAAGAGACGAAGTGATATTATGCCGCTTAAGAATTGGCCATTCCCGACTGACACACTCTTATCTCATGACAAGACAGGACAGACCGACATGTACACAGTGTAACACACCGCTGACTATAAAGCACATACTTACTGAATGTTTACAGCGACAAAACTATGACTTACCTTACAATATGACTGAATTACTCGGCGATGGAAGCAAATATATCGATGAGATATTGAACTACCTAAACAAGACCAATCTACTAAACAAATTATAATTATAATTAAACATGAACAAATTATAACAGGACATACACACATATATGTGTATGTATTTTATTTGTCTTAAAATGTTAAAACTATACAGCCGTACTATACTAAAATCTTACATGTGACAATATAAAACTAAAAGGAGTGTGAAACCTCCTTTAACCAACTTAATTGATTATTTGTATAAACTTTATGCATTATTATAATATTGATTTTTCATATATTCAAGTATATTGTAATATTGTATTCTCTTATAAATAGATGTGTATATAAATTTCAATTTGTATATTTGGGCAAAAATGTGTAAAATGAGATTGTATTTAATTCGATGTAATTTTTGTATGTATATTATATATGTAATTTTTGTTCTGAGCGAGTCGCCTTAGTTACGGTCGCTCATAAATAAATAAATAAATAAAAATAAATTGTTAGTATTTTGTGGCCAATTTGGAGTCGAGCGAGTACAATTTCTTCTCGTCTGTTACCCGCTAACTTGATGTCCAGTCCCGAGTTGCATTTTTGACTCTGCGCAATTGGTTAGCGCGCGGTATTTATAGACATTAACAAAGATAATTAAACATAAACAGATGTCTTCAAATCATCATCGATTCGGTCAACTAGATTGATCATCGAAAAGTGAGGTTTTAGAATTTCGGGATAAAGGATATTGAGCAAATCATATGAAATAGTATTATGTTTCTTCGAATGGGGGGTAGAAAAATCCTTGCCGAGGCCTGGCGCCTGATGTGCACTAGGACCGATATGTTGGTGACACATGAAATTATTGGCTTCGCGTTACTGACATACCACCACATGACCACTCCCATGGCGTAGTGTCATTCCTTCAACTATCGGCAGCTCTGACCCCAATGGTCGGCCTAATCATTAGTGTGCAAACATACTCCAAATCCCTTGCAGGCATCCAATTATTACATTCCTACGTGTGTATTGACATCAAATTCTAATTAGTCCTTGCTTATCAGATTAGTCTCATTGTTATTAAATAGTTTTTATAATCTCCAAACAGATATTCCTACATCATGTGTCCGGATGCAAAATGAATATCCTATAACGTTACGCTGACACAACAACAATCAAACATACTATCCTTTTATTGTTTGAAGATGAAAATAGTTAGTTAGCCGTCGAGGTGATAAGAAGAGAAGGAATGCTTGTGATTCGTCAACGAGAAATCACCAGATTTTCAGAAAAATCGATATTTTGAACTTGCGGCATGCTCTTGTGCAGCCTTCTTGAGCTAAAAAATACATATACCCAATTATTAACGATAATAATAACAGCAGTAAGCAAACAAAGGCGTTTTTATGAACAAATTGATCATTCGTTTTATTCAAAATCAAAACATTATTTTATTCGGATGGCAATTTTGGCGTCTTGCTTAATCACATGGAAGATATATGAGAAAAAATATTATTTGGGGCTTTTATCAACGCAATAGCACCCAAAACAATGATCGTTAGAAGTTTTGTTTGTGCACACCAATCTCAGCAACGGCTTATCCGATTTAGATTCGTTTTTCACCTATATATTGTGATTAGCTTCACTTATCATTTAGTGTTTTTTCCATGTCAATCGGTTCATAAATTAAAAAGTTATACGAAAGTAAAGAATCACATCGAACATTCTATAAACTATCTATATCTGCCAATTCTTTCTTCTATATCTTTCATATAAGGAGGGCCAGTGGCCGTAAGTGTTAAGGCGTGAGCACTTAACAAGGCATGCCAAGGGTGATGGGTTCCATTCCCACTAGGGGCGACGGCTTTTCTTGGGAAAAAAGAAAAGGCATCAGCCCTATCCTGGCTAGAAAAGGGTGGAGACCTATAGATAACCCGTCCTAAAATTCTGAGTTAATAATATAGACGTTATAATTTAAATAAATAAATCTTCCATATAAAATTCTACTAATCCAAGCGGACAAAATCGCGGCACAGCTAGTACAAATATAAATTCTTACGTCTAGAAATTAAGCAGAGAATGTTACTAATAAAAGGTAATAAGACTCTTAGTTTTATAAAAAATAATGCTTAAATCTAGAACAAAACTTAGTTGAGCTTAAGTAAAAACATTAACGGGGGCCCAAATTGACAATTTCTCCCTGCGGGAGGGAGGAGAGCGCAAGCGATTCTCGAGATGCAGGTTCATAGTTTTTCAAATATGGACCGCTGAAAAAATGTTCTGATTCACTAAGGTCGTTTAGAAAGGATAGTAACCTAAATAATTCACCTGCTAATGGCCTAGTTGCAGAAGCCCCGTTAAAAAAAAGTACCAAACAGAACAAAATATAATACATTATAAAAAAAGTCCTTTCGAAGATTTCAAAATTTTTTCAGGTAGGATATGTGTGAGGCATGTCATTTTTTGTTTCAATATAAAATCCCCTAAACCTAATGGCAAAAATCATATAATCCTCTTCGCGGAAGGCTCAACTCACCGCATTAACACTCACAGCTAGTGGACAATCACCCATCAGGTCGATAAAGCCTCCTATAGAAAAAAGTATTCCAATTAAAATTTATATTAAAATCATTTGTTAAAAAATCCCTGTCCATAAATCTTCGAAAAGACCTAAATGAAGGGATTCTCTCGGAAAAATTTCTTCCTAAGTGCTTAGTTACAATATTTTCCTAAAACAATTCTTCTTTCTCAAGGGAATTGAGTATATAGCACAATATGAAGCGGCAACGCCCGGATGGAAGATAATTTACGTTTGCAACAATCAAGACAATCATACAATGCTTATGTTATGAATTTTTTTTATGAGAAGAAGATGTCAACAAAGATTTTCAAATCTGTCTGATTCGCAGGAGCTGTGTCATTTTAGCGCAATTCCATAACGCTCTTATACCTTAAAATGTACCTTGAAGAAAAGAAACAGGCAGTGCACACGCGCTGCCTCTAGCCCATTTGAGGGAACGCCTAGGGTCCCCACCGGCCACGCCCTCCTGGTTCTTTTGTTTCTGGTCGGACTATACTGTCATTTAAAAGGCCTGGAATAAATATAGTTCAGGGCTCCCTAAGAAAAAAAACGCCTCGATCTAAACTTTTTTTTTTTGTTTTTTTTTTGTTTTCGCGCGTATTTTGACAATAAAACGTGGTTCTGTTGACATTTGGGAGTAGTCAAAGAACTTCTGCACTAGATTTCGTCTATATATATATATATATATATATATATATATATATATATATATATATATATATATATATATATATACGTATATATATATATATATATATATATATATATACAAACACACACAAATTTGAACCACCGTCATTTTCGTGGTCTAGAGGTACTGAAATGTGAAATGTTCTAGTCGGCTTTGGGTCATTACGCCAACTTCAGAAGCGGGGTTCCTCCTTATGGAGGGAAGGAGGGAGGAAATGCACTAAAATCGATCTCACCAAAATTCACGAATTAAGCTCAATTTGCAGCATTACGTTCCGGTGCTTCACATAGCAGAATGTAAGATACTGGTGGTGCCAAAGCGACAGATAGGCGGCATAACGCCATATTTATCTCAAGCAGGAATGAAACAAGAGCTACCACTTAGCCATTAGCAGATGTTTCATGGAAGCACTCTAACAAATAAGCCCATGCACTAAAGCATACATTCGAATGACCGGCATCTCCAATAATCGCCAGAGGTGGAGAGCGGTTGTAAAGTTTAGTTTATCGCCTTGCTGAAGCGCCGAGGAAATGAATTAACTCGCTTTGGAAGTCTCTCCTCAATTCAACAGGCCTAACTCCCTTTTATGCCTCAACTATTTCAATGTTAAAATCCAATCCTGTAATATAACTTCGCCTTTAAAACACTCCCGTTTACTTTTTAGCACCAGCATAACCTTCATCGCATTTTAGCGCGGTTCTTCCCTCCCCCATAGGGAGGAACCCCGCTTATAAGGTTGATACAATGAAACAATCCGGAAGTGCCGACAAGAAAATTTCGCGTTTCAGAACCCCTAGAGACCGAAAATAACGGTGGTTCAAATTTGTATATATATATATATGTATATATTTATATATATATATATATATATATATATATATATATATATATATATATTTGTCTGTTCGCTCATTTCTGGCTTCCCTGATGGTCCGATTTTGATGAAATTTGGTACAAAAATCTGTCGTCCAATTTGAAAGGTCAAGTTCGTTAACCAGCAAAATCCGCCCACTGGAAGATGGCGTTTGGGGCGAAATTCGCGCAAAAAAAATCGTAACGCTTACGTTTTTGAGTTCATAAGCTTGTAAGTACTCGTTTTATAGGCTTCTTGGGCTAGGAAAACGAATGAAACCATTTTCAAGGCGATAGCTTTAACCGTTTTCGAGAAAACTGAAAAAATAATTTTTGAATGCCGTTTTTGGTTTGGGTACTTAGAATCATGGGATTCAGTTGAAACATTTACTGCATCTTCTACTTTCATTAAAACTAACATGTTGAAATTTTGGTTGCGTTTGGAGTTAAGGAAGGGTTAGAATAAAATATTTTATTAACAGACATAAAAAAGTTTTGGTAACTTTGTATACTTTCCCTAATATCTCGAAAAAGGTTAAGAATCTTGGGAAACGGAAGAATACCATTGGAAAGCTTACTAAATGCTCTACAAAAAATGTTCTAATGAAAGTTTTGATTAGGCGATGTCAATCGGAGAAATAAGTGCTTAAAACTTTAAAGTAATTGATTTCGCTTATTCGAACTGTTCTTTTTGTCTTTGATTTTGATACTTAAAATTATGGGATTCAGTTGAAACACTTTCTGCATGTTTGAATTTCATCAACACTAATATGTTAAAATTTCGGTTACGTTTGGAGCTAAGGAAGGATTAGAATAAAATATTTTATTAACAGACATGAAATGTTTTGGGAACTTCGTATACATTCCCTGATATCTCGAAGACGGTTAGGAATATTGGTAAACGGAGGGTGACCATGCGAAAGCTTACTAAATGTTCTACAAAAAAGATTCTGAAACAATTTTTGATTAGGCTATGTCAATCGGAGAAATAAGTGCTTAAACTTTGAAGTAATTGATTTCGTTTATTCGAACGGTTCTTCTTGTTTGTTTTTATTCCTTGTTGTTTTTTCGTTGGTTATAGTAGGATAATGTATTTGACAATAAAACAGATTAATTAAAATAAGAAAAGCAATTCATTGTTAAAAATATAACAGGCTGTACCGTATGAAATGTCAGTTTTGGATTTGTCTATTTCCTTCAAATGTCTTGAAACTGTCGAGGCTCCTACTCCGAGTTCTTTGGCATATTCCCTAGTGTTTTTAATTGCTTATAGTAGCCAAATGTATTTGTCAATAAAACAGGATACGTATAATTAGAATCAATATTTTGTTTCTTAGAATTCGAAGATGCCGTATGAATATCTAGATTACAGTACTGGTGTTGATTTCGTTCTTTAGAATTATTCTTGGTATTCCCTATTTTCATCTGTTACCCATAGTTTTTTATTGTTAGTAGGTTTTTCTTATTGATTATAGAATATAAATCTATTTGGCTATAAAACAGGATACGTAAAATTAGTGACAATATTTCGGAGATTTCTGAGCGAAATACTTTTAAGATTTTCTACCACCACGAACGGCTTTTTTCCTCTATTTTTATCCACTAGATAGGCTTTATTTTGCATATTATTCTATATAAGTTTTATTCAGCAGGGGATTCTGATGAAATGTCGTGTTTTTGCTGTGGATTTTAAATACGATGTATCTAAGATTGGATAACATTAGCGAGTCTACATAGTTAAGAACCGACGACGGAGGATTACTTCTTGCGGTTCAATGCCCGTAGAAGCAGAAGGTCCGCAGGAAATTTACCTGCTAAGAGTTAATCCTCAAGAGCTGTAAATATACCCCAGGTATCTGCCGACACAAATACAAAGCCTAGGCGGAGAGCACCCCAAAAACACAGATCCAAACATAGGTTATATACTAAATATTCATAAAGACTACTTAGTTGTAAACCGATTCATCAATTAGCAATCAATAGTTTTCAACAAAGGTTATATACTAAATATTGATAAAAAGTATTTAATTAGAAAAAAAACAATATTACACAAGACTTGTTTTTGCTCCATTTGTGTCTACTTCATAGACTTAATTAGATATATTATTCTATTTTAGTTGGGCAACTAAACTTTGTTTTATTTTGTGAAATAAAGTTTTTTTTCTTGACTTGTTATTCGTCAAGACTTTTATTTGTCCTTGTGTATTAACTAGATAGGTTTTATTCGGCATATTATTCTATATAGGCTATATTAGGCAGGGTATTCTTCTCAATCTTGTGTACTTCTTCTTGATCCTTCTGTAGATGGGCGTATATAAAAACTATTTCGGGGGGGGGGGCTGAGACCATTTCCAGGGTATGGAATACTAAATATTTAGAGCTTGGAATAGTTTTAGGCAACTAAAACGCTATTACACGTAAAATAAAATATGTTTTATGAACTAAGTGATCTTATTTAATTTATTTTTAAGGGTTTTACGAGAAGTTTTTATCATCAATTCAAAATTTCGGGAGGGGCTGCAACCCCCTCAGCCCCCCCCCCCTCATATACGCCCATGCTTCTGTATCCACTAGAAAGGCTTTATTAGGCATATTTTGTATTGATTTATAGACCTTTGCTTTAGAATGAGAGCCAGATTCTGTAATTTCCGCTTCTGTGTAAAAGTTAGCTACTGTCGGTGTCCCTGACGCCTTAATATCACTTTTATTCGAGATGTTCGAGAGGATTTTGACAATTTTCACGAGATATATATAAAAAAAAATAAGTTTATTTCTTTTCTAAGCTTATCAAATGGCACTAGGGACATGAACGGAACCGCGCTAAGATGCTGCAGTTCCTGCGAGTCGGACTTTTTTTTATAATAGCAACAGCATTCTAAAATACTTATTTTTTTTTTCAAAAGACAATTTGGTTAATGAAGAATTGACCCTTTTCAAAGGAATGTAGCTATAGAGGTTGCACTCAAGAAAGAATTTTTGAAAATGTGTAAAAATCCACCAACTAGAATCACAAAATGAAATTGTTATTAATGTGCACATCTATATTTATATATATGTTGCGGATAGCGTAGAGAGAGAAAATTCACCTGCTTTCTCCAAGTCTCGTAAAGGAGTGGCGAGAGCGCATGCGCGACTCTCATTACCCACGAGAGAGTGGAAGGGATGACGGGCAGGTATATAAGCCCGCTCCCAGCAGCCTGAGTCAGAGGCCGACCCCGAGGAGCCCTGCCCTCACACTTTGAGGTCAGGGGTCAGCGGATCAAGCTGTCCACTAAAATAAATTACCTGGGAGTGCACATACACCGGCACCTGTCCGTGACGCCGCATGTCAACAGCCGCTTGAAGGAAGCCCGGCAGAAGACGTTTCGCCTGAATCACCTTCTACGATCTGCCCAGCTGTCGCTTCGGCTAAAGCTGCAGATTTATAAGGCGATCATCAGGCCCACCCTTCTGCACGGGGCACCCGCCCTGAGGTACATGTACCCCAGTGTGCTGAAGCGGAGGCAGCGCTTCCAGAACGGGGTCCTGCTACGGGCCGTGCAGCACACAAGCCTCCGGAGAACGAAGCCGGTCATCCTCCACGACGAACTGATGCTGCCCTCAGTACAAGAGTTCATACGGAGGCGTCATATCAAGTTCTATGACGGCCTCCAGTACTGTGTCAACCCCCTATTTAGGGACTTGACACCACCACCTCTCCCCCAGAGGTGGCAGGGCAGCACCAGGAGAATCTTGGATCTTGGAGAGGAGGCTGCGTAATAGCAGCTGTATATTGTATATATTGTAAATAAATGTACATATTAGATTAAGTTAGTTGTAAGTTAGTAGTAAGTTAGGTTAAGAAACATCCTTGACTAGTCCCCTCCCTAGACAACCCCGAACACCCCTAGATTTAGTTCCTTAGACTAAGTAGGCTTAAGTCTCCCATTTGTAAATTGTTACAGTCCCTTCTAGTACGTAAGCGTAGCATAAGGTGTAGTTTTTAAGTCCAGCCACAGGTCCCAACCCGTTGGGCCTGGGGTTCTTTATGTACATAGAAATAAATTTGGAGGGTGGGAAAAAAAAAAAAAAAAAAAAAAAAAAAAACTGAGTCAGAGACGGCCCGACGCCAGGCTCCAACCCGTTAGGCCTGGAGTTTCTGTAGATAAGTTTTGTGAATAAAATGGGGGGTGGGAAAAAAAAAAAAAAAAAAAAAAAACTTGAGTCAGAGTCAGTTCCAAAATGGGGTTCTCCTTCGCGCCGTGATGCATACGAGCCTCCAACGGGCAAAACCATCCTTGCTACACGACGAACTGCAGCTGCCCACAGTTCACGAGTTTATACGGAGGCGTCATATCAAATTCTATGATGGCCTCCGTCACTTCGTCAACCCCCTCTTCAGAGACGTGACACCCCCTCTACTACCACATAGATGGCAGGGAAGTCCCAGACGCATACTGG